>CM075881.1:13093689-13662106 GCA_038021265.1 Cyprinella venusta | reverse complement strand
AAACATAAGGGGTAACACTGTCGTTTTTGGCCGAAATTTTGACCCCCTCCGATCTTCTTGAAACTCTGGATTCTGACAGAGGGCCACGAGACTTCGACCAGCGCGCAAAAATGGAGGCTCTAGACCCTTCCAGAGCCGAGATATCGGATGTCAAAGTTTTGACCTGAAAAAAAAAACATAAGGGGTAACACTGTCGTTTTTGGCCGAAATTTTGACCCCCTCCGATCTTCTTGAAACTCTGGATTCTGACAGAGGGCCACGAGACTTCGACCAGTGCGCAAAAATGGAGGCTCTAGACCCTTCCAGAGCCGAGATATCGGATGTCAAAGTTTTGACCTGAGAAAAAAAACATAAGGGGTAACACTGTCGTTTTTGGCCGAAATTTTGACCCCCTCCGATCTTCTTGAAACTCTGGATTCTGACAGAGGGCCACGAGACTTCGACCAGCGCGCAAAAATGGAGGCCCTAGACCCTTCCAGAGCCGAGATATCGGATGTCAAAGTTTTGACCTGAAAAAAAAACATAAGGGGTAACACTGTCGTTTTTGGCCGAAATTTTGACCCCCTCCGATCTTCTTGAAACTCTGGATTCTGACAGAGGGCCACGAGACTTCGACCAGCGCGCAAAAATGGAGGCTCTAGACCCTTCCAGAGCCGAGATATCGGATGTCAAAGTTTTGACCTGAAAAAAAAACATAAGGGGTAACACTGTCGTTTTTGGCTGAAATTTTGACCCCCTCCGATCTTCTTGAAACTCTGGATTCTGACAGAGGGCCACGAGACTTCGACCAGCGCGCAAAAATGGAGGCTCTTGACCCTTCCAGAGCCGAGATATCGGATGTGAAAGTTTTGACCTGAAAAAAAAAACATAAGGGGTAACACTGTCGTTTTTGGCCGAAATTTTGACCCCCTCCGATCTTCTTGAAACTCTGGATTCTGATAGAGGGCCACAAGACTTCGACCAGCACGCAAAAATGGAGGCTCTAGACCCTTCCAGAGCCGAGATATCGGATGTCAAAGTTTTGACCTGAAAAAAAAACATAAGGGGTAACACTGTCGTTTTTGGCCGAAATTTTGACCCCCTCCGATCTTCTTGAAACTCTGGATTCTGACAGAGGGCCACGAGACTTCGACCAGCGCGCAAAAATGGAGGCTCTAGACCCTTCCAGAGCCGAGATATCGGATGTCAAAGTTTTGACCTGAAAAAAAAACATAAGGGGTAACACTGTCGTTTTTGTTCGAAATTTTGACCCCCTCCGATCTTCTTGAAACTCTGGATTCTGACAGAGGGCCACGAGACTTCGACCAGCGCGCAAAAATGGAGGCTCTAGACCCTTCCAGAGCCGAGATATCGGATGTCAAAGTTTTGACCTGAAAAAAAAACATAAGGGGTAACACTGTCGTTTTTGGCCAAAATTTTGACCCCCTCCGATCTTCTTGAAACTCTGGATTCTGACAGAGGGCCACGAGACTTCGACCAGCGCGCAAAAATGGAGGCTCTAGACCCTTCCAGAGCCGAGATATCGGATGTCAAAGTTTTGACCTGAAAAAAAAAACATAAGGGGTAACACTGTCGTTTTTGGCCGAAATTTTGACCCCCTCCGATCTTCTTGAAACTCTGGATTCTGACAGAGGGCCACGAGACTTCGACCAGCGCGCAAAAATGGAGGCTCTGACCCTCCAGAGCCGAGATATCGGATGTCAAAGTTTTGACCTGAAAAAAAAACATAAGGGGTAACACTGTCGTTTTTGGCCGAAATTTTGACCCCCTCCGATCTTCTTGAAACTCTGGATTCTGACAGAGGGCCACGAGACTTCGACCAGCGCGCAAAAATGGAGGCTCTTGACCCTTCCAGAGCCGAGATATCGGATGTCAAAGTTTTGACCTGAAAAAAAACATAAGGGGTAACACTGTCGTTTTTGGCCGAAATTTTGACCCCCTCCGATCTTCTTGAAACTCTGGATTCTGACAGAGGGCCACAAGACTTCGACCAGCGCGCAAAAATGGAGGCTCTTGACCCTTCCAGAGCCGAGATATAGGATGTCAAAGTTTTGACCTGAAAAAAAAACATAAGGGGTAACACTGTCGTTTTTGGCCGAAATTTTGACCCCCTCCGATCTTCTTGAAACTCTGGATTCTGACAGAGGGCCACGAGACTTCGACCAGCGCGCAAAAATGGAGGCTCTAGACCCTTCCAGAGCCGAGATATCGGATGTCAAAGTTTTGACCTGAAAAAAAAACATAAGGGGTAACACTGTCGTTTTTGGCCGAAATTTTGACCCCCTCTGATCTTCTTGAAACTCTGGATTCTGACAGAGGGCCACGAGACTTCGACCAGCGTGCAAAAATGGAGGCTCTAGACCCTTCCAGAGCCGAGATATCGGATGTCAAAGTTTTGACCTGAAAAAAAAAAAAACATAAGGGGTAACACTGTCGTTTTTGGCCGAAATTTTGACCCCCTCCGATCTTCTTGAAACTCTGGATTCTGACAGAGGGCCACGAGACTTCGACCAGCGCGCAAAAATGGAGGCTCTAGACCCTTCCAGAGCCGAGATATCGGATGTCAAAGTTTTGACCTGAAAAAAAAAAACATAAGGGGTAACACTGTCGTTTTTGGCCGAAATTTTGACCCCCTCCGATCTTCTTGAAACTCTGGATTCTGACAGAGGGCCAAGAGACTTCGACCAGCGCGCAAAAATGGAGGCTCTAGACCCTTCCAGAGCCGAGATATCGGATGTCAAAGTTTTGACCTGAAAAAAAAACATAAGGGGTAACACTGTCGTTTTTGGCCGAAATTTTGACCCCCTCCGATCTTCTTGAAACTCTGGATTCTGACAGAGGGCCACGAGACTTCGACCAGCGCGCAAAAATGGAGGCTCTAGACCCTTCCAGAGCCGAGATATCGGATGTCAAAGTTTTGACCTGAGAAAAAAAACATAAGGGGTAACACTGTCGTTTTTGGCCGAAATTTTGACCCCCTCCGATCTTCTTGAAACTCTGGATTCTGACAGAGGGCCACGAGACTTCGACCAGCGCGCAAAAATGGAGGCTCTAGACCCTTCCAGAGCCGAGATATCGGATGTCAAAGTTTTGACCTGAAAAAAAAACATAAGGGGTAACACTGTCGTTTTTGGCCGAAATTTTGACCCCCTCCGATCTTCTTGAAACTCTGGATTCTGACAGAGGGCCACGAGACTTCGACCAGCGCGCAAAAATGGAGGCTCTAGACCCTTCCAGAGCCGAGATATCGGATGTCAAAGTTTTGACCTGAAAAAAAAACATAAGGGGTAACACTGTCGTTTTTGGCCGAAATTTTGACCCCCTCCGATCTTCTTGAAACTCTGGATTCTGACAGAGGGCCACGAGACTTCGACCAGCGCGCAAAAATGGAGGCTCTAGACCCTTCCAGAGCCGAGATATCGGATGTCAAAGTTTTGGACCTGAAAAAAAAACATAAGGGGTAACACTGTCGTTTTTGGCCGAAATTTTGACCCCCTCCGATCTTCTTGAAACTCTGGATTCTGACAGAGGGCCACGAGACTTCGACCAGCGCGCAAAAATGGAGGCTCTAGACCCTTCCAGAGCCGAGATATCGGATGTCAAAGTTTTGGACCTGAAAAAAAAACATAAGGGGTAACACTGTCGTTTTTGGCCGAAATTTTGACCCCCTCCGATCTTCTTGAAACTCTGGATTCTGACAGAGGGCCACGAGACTTCGACCAGCGCGCAAAAATGGAGGCTCCAGACCCTTCCAGAGCCGAGATATCGGATGTCAAAGTTTTGACCTGAAAAAAAAAACATAAGGGGTAACACTGTCGTTTTTGGCTGAAATTTTGACCCCCTCTGATCTTCTTGAAACTCTGGATTCTGACAGAGGGCCACGAGACTTCGATCAGCGCGCAAAAATGGAGGCTCTAGACCCTTCCAGAGCCGAGATATCGGATGTGAAAGTTTTGACCTGAAAAAAAAAACATAAGGGGTAACACTGTCGTTTTTGGCCGAAATTTTGACCCCCTCCGATCTTCTTGAAACTCTGGATTCTGATAGAGGGCCACGAGACTTCGACCAGCGCACAAAAATGGAGGCTCTAGACCCTTCCAGAGCCGAGATATCGGATGTCAAAGTTTTGACCTGAAAAAAAAAACATAAGGGGTAACACTGTCGTTTTTGGCCGAAATTTTGACCCCCTCCGATCTTCTTGAAACTCTGGATTCTGACAGAGGGCCACGAGACTTCGACCAGCGCGCAAAAATGGAGGCTCTAGACCCTTCCAGAGCCGAGATATCGGATGTCAAAGTTTTGACCTGAAAAAAAAAACATAAGGGGTAACACTGTCGTTTTTGTTCGAAATTTTGACCCCCTCCGATCTTCTTGAAACTCTGGATTCTGACAGAGGGCCACGAGACTTCGACCAGCACGCAAAAATGGAGGCTCTAGACCCTTCCAGAGCCGAGATATCGGATGTCAAAGTTTTGACCTGAAAAAAAAACATAAGGGGTAACACTGTCGTTTTTGGCCGAAATTTTAACCCCCTCCGATCTTCTTGAAACTCTGGATTCTGACAGAGGGCCACGAGACTTCGACCAGCGCGCAAAAATGGAGGCTCTAGACCCTTCCAGAGCCGAGATATCGGATGTCAAAGTTTTGACCTGAAAAAAAAAACATAAGGGGTAACACTGTCGTTTTTGGCCGAAATTTTGACCCCCTCCGATCTTCTTGAAACTCTGGATTCTGACAGAGGGCCACGAGACTTCGACCAGCGCGCAAAAATGGAGGCTCTAGACCCTTCCAGAGCCGAGATATCGGATGTCAAAGTTTTGACCTGAAAAAAAAAACATAAGGGGTAACACTGTCGTTTTTGGCCGAAATTTTGACCCCCTCCGATCTTCTTGAAACTCTGGATTCTGACAGAGGGCCACGAGACTTCGACCAGCGCGCAAAAATGGAGGCTCTAGACCCTTCCAGAGCCGAGATATCGAAGGTCAAAATTTGGACCTGAAAAAAAACATAAGGGGTAACACTGTCATTTTTTTTTGGTCGAAATTTTGACCCCCTCCGATCTTCTTGAAACTCTGGATTCTGACAGAGGGCCACGAGACTTCGACCAGCGCGCAAAAATGGAGGCTCTAGACCCTTCCAGAACCGAGATATCGAAGGTCAAAATTTGGACCTGAAAAAAAAACATAAGGGGTAACACTGTCATTTTTTTTTTTCGGCCGAAATTTTGACCCCCTCCGATCTTCTTGAAACTCTGGATTCTGACAGAGGGCCACGAGACTTCGACCAGCGCGCAAAAATGGAGGCTCAAGACCCTTCCAGAGCCGAGATATCGAAGGTCAAAATTTGGACCTGAAAAAAAAAACATAAGGGGTAACACTGTCATTTTTTTTTTTTGGCCGAAATTTTTACCCCCTCCGATCTTCTTGAAACTCTGGATTCTGACAGAGGGCCACGAGACTTCAACCAGCGCGCAAAAATGGAGGCTCTAGACCCTTCCAGAGCCGAGATATCGAAGGTCAAAATTTGGACCTGAAAAAAAAACATAAGGGGTAACACTGTCATTTTTTTTTTTTGCCGAAATTTTGACCCCCTCCGATCTTCTTGAAACTCTGGATTCTGACAGAGGGCCACGAGACTTCGACCAGCGCGCAAAAATGGAGGTTTTAGACCCTTCCAGAACCAAGATATCGAAGGTCAAAATTTGGACCCGAACAAAAAAACATAAGGGGTAACACTGTCATTTTTTTTTTTTTGGCCGAAATTAAAACCCCCTGATCTTCTTGAAACTCTGGATTCTGACAGAGGGCCACGAGACTTCGACCAGCACGCAAAAATGGAGGCTCTAGACCCTTCCAGAACCAAGATATCGAAGGTCAAAATTTGGATTCGAAAAAAAACATAAGGGGTAACACTGTCGTTTTTTTTATTTCGCCGAATTTTTTTTCCCCCTCCGATCTTCTTGAAACTCTGGATTCTGACAGAGGGCCACGAGACTTCGACCAGCGCGCAAAAATGGAGGCTCTAGACCCTTCCAGAGCCGAGATATCGGATGTGAAAGTTTTGACCTGAAAAAAAAAACATAAGGGGTAACACTGTCGTTTTTGGCCGAAATTTTGACCCCCTCCGATCTTCTTGAAACTCTGGATTCTGATAGAGGGCCACGAGACTTCGACCAGCGCGCAAAAATGGAGGCTCTAGACCCTTCCAGAGCCGAGATATCGGATGTCAAAGTTTTGACCTGAAAAAAAAAACATAAGGGGTAACACTGTCGTTTTTGGCCGAAATTTTGACCCCCTCCGATCTTCTTGAAACTCTGGATTCTGACAGAGGGCCACGAGACTTCGACCAGCGCGCAAAAATGGAGGCTCTAGACCCTTCCAGAGCCGAGATATCGGATGTCAAAGTTTTGACCTGAAAAAAAAACATAAGGGGTAACACTGTCGTTTTTGTTCGAAATTTTGACCCCCTCCGATCTTCTTGAAACTCTGGATTCTGACAGAGGGCCACGAGACTTCGACCAGCGCGCAAAAATGGAGGCTCTA
The DNA here is from genome assembly GCA_038021265.1 of Cyprinella venusta. Classification (NCBI taxonomy): domain Eukaryota; kingdom Metazoa; phylum Chordata; class Actinopteri; order Cypriniformes; family Leuciscidae; genus Cyprinella; species Cyprinella venusta. The sequence goes on along the minus strand of CM075881.1, from coordinate 13,655,564 downwards.
GACCCTTCCAGAGCCGAGATATCGGATGTCAAAGTTTTGACCTGAAAAAAAAACATAAGGGGTAACACTGTCGTTTTTGGCCGAAATTTTGACCCCCTCCGATCTTCTTGAAACTCTGGATTCTGACAGAGGGCCACGAGACTTCGACCAGCGCGCAAAAATGGAGGCTCTAGACCCTTCCAGAGCCGAGATATCGGATGTCAAAGTTTTGACCTGAAAAAAAAAACATAAGGGGTAACACTGTCGTTTTTGGCCGAAATTTTGACCCCCTCCGATCTTCTTGAAACTCTGGATTCTGACAGAGGGCCACGAGACTTCGACCAGCGCGCAAAAATGGAGGCTCTAGACCCTTCCAGAGCCGAGATATCGGATGTCAAAGTTTTGACCTGAAAAAAAAAACATAAGGGGTAACACTGTCGTTTTTGGTCGAAATTTTGACCCCCTCCGATCTTCTTGAAACTCTGGATTCTGACAGAGGGCCACGAGACTTCGACCAGCGCGCAAAAATGGAGGCTCTAGACCCTTCCAGAGCCGAGATATCGGATGTCAAAGTTTTGACCTGAAAAAAAAACATAAGGGGTAACACTGTCGTTTTTGGCCGAAATTTTGACCCCCTCCGATCTTCTTGAAACTCTGGATTCTGACAGAGGGCCACGAGACTTCGACCAGCGCGCAAAAATGGAGGTTCTAGACCCTTCCAGAGCCGAGATATTATGAAGGGTTTTGAAGGGTTTTGTCCAAATAAAAAAGAAATGCCTGCAAAATAAATTGAAAGAGTGGAAGCTTGAATGGCTCAGTGGTTAGAGTGTTACTCTGTCATGTTGAGGATCTGGGTTCAAGTCCTGCTCTTAGCATTAAAATTCTTTATTTTGAAGGGTTTTGTCCAAATAAAAAAGACATGCCTGCAAAATAAAAAGAAAGTCTGGAAGCTTGAATGGCTCAGTGGTCAGAGTGTTCCTCTATCATGTTGAGGATTTGGGTTCAAGCCCCACTCTTTGCATTAAAATGCTTTATTTGAATGGTTTTGTCCAAATAAAAAAGACATGTCTGCAAAATAAAGTGAAAGAGTGGAAGCTTGAATGACTCAGTGGTTAGAGTGTTACTCTATCATGTTGAGGATTTGGGTTCAAGTCCGCTCTTAGCATTAAAATTCTTTATTTTGAAGGGTTTTGTCCAAATAAAAAAGAAATGCCTGCAAAATAAAGTGAAAGAGTGGGAGCTTGAATGGCTCAGTGGTTAGAGTGTTACTCTATCATGTTGAGGATTTGGGTTCAAGTCCTGCTCTTAGCATTAGAATTCTTTATTTTGAAGGGTTTTGTCCAAATAAAAAAGACATGCCTGCAAAATAAAGTGAAAGTCTGGAAGCTTGAATGGCTCAGTGGTCAGAGTGATTCTCTATCATGTTGAGGATTTGGGTTCAAGTCCCACTCTTTGCATTAAAATGCTTTATTTGAATGGTTTTGTCCAAATAAAAAAGACATGTCTGCAAAATAAAGCGAAAGAGTGGAAGCTTGAATGGCTCAGTGGTTAGAGTGTTACTCTATCATGTTGAGGATTTGGGTTCAAGTCCGCTCTTAGCATTAAAATTCTTTATTTTGAAGGGTTTTGTCCAAATAAAAAAGAAATGCCTGCAAAATAAAGTGAAAGAGTGGAAGCTTGAATGGCTCAGTGGTTAGAGTGTTACTCTATCATGTTGAGGATTTGGGTTCAAGTCCTGCTCTTAGCATTAGAATTCTTTATTTTGAAGGGTTTTGTCCAAATAAAAAAGACATGCCTGCAAAATAAAGAGAAAAGGTGGAAGCTTGAATGACATTTGGTTAACATTTTTAGTTTGATTGGTTTGGTCCAAATAAAAAGACCAATCTTCAAAAAGGACATCCAACTGTAAGTGGTTCAGTGGTAAAAGCGTTGCTGTTCTGTGTTGAAAACCCTGGTTCAAATCTCACTTTTGCGGTTGAAATTATTTTAGTGTGATTTTTTGAGACAGAAACATTGAAATGAAGAAGCTCCTGTGGCTCAGTGGTCTGAGTGTTGTGATTCTATGTGGGAGACCCAGGTTCGAATCACACTCTTGTGATGCTTTAGTTTCACTGGATTGTTGAGGTAAGACATGCTCCCAAAAAAAGAAGAGTGAGTGTGCGAGCTCCAGTTGCTCAATGGTCTGAGTGTTGTGATTCCTTGTGGGAAACCAGGGTTCAAGCCTCACTCTTATCATGCTTTAGTTTCAACTGGTTTGTCCAAGAGAGAAAAAGACATGCTCCCACAAAATTAAGTATGAGTGTGGATGGTCCAGTGGCTCCGTGGGTGAGCTCTCACTCCTGAATCGGGAGGTTGGGATGTTCCTGGTTCAAGACCGGGCTGGACCGTGAAGCATGGTTGCGTTGACGAACATCCTCCAGATCTGCAGCTGGGGGACGAGAGACGGTCAGGACACGAAGGGGGGAGGAAATAACCTAACTCCTCCCCCTGGGGATTTCTGGGACGATATCCAGCAGCGGTGTTGCTGCAGAGAGAGGCATTTTTTTGTTGGACTTAACCAAAATTTTAATTTTGGAATACATGAAATGTACACTACATTAGCATGCACCAAAAAGTATTTTATTTCTTACCTCATACACACTATTATCTACAGTTCTCATACTAGATACTCCTCCATCCATCCTCCTGCAACCTGCAACCATCACTTGCTTCAGTGTCCAGCCTAGTCTTGAACCAGGAACCTCCCAACTGGGGAGTGAGAGCTCACCCACTGAGCCACTGGACCATCCACACACATACTTAATTTTTTGGGAGCAAGTCTTTTTCTCTCTTGGACAAACCTCTTGAAACTAAAGCATGGTAAGAGTGAGGCTCAAACCCTGGTTTCCCACATGGAACCATAACACTCAGACCACTGAGCCACTGGAGCTTGCACACTCACTCTCCTTTTTTTGGGAGCATGTGGACGAGTTGGGAGCATGTCGACTTCGACAATACAGTGAAACTAAAGCATCACAAAAGTGTGATTCAAATCCAGGTTTCCCACATGGAATCACAAGACTCAGAACACTGAGCCACTGGACCACACACGCTCACACTTCCTTTTTGGGAACATGTCTTTCTTGGACAAAGCCAGTGAAACTAAAGCATGGTAAGAGTGAGGCTCGAACCCTGGTTTTCCACATGGAACCATAACACTCAGACCACTGAGCCACTGTAGCTTGCACACTCACTCTTCTTTTTTTGGGAGCATGTCTTACTTCGACAATCCAATGAAACTAAAGCGTTACAAGAGTGTGATTTGAACCCAGGTTTCCCACATGGAATCACAACACTCAGACCAGCTCTGGAAGGGTCTACATCCTCAATTTTTGCACCCAGGTCCATATCTCGTGGCCCTCTATCAGAATCCAGAGTTTTGAAAAGATTGGAGAAACTTAATTTTTCACCCCCCGAAAAAAAACATAAGGGGTAACACTGTCATTTTTTTTTCTGGTCAAAATTTTGAGTTTCAATATCTCAGCTCTGGAAGGGTCTACAGCCTCAATTTTTGCACCCAGGTCCATGTCTCGTGGCCCTCTATCAGAATCCAGAGTTTTGAGAAGATTGGAGAAACTATATTTTTCACCCCCCGAAAAAAAACATAAGGGGTAACACTGTCATTTTTTTTTCTGGTCAAAATTTTGAGTTTCAATATCTCAGCTCTGGAAGGGTCTACAGCCTCAATTTTTGCACCCAGGTCCATGTCTTGTGGCCCTCTATCAGAATCTAGAGTTTTGAGAAGATTGGAGAAACTTAATTTTTCACCCCCCGAAAAAAAACATAAGGGGTAACACTGTCATTTTTTTTTCTGGTCAAAATATTGAGTTTCAATATCTTTGCTCTGTAAGGGTCTACAGCCTCAATTTTTGCACCCAGGTCCATGTCTCGTGGCCCTCTATCAGAATCCGGAGTTCTGAGAAGATTGGAGAAACTTAATTTTTCACCCCCCGAAAAAAAACATAAGGGGTAACACTGTCATTTTTTTTTTTCTGGTCAAAATTTTGAGTTTCAATATCTCAGCTCTGGAAGGGTCTACAGCCTCAATTTTTGCACCCAAGTCCATGTCTCGTGGCCCTCTATCAGAATCCAGAGTTTTGAGAAGATTGGAGAAACTTAATTTTTCACCCCCCAAAAAAAAACATAAGGGGTAACACTGTCATTTTTTTTTCTGGTCAAAATTTTGAGTTTCAATATCTTTGCTCTGGAAGGGTCTACAGCCTCAATTTTTGCACCCAGGTCCATGTCTCGTGGCCCTCTATCAGAATCCAGAGTTTTGAGAAGATTGGAGAAACTTAATTTTTCACCCCCCGAAAAAAAACATAAGGGGTAACACTGTCATTTTTTTTTTCTGGTCAAAATTTTGAGTTTCAATATCTCAGCTCTGGAAGGGTCTACAGCCTCAATTTTTGCACCCAGGTCCATGTCTCGTGGCCCTCTATCAGAATCCAGAGTTTTCAGATGATTGGAGAAACTTAATTTTTCACCCCCCGAAAAAAAAACATAAGGGGTAACACTGTCATTTTTTTTCTGGTCAAAATTTTGAGTTTCAATATCTTTGCTCTGGAAGGGTCTACAGCCTCAATTTTTGCACCCAGGTCCATGTCTCGTGGCCCTCTATCAGAATCCAGAGTTTTGAGAAGATTGGAGAAACTTAATTTTTCACCCCCCGAAAAAAAACATAAGGGGTAACACTGTCATTTTTTTTTTCTGGTCAAAATTTTGAGTTTCAATATCTCAGCTCTGGAAGGGTCTACAGCCTTAATTTTTGCACCCAGGTCCATGTCTCGTGGCCGTCTATCAGAATCCAGAGTTTTGAGAAGATTGGAGAAACTTAATTTTTCACCCCCCGAAAAAAAACATAAGGGGTAACACTGTCATTTTTTTTTTCTGGTCAAAATTTTGAGTTTCAATATCTCGGCTCTGGAAGGGTCTACAGCCTCAATTTTTGCACCCAGGTCCATATCTCGTGGCCCTCTATCAGAATCCAGAGTTTTGAAAAGATTGGAGAAACTTAATTTTTCACCCCCCGAAAAAAAACATAAGGGGTAACACTGTCATTTTTTTTTCTGGTCAAAATTTTGAGTTTCAATATCTCAGCTCTGGAAGGGTCTACAGCCTCAATTTTTGCACCCAGGTCCATGTCTCGTGGCCCTCTATCAGAATCCAGAGTTTTGAGAAGATTGGAGAAACTTAATTTTTCACCCCCCGAAAAAAAACACAAGGGGTAACACTGTCATTTTTTTTTTTCTGGTCAAAATTTTGAGTTTCAATATCTCAGCTCTGGAAGGGTCTACAGCCTCAATTTTTGCACCCAGGTCCATGTCTCGTGGCCCTCTATCAGAATTCAGAGTTTTGAGAAGATTGGAGAAACTTAATTTTTCACCCCCCGACAAAAAACATAAGGGGTAACACTGTCATTTTTTTTTTTCTGGTCAAAATTTTGAGTTTCAATATCTCAGCTCTGGAAGGGTCTACAGCCTCAATTTTTGCACCCAGGCCCATGTCTTGTGGCCCTCTATCAGAATCCAGAGTTTTGAGAAGATTGGAGAAACTTAATTTTTCACCCCCCGAAAAAAAACATAAGGGGTAACACTGTCATTTTTTTTTTCTGGTCAAAATTTTTAGTTTCAATATCTCAGCTCTGGAAGGGTCTACAGCCTCAATTTTTGCACCCAGGTCCATGTCTCGTGGCCGTCTATCAGAATCCAGAGTTTTGGGAAGATTGGAGAAACTTAATTTTTCACCCCCCGAAAAAAAACATAAGGGGTAACACTGTCATTTTTTTTTCTAGTCAAAATTTTGAGTTTCAATATCTCAGCTCTGGAAGGGTCTACAGCCTCAATTTTTGCACCCAGGTCCATGTCTCGTGGCCCTCTATCAGAATCCAGAGTTTTGAGAAGATTGGAGAAACTTAATTTTTCACCCCCCCGAAAAAAAACATAAGGGGTAACACTGTCATTTTTTTTTTCTGGTCAAAATTTTGAGTTTCAATATCTCAGCTCTGGAAGGGTCTACAGCCTCAATTTTTGCACCCAGGTCCATGTCTCGTGGCCCTCTATCAGAATCCAGAGTTTTGAGAAGATTGGAGAAACTTAATTTTTCACCCCCCGACAAAAAACATAAGGGGTAACACTGTCATTTTTTTTTCTGGTCAAAATTTTGAGTTTCAATATCTCAGCTCTGGAAGGGTCTACAGCCTCAATTTTTGCACCCAGGTCCATGTCTTGTGGCCCTCTATCAGAATCCAGAGTTTTGAGAAGATTGGAGAAACTTAATTTTTCACCCCCCGAAAAAAAACATAAGGGGTAACACTGTCATTTTTTTTTTCTGGTCAAAATTTTTAGTTTCAATATCTCAGCTCTGGAAGGGTCTACAGCCTCAATTTTTGCACCCAGGTCCATGTCTCGTGGCCGTCTATCAGAATCCAGAGTTTTGGGAAGATTGGAGAAACTTAATTTTTCACCCCCCGAAAAAAAACATAAGGGGTAACACTGTCATTTTTTTTCTAGTCAAAATTTTGAGTTTCAATATCTCAGCTCTGGAAGGGTCTACAGCCTCAATTTTTGCACCCAGGTCCATATCTCGTGGCCCTCTATCAGAATCCAGAGTTTTGAGAAGATTGGAGAAACTTAATTTCCCCCCCCCAAAAAAAAAACATAAGGGGTAACACTGTCATTTTTTTTTCTGGTCAAAATTTTGAGTTTCAATATCTCAGCTCTGGAAGGGTCTACAGCCTCAATTTTTGCACCCAAGTCCATGTCTCGTGGCCCTCTATCAGAATCCAGAGTTTTGAGAAGATTGGAGAAACTTAATTTTTCACCCCCCGAAAAAAAAACATAAGGGGTAACACTGTCATTTTTTTTCTGGTCAAAATTTTGAGTTTCAATATCTCAGCTCTGGAAGGGTCTACAGCCTCAATTTTTGCACCCAGGTCCATGTCTCGTGGCCCTCTATCAGAATCCAGAGTTTTGAGAAGGTTGGAGAAACTTAATTTTTCACCCCCCGAAAAAAAAACATAAGGGGTAACACTGTCATTTTTTTCTGGTCAAAATTTTGAGTTTCAATATCTCAGCTCTGGAAGGGTCTACAGCCTCAATTTTTGCACCCAGGTCCATGTCTCGTGGCCCTCTATCAGAATCCAGAGTTTTGAGAAGATTGGAGAAACTTAATTTGTCACCCCCCGAAAAAAAAACAAGGGGTAACACTGTCATTTTTTTTTTCTGGTCAAAATTTTGAGTTTCAATATCTCAGCTCTGGAAGGGTCTACAGCCTCAATTTTTGCACGCAAGTCCATGTCTCGTGGCCCTCTATCAGAATCCAGAGTTTTGAGAAGATTGGAGAAACTTAATTTTTCACCCCCCGAAAAAAAACATAAGGGGTAACACTGTCATTTTTTTCTGGTCAAAATTTTGAGTTTCAATATCTCAGCTCTGGAAGGGTCTACAGCCTCAATTTTTGCACCCAGGTCCATGTCTCGTGGCCCTCTATCAGAATCCAGAGTTTTGAGAAGATTGGAGAAACTTAATTTGTCACCCCCCGAAAAAAAAACAAGGGGTAACACTGTCATTTTTTTTTCTGGTCAAAATTTTGAGTTTCAATATCTCAGCTCTGGAAGGGTCTACAGCCTCAATTTTTGCACGCAAGTCCATGTCTCGTGGCCCTCTATCAGAATCCAGAGTTTTGAGAAGATTGGAGAAACTTAATTTTTCACCCCCCGAAAAAAATGTAAGGGGTAACATTGTCATTTTTTTCTGGTCAAAATTTTGATTTTCAATATCTCAGCTCTAGAAGGATCTACAGCCTCAAATTTTGCACCCAGGTCCATGTCTTGTGGCCCTCTATCAGAATCCAGAGTTTTGAGAAGATTGGAGAAACTTAATTTTTCACCCCCCGAAAAAAAACGTAAGGGGTAACACTGTCATTTTTTTGTGGTCAAAATTTTGAGTTTCAATATCTCAGCTTTGGAAGGGTCTACAGCCTCAAATTTTGCACCCAGGTCCATGCCTCGTGGCCCTCTATCAGAATCCAGAGTTTTGAGAAGATTGGAGAAACTTAATTTTTCACCCCCCCCCCCCCCCCCCCCCCCAAAAAAAAAAAAACGTAAGGGGTAACACTGTCATTTTTTTTTTCTGGTCAAAATTTTGAGTTTCAATATCTCAGCTCTGGAAGGGTCTACAGCCTCAAATTTTGCACCCAGGTCCATGTCTCGTAGCCCTCTATCAGAATGCAGAGTTTTGAGAAGATTGGAGAAACTTAATTTTTCACCCCCCGAAAAAAAACGTAAGGGGTAACACTGTCATTTTTTTGTGGTCAAAATTTTGAGTTTCAATATCTCAGCTCTAGAAGGGTCTACAGCCTGAAATTTTGCACCCAGGTCCATGTCTCGTGGCCCTCTATCAGAATCCAGAGTTTTGAGAAGATTGGAGAAACTTAATTTTTCACCCCCCGAAAAAAAATGTAAGGGATAACACTGTCATTTTTTTTTTCTGGTCAAAATTTTGAGTTTCAATAACTCAGCTCTGGAAGGGTCTACAGCCTCAAATTTTGCACCCAGGTCCATGTCTCGTGGCCCTCTATCAGAATCCAGAGTTTTGAGAAGATTGGAGAAACTTAATTTTTCACCCCCCGAAAAAAAATGTAAGGGGTAACACTGTCATTTTTTTTTCTGGTCAAAATTTTGATTTTCAGTATCTCAACTTTAGAAGGGTCTACAGCCTCAAATTTTGCACCCAGGTCCATGTCTCGTGGCCCTCTATCAGAATCCAGAGTTTTGAGAAGATTGGAGAAACTTAATTTTTCACCCCCCGAAAAAAAACATAAGGGGTAACACTGTCATTTTTTTTTTTCTGGTCAAAATTTTGAGTTTCAATATTTTAGCTCTGGAAGGGTCTACATGCCATTTTTATACCTGACAGTACATTTCACTAATTACACTTAATTAGTCTTTTTTCAGGAATCATGCAATTAGTGAAAACAAGTGCAGGACTTTTAGTTATATTGTTTTACATTCTGGGTTGACAAATAATTCTGGTCAATAGAGAAAGGTTAAGGTCATCCACTTTTAACTTCAAGTTAGCTACACACAACACAGTTTATTTTATTTTCGTTTCTTTTTATATTTTTGTTAAATGTGTGCCAGAGATCATGGTGCATTCCTATATTTCTGGTTGTTTTAATGGTGCGATTGTGTAATATATTAGCATGTGACTTTGAAATAATGAACTTTGACATGACATAAATAATTAATTTTAACCAGATTGTTTCTTAGCGGCATAAACGAAAATCGTTGGTGTATCCTCAATACACTTAGCGTGCAAAAAAAAAAAAAAACACCGCATGTGCGGTGACCAATGCAAATTTCGAACCTACTCTACAACGTCACACTTTTTACGCTGTACTGAAACCCCTGGAAATAAGTGACTGCCATTCTGATAGAGGGACATGAGACTTAGACCTGAATGCAAAACTGGAAGCTCTGAGTTTTGCTCAAGAGCTGAGATATTGAGATATTTATAATGGCTTATACCACGGGCTGTTTAAATACTCGATTCTGATTGGCTGGAAGGTGTGCAGTAAAACCCTTTAATGCACAGGTAGTTCCAGTAAGTTTGAGTACAGTTTGAAATGAATCCGCTTAGACTGTAAACCATAGACTGTAAAACAAACATTGGTAACCATAGTAACAGTTACGCTTGCAAACAGATTCATAATTCATTGAAATAAATGCAATCCGATGGCTCTACTTTATTTAAAGTGAACGGAGTAGAACTAACGAGCCGTAACTTAAGAAAATAACCGTCATTTTTACATATCTGTTAAAAAATTACACTGTTAACATCAGTTATAGCTTTAATTTCTTTTTAATTTGGCAAATAACCGTGGTATAAGCGGGATAATCCACGGCTAGCCTTGCATTAAAGGATTTTAATGCACGGCGTAGAGGCAACCACCCTCCGCTTCGCGTCGTGTGGTTCTTTGCCTCTACGCCGTGCATTAAAATCCTTTAATGCATGGCTAGCCGTGGATTATCCCTTACATAAATGCTACGTGGGATCTCAATATCTCAGCTCTGGATATAAATAGTGGGTTATTGGACAAATGGTGAGTTTGCAGATAGTGGAATTTTGGGACGGCGCTTGGTGCTATGGACCTCAGGGGGCCTTTCACGACAGGAACTTTAATTAAAATGTCTATCAAAAACACTACCCGAATCCCCATTCAATAGATTCCCGGTGGGACCGTGTCCAATTGCAGCATATTAAATGAACTGCGGAAAAACTTTTAAAAATATAGTGGGTTATTGGACAAATAGTGGGTTCGTGGGACGGGGGTGTGGCCCGGGAGTGGTCCCGGGACATTTGGTAAATATAGAGGGTTATTGGACAAACAGTGGGTTCGTGGGACGGGGGCGTGGCCCGGAGTGGGCGGGGGGTGGTCCCGTGAAATTTGGGAAATATAGTGGGTTATTGGACAAATAGTGGGTTCGTGGGAGTGGGCGGGGGGTGGTCCCGTGACATTTGGCAAACATAGAGGGTTATTAGACAAATAGTGGTTTCGTTGGATGGGGGCGTGTCTGGGGACCGGTCAGTGGGCGGGGGGCCGGTCGCCTTGTGGAAGCGGTAGCCGGTCGGACGAATAGTGGGTTTGTGCGCCGTTTCTAGGGTGGCTCCACCGAGGGGGCTTTTGCGGAACTGCCTCGGGGGTCCCGAAACTTCGGGCTCCTTCTGTCGTGCCCGACCCGCCCGCCCGCCGACGGCCGGTCCCCCAAAAATTTCAGGGGGGCGGCACACTCGTCCGCCAACCCACGTCCGTTTGCCTACGGCCCAAGGACGGAATGGACCTTTTTTCGGCCTTGGACTAGCTAGAGTTACTGGAAATCGAAATACAGTGACTTGCTGGCAACCGTCCTGCCAGTACTGTAAAAATACAATGATGCACACAGGAAATGACTGCATTATAACATGAATGCATTGATTGATTCCTAGGTTTATTTTGTTATGAATAAACAATGTGAAATATAAAAGAAAACCCTTATGATTAAAGTTGTAATGTTACAATGTTCAAGTTTTTGCTCTAAAAAAAGAAAGATGCACACAGAAAATGACTCAAATATGACCAGATTGATTGATTCGAATATATTTAGTTTGTTACAAACAATGTGCAATCTGCAAAACAAAAACCTCAAAATTATAGTTGAATTGGTATACTGCTGGAATTTTTTTGACCTTGAGAAAAAGCTTAAATTATAGACGAACAAATTTTATGTTTTTCAATTTATTTCATGTTGGTACATTTTTGGGAAGTACACCTGTTTTGACCTGATGTTCATTGGAATGGACAAAAAAAAAATCACAATGAAAGCAATTATATATTAAAAAATGTTTTTCATTTGTTTTCATTTATAGAAACCTCATGAGCTGGGAAAATGGACTTTTATATTTTTCAGAAACTTGAAACATAATTCAGGTCTGAGGGGGTTTTAGAGGGGGTTATATATTATTTTAAAAATAATATATTTATTTTTAATAATTCATTTGTGAAAAAATTTGCTTAAAGAGTAATCACTATCACCACACCTCTTACAGCCCAATAAATCAATACATTCTACAGCCAATAATAATATAAATTCTTTTTAATATATCATTATTAGGTCATGAGACAATAATGAAATCAGTATTACATTGTATCCAAATCCAGTAAACACAGAGTATTAAGGAGAAAGTGGAACAGAGCAGCAGAATACCGTTTAAACATCTGAATACAGTTCATCATTAAGCCTTGTGTGACAGAGGCACAATGCATATCTCAAAACATGTGCTAATACATCTCCAATCCAACATGACATGATATTTCCCTAGACCCTGGCTGGAAGCTCAACTGAACTAAAGTGAGTTTATTTTTACGCCATTACTGTAAACCTGATCACAATAAGAATTCAGTCCTTTCAAATCTACAAAAAGTCCAGAGTAAGTGGCTTATGAGTAACAATAGGTCAGCTGCAACACTAATACCATAAACTCCTGGTGGTCTGTCATGAGGCAAAACGAAACCTGAAGCAAATACATCAACGGTGGAACCGTCTGTTAGAGAAACATGTAAACATGCTGGTGACAGATAGTGAGGGGGGTTTTTTTTAAACACGTGCTAATATCAGTCAACTTAAGCAAAACATTTATGGAGGCACTTTTAAAATAAAAGTTAATAGACATGGGGTAGAAATATGGGCTGTAAAAAAAAGATGTAGCTATTAATTAGTGTAAGAAACACCTCTGGATAGACTCTCCTGTGAGCAGATGTTGAGAAAAGAGAGAAACTAGTGGAGTGTAGCATGAAGAGAGACAGCAGCCCATCATTTGCAGAGACTGCAAAACAAATACAGAAAAAAAAATTATAATAAATTGTAAAAACCTAAAATGTATTGTCTCCTGTGAGGAAAGCACTGTTATTCCTCCACAGTTATTCTGGCAGTTATTCCTCCACATATAAACAAAGGCAGCGATATACACGATTTACAGTGTTAATAAAATACTTTTTTGTTGCTATTTTCAGTAATAAAAAAAAAAAAACAGTAAGATGCCATTTATACATAGTGCAAATAGTATTGTAGTATATTATAAAAATGATTGTATTTATTAAAAATGTTTAACTTGTCCCTGTACACAAAAGCTCTCCCCTACCCACTAATCACTTAAAACAAACTCTTCTCAGAGCTGATATGCGATGGGAAAGGATAAAAGATGAATTTGAACTTCGATTGGCAGTGTCAAAAGCTAACACCACCCGCCTAACTCTCCACAACACAGATCCAGTAACCAGTTGCTTTTGTATTTTTGTCTGGCTCATTTAGACAATTGGTGGGTAGAGTAAGTGTAATAAATATAAACCATCAGCACATCTTTACTCACCATAACATTAAACAAGCGCCTCATTCGTCTGCGGCAGACATGCCTTTTACTGGTTCGTTCTCTCGCATCTATGGGCAGAAAAAAAAGGAAAAATTTCAGACTTGTCAATATAAGATATTTAATTATGCATGCTTCGTTCCATTTTTACTTTTAGACCTTTGCTATTATCTAGCACAATCTTTAAAAAAAAAATCAATAATTTAACACTGTTAAATGTAATCTTTACCAAACCTCAAAATGAAAAATACATTTAATGTACATGATAATGCTGCCCGAATTAACGTGTAGCATTTCAACTGATGATTCTAGTCAAGTGTTTTAAATAAATTGTAATATTCCCCATTTATATCAAGGTTCATTCAGATATTGTAAAATTAAATTCCAGGAGTTTCAATGACATTACAATCAGAGATCACTTATCACACAACATCTTTAATATCTTTCAAATTCTAAAAAAGCTAAATAGATAGACAAAAATAAAATAATAAAACAAAATGGCACAAATAAAGTGCACCTTAACCATTAAAAGAATTCTATGACAAAGATATCGCTTTCCTTTCCAAACTGATTTTTTTTTTCTCCCATTTAATATATGATTGACCTGAAGAATGAATATCATATACATGTATATTTATGAGCAATATCACACTCATACCCATGTAAAATGGTTCTATATCTAAATCAGACGTGTTGCAGCGCTACTTTTGTAAACAACACTAATTAACAACACTAAATAAACAACACTAATTTCACATATATAGTCTTTTAATAATTCAAGCATTTTTCAAGTACCTTTTTTTATAAAAAAATAAATAAAAATAATCAAGGGTTTTCCAGGAGTTAAATTTCAAAAATTCAAATTCAAGTTGTCCGAACACCACGAGACCCCATGGTCTCAGCAATAACTTTTAATATCAGTGTATCCATAAATTAAATATGGATTAAATATCTCCTCTGACCAAGGCCATTCAGCACTGAATCTTTACTACATTCAGTGTTCATTTATTATTATTTATATACTATTAATATTTTGAATTAGCTTTTATCTTTTGTCATGTGCTTTTTTTTGTGCTCATCATTTTTATTCAGTTTTTTAAATATATTTAGCCTTCATTTATTTAAGTTTTAGTTGTTTTAATACTTAAAATATTTAGAACTTAACGTAAATAAGTTATGTTTTTTATCTGATATTGAAATAAAGCTGAAATAATATATGAAGAGTTCAGATGCAAAAGCCTCTAAGTGCCATTTGAAATTTTCTTCTAAAATGATGATTTTTATCAAGCTTGTATATTTAAGTTCAGTAATTTCACTTAAATGGCAATGAAGATTACCTATTAATTGTCATAGTGAAATTACTGAACTTAAATATACAGGTTTGAAAAAAATTGTCATTTTAGAAGAAAATTTCAAATGGCATTTAGAGGCTTTTGCATCTGAACTCTTCATATATATATATTTTTAAATAGTTTCAATTAACAATATGAGTACTGCATTTTATTTGAAAACCTGTGAATATTATAACAGATTGTGTTGCATTGTCTGTACGCTGTTGTTGATAACTCACATTATCAAGTTCTTTCTGTGTCTCCTCCTCCATGCGGCGGATGTCCTCCATGGTCAGATTGATCCACCGGTCTATCCAGCAGAAGAGCTGCCTGTGAAAGTTGGTGAACAGACGCTTCTCTTGCTGAATTCAAACCAAACAAACATTGAAGTTTTATGAGTCACAGCATTAGCACTAGGCCGACACACAAACATCAAGCCCTCAAATAAAATGAACAAACAACAAAATCCATCAAGGAGGTGCAGTTTAGAAAGATAAACAACTAGTGAGTCAAACTGAACACAGCATGAGGTGTTTTAAAGTTGAATACCCTGTGGATGAAACTCTCCACTTTATTCTGCAGGCCAAACCACTTGAACTTGACAGTGACTAGTTTATAGGCACACATATGAGGACAGTCCGTCTTCTGAGGAAGTTCTTTCTGCAACGCACAGGAACAAAGTTGATCAACTGCAGAACTCAGGAGCTATATCTCTCGAAACAATTCAAGAAAGAATACAGACCTTCCAGTCAGGACCTAATGGCCCTCTACCAGTCTTCTGTGATTTAAATGTGGCTGGATCCTCGTCTGGTTTGTAGTCCTGTGTGTGAAGACGTTTAAACAGTCAGCAAGTCTAACAGTTTGATCATGCATTGAAAGCAAACACTCGGTTTTCCTTACCTTAGTGTCCACCTGAGACCTGTCAGCAATGTCGATGTGTACAACCTCAACCTTCTTCCACTGTTCGGGGTCAAGCTTATGAACCTTCAAAAAAACAAAGAACAAGGTTAGATCCTCACAGATACTTGTTTGTTTGTTCGATGTCCTACTTATTGTGGTGATAATGTCGACTGCCTACTCACATTTTCCTGTTCACCGAGGTCAGGCTTGTGCCATGTCTCAATCATGACTAAAAAATTATCCTTCATGTACTCATTCTATTAAAAAAAAAAAAAAAATACACATTTAATATACGGACACACTGCTGTTCAAAGTATGGGGTCAGTAAGATTTACTTAATGTAAATTATTTAGTAAGAATTGATCAAAAGTGCAAAAATGACAGTAAATGCCTTTATATTTTTTATTACACACACACACAAAAAAACTTCAAATAAATGCATAAATAATAATAATAATATAATAATAAATAATAATAAAAAATAATAGGCAGCACAGCTGTTTTCAACATAAAATAAGAAATGGTTCTTGAGCATTAAATCAGCAATTATTTAAAACTTAAGAATATTTCACAATATTCCTGTTTTTTATATCAAATAAATACAGCTTTGGTGAGCAGAAGAGACATTAAAAACATTTTAAAACTTTTATAAAGTAGCGTATAGATAAGAATAAAACCTGTTAACTTGTTATAGGAATTGCTAATGCTCATTATTAAAAGAAAATATTTAATTTAGTAACACAAAGGTGTCTCATACACTCACCGTAAGAACTGGAGCAATGAATGATGTAGGGACGGCATGAAAAAGACAGAAAACGAATTTAAAAGTGAGTTCTGTGTTTAATAGATTAATCATGCGTTATTGTGTACATTTAACTCCAGGACTAAGCTGTGTTACTGTGTGCGGTACCTGTGCGGCAGTAAGGATAAGCATTCCAGGCCTTCTCATGGATATTCAGGGCAGATGAAGGGGCCAGTAACCGTACAAAAGTTGGCACTTTACTGCATAAGACAGAGAAAATCCCAAAGAAAAACTGAAATGCAGACTGTAACCAATTTTACAGCTTGATAGCACTTGAATATACACCACAGCACTGATTAATAAATATTATGATTATTACCTCTGCAAGCGGTAGATCTTGTGCGTGTACTGTCCTTTCTCTCCATCCTCCTTCTCGTAGGGCTCGTTTTTCAGGACCTCCACCCCATCTCCACCTCCTGTCTCGTTCTTACTAGCCTCTGCTACAGAGAACAGCTGACCCACCTGGTACTGCATGTGAGAGAATAACGTCAACAACAACTTGGTCATATGCAAATTATTACAGTATAATGTGACAAACAAAAATACATTCAGAATGAATGTATAATGTGATGTCGCGGCTGCATACAAAGCTGGGAGATCTACTTAAATAAATAGCCATATACAGGCTGGTGTGCCATAAACAAAAGGACACAATTATAGAGGAAGTGTTCACACCCTATATACTGATGACAGAAAATAGGGAAACTGATGTCTAACGCTTCTAGGAAATGCAAATGCACCTCTAAAAGACAAACAGCAGTTTTGGAGACTTTGGAAAACAATCCTATTCCTAACCATTTTATTCCAATTCTGGCTGTGCCAATAAACTGATAATTATTTTAATGTTATGACACACAACCGATAAATTGTTGATATTAAAAAAAACATCCTAATTTTTAAACAAATTAAAAATAAAACAAAAACAATCATTTTAAATGGCACAAGTGAATAAAGGACATCCAAATTATAACGTACACTATGAAAATAACGATTGCACTGATATTAAAGTTCTGGTTGACACCAATGGGTAACACTTTACAATAAGGTTTCATTAGTTAACATGAACTAGATGAACTGCACTTCTGCAGCATTTATTCATCTTTGTTAATGTTAATTTCAACATTTACTAATACATTAATAAAATCTAAAGTTGCATTTATTATAAGTTAATGCGCTGTGAACTAACTTGAACAGCTGTATTTGTGGTAATGGTTAGTTCATGTTAGTTAATATATTAACTAATGTCAACAAATGAAACATTCTAAAGTGTTACCATAATTTGTGTACATCAATAAATCATGAAACATGGTGAATATAGGCATAACATTGTAACACACAGTATGAAAATTGGACATTTGTAATAAAATTTGTTAAAGATTACAGTTAACAGTGTTTTAAAAATAAGTGTTTTGAGTGTTAGATGACATTAGCCTACAGTGCTGGTCAGAAATATTTGTCAGAACAATAATTATGTATATATACAGTATACAGTATATATGCAAAAATCTAACAAGAATTGAAAGTGGGGGGAATAAATAAATAAATAAAAATCACATAATGAAATAAATATTAGCATTTGAGAAACAGCATAGTATTTAATTTTACACATGGGGAACTGTGTAAGTTTTTTCTATGTCCATAGAACCTGAGTTTGAAGTTCTAGTAGTGCCAGTTACTTTTCAAGCGTTCAATAGACAGATGTAATTTGAAGATCTTTTTGGCAACAAATACTTGATGGTTTTTTAAAATGGTTTTAAGTGTTTGGTTCATACAAGGATAAAAAAGTAGGCTACCCCATATGTAAAATGAAATAATCTGCCGTATCTTTAATGCTGTGGGCCTAATTTTCTGCCAGAGGTCCTGGACATCTAGTTCAGATACATGGCATCATGGATTCGATCAAATACCAACAGATAAAAAAAAAAATCAAAACCTGACAGCCTGTGCTAGAAATCATATAACAGGCCATGTTGGAGATAACAGGCCATGTTTGTCTTGCCAACAGGCAAGACAAAAATGGGCACCGAGTACAAAACCAAGCATCTGCATTGGCCATCCCAGTCCCCTAAACTGAACCCAATAGAAAATGAGTGGGCTGAACTGAAGAGAAGAAGCACCAACATGAACTTATGAATCTGAAGGATCTGGAGAGATTCTGTATGGAGGTCTCTGATCTCTTGTCAGGTGTCCTCCAAACTCACCAGGCAATTATAGGAGAAGACTCAGAGCTGTTATCTTGGCAAAAAGAGGTTGCGGAAAATATTTAATAAAAGGGGGCACATAATTGTTCCCAATGTGTTTTGGAGAAAAACATTTATTTCATAATGTGATTTTCCCCCCACTTACAATACTTTTAACTTCAATAAAAGGATCAATTTTTGCTTTTTTTTTTGTCAAATAAAATATCAAAAGTATAATCAATGCAGATTTATTTTTTATAGACATCTTTGATCAATATTTACCAAGGGTGCAAATAATTCTCACCAGCACTGTATAAAAACCTCTTAAATTATAATGTAGGCTGATAACCCAAATTAAGGTACCAATATAGTGCATAGAAATAAATTAATGTTTTATAAGTATACTTATTTTCATTAAACCGGTAAAAAAAAAGAAAAAAACACTGACACAAATGAGTCATGCAGCTTCCTGACTGCACATACACTGGGCTGGTCTACAAAACCAGCTTCCACAATGTAACATCCTCTATGTGCTTCCCAATTCAGCTGGTTGGGTCGTTTATTCTCCATAAGTCTACATTATGTGCCCTTTTGCACAGGTGAAGAGAAAGGAATGCAACTACACATGCCAAACCTGTGTCTGTTTTCACTGCCGTTTAAACAAGAACAATTGACTTCTTCAATAATGATTTCTTATTCAAACACTACAGACACAGAATGATGGCAGCAAGGTGCTCCGATACCCAGGTTAAAAAAACACACCAGCCTAAAAACACACCAGCCTAATTCAGCAAATACTATAACAGCGAGGGCAAGAAATGACAGGGATAAACAAATTCAACCCTTGCTTGGTAAGCTGGAGCAGAGATGATACCCTTGATAAAGTCTGATAAGCCTAGTCTCGGGTTACAATTAATTACAGGCTGTCCTTGTCTACTGTATACACTACAGGCATGCAGTTAACTAGGGCACTTTCCCACAAACCTCAGACTGTTTCAATTCATCATTTCGTATGTCTAAACTCTTGGCCATCAGAACAAACTGGGTGGAGTCTGGAAAACTGGAGTCACAGACAAACTGGCATCATGCCGAAATAC
The DNA here is from genome assembly GCA_038021265.1 of Cyprinella venusta. Lineage (NCBI taxonomy): Eukaryota > Metazoa > Chordata > Actinopteri > Cypriniformes > Leuciscidae > Cyprinella > Cyprinella venusta. The sequence continues at coordinate 13,636,331 of CM075881.1, read as the reverse complement.
ATCCAAGAGCCTCAAGATGGACTTTTCAAATTATGACTAGGTTACAATTGATTTTTTATATAAACATACAAGAAACAGTAAAATGACTACGGTACTTACCTCTTCAACAGAAATGGGCAAGACGACTCGACTGAAAGACAAAACAGAAAGGCAAGGAAGTCAGCCTTCATTTATTTACCATGTGACCTTTGAACTTTTCATTCATTCAATCATATTTGTTTTGTTTTTTGACACCCCTGTATCCCACAAACCCTGTTTTTTACTGCCTGAAGACAATGTCATAACATCTTATAAATAACAGCACTTTATAAGAACTGAAGTTGCTTTATTCAGCAACCTGAACTGTCCCATGTTTCTTTGCAGTCATTAAACACAGCCATGATCAGATATTGTTTCACAATGAGTTAACAAAATTATTAAGTTAAACTGATGAAGAAATTCAGACTAATCTTTTAAAACCAGGATTATATTGCACATTCTTTCCCCCTGATAATTCTCATGTTTTCCATGACGTGTCAAATTCAAAGTTCTTAATCACCATATTCAACCCACATAGAGTATTATAAAAACCGATATAGATGTAATGACATCAACGTAGTGACGTCTAATGTAATATTTTACAATTCATATAGATCAGACAGCATTTCATTTCACTTTTTAAGTAAATATTACGGTCATAATTTGGTTAGAGGACTAATTCATGAATATGCAGTAGGCCTACGTTACATGTTAGCAAGTCCAAGTCTCAAAGTGAACTTTGACGTGTGTGACGTGCACACCGGTGCATAATGACGCGTGACCCGCAGAACGGTAGCATGTGACAATCACACTTACTACCTGCATTTTTTTTAAATTTATAACTTCAAAAAAAGTAAAGGTTGTTTTCTTTAACTTTAAAAGCATTCATAATTCATCAGTCAAAATAATATCAACATAAATCTACTTCATTTGGCTGCTGCCGGCGAAAGTTACTAGACCCGCGCCGCAAACTCAAAGCTCAGCGCGAGATCAAAACTTCGGCTCAGTTAAATCATTCAAAATGACTTACAATTCCTTTATTAACATGTTATCTCCTTCGGTTCCGCGTGCCAAACATTCAGACTAGTTTAAAGATGGTTTATTCTTCGACTCTTCGGTCCTCCCCGCCGAGTCTTGCTTTCAGTTCAAGTTCCTGGATTTCTAATTTCTTTAAATTCATTTCCTGAAAGATGTCGACAGGATCGCCGCGTCGTCACGGCAACCACACCCACTAGAATGAAAACCGGGCCATGGGCGAATCTGATTGGTCAGGAGCCGCACATAAACGCTTGCGACACACCCTGCGCTGATATTTAACTCGCACAAACACAGGAGGTTAATAGAAACTGTGACTGTGTGTCCACATGGATGTCAGGTAGATGTTCTTGTTCCGCTGGTTTTAAATTTAGGATGAGGCCTCATCAGAAGGGTGTGAAGTTGTTTTTGTATATAAATCTAAGCCTATCCTGTCCCAGACCTGACTTTCCAGTCAGCTTAACGATCATAACAACTCTTTCTCCATTTAACGTTATGTTCAGCACTTATACAACACAATATGTTTATGGTGAAAATGCTTTTTTCCTCTTCCATATTCTGGTTTTAAAACATTTGATAAAATATTAAACTATCTCTATATATTAAATTATATTAGACACACACACACACACACACAAACACACACACACACACACACTTGATTTCTTTATTTGAATCCGCCAATCAGCCCCATACTGAGTATATATACTTAAAGAGTATATATATATACTCTCTTAGAAGAAAAGGTTCTATATAGAACCTTAAAATGTTCTATCAATGCCACGTATTTGGAACCCCTGGCCTAAAAGGTTCTATACAGAACCATATTTTAAGTTCAATAATAAGAACCCTTTAGGGTTCTTTGTAACCAGGAAAAAGGTTCTATATGGAACCTTTTGGGTTCATTCATTATCATTTGTTTTGTCATTTCCGGACAAGTATTTCATTGACAAACATATAAAGACCCTAAAATGTATTTATGAATGATTGTGAATGATCACAAAATATATGATATCAAGATATGTGGGTTAGAAAATGTATATATTTATATTATTTTATGTAGTTAATCAATATCACATGAAGAGTGCCATTTAAGTTTATCTCCTCCAAAAATCAGCATGATTAAAATGTGACTACAACAGTTTAATAAACTGTTTTTTTTTCTAAGAGTGTATAAAGGATTATTAGGAACACCTGTTCAATTTCTCATTAATACATTTATCTAATCAACCAATCACATGGCAGTTGCTTCAACGCATTTAGGGGTGTGGTCCTGGTCAAGACAATCTCCTGAACTCCAAACTGAATGTCAGAATGGGAAAGAAAGGTGATTTAAGCAATTTTGAGCGTGGCTTGGTTGTTGGTGCCAGACGGGCCGGTCTGAGTATTTCGAAATCTGCTCAGTTACTGGGATTTTCACACACAACCATTTCTAGGGTTTACAAAGAATGGTGTGAAAAGGGAAAAAAACATCCAGTATGTGACAGTCCTGTGGGTGAAAATGCCTTGTTGATGCTAGAGGTCAGAGGAGAATGGGCCGACTGATTCAAGCTGATAGAAGAGCGACTTTTACTGAAATAACTACTCGTTTTTGCACCAAAAACCCGCATGAAAATCACTTTGGTATTCAGTGAGATATGATTAATTAAATGCGCTGACACCTCATTGCACCTGTTTAAGATGACCTCTGACCGGTTTAAGATGGCGGCCCCCACCACGACTCGTCCGTGCCAAAGGCAGTAGCGATGGATAGGGCGTCTATATGCACGTATGTCTATGGACCTCTTACAATATCAAAGGCGTATAATGATGACAGAATATAGGTCATCATTATACGCCTTTGTTATTGTAAGAGGTTAGCAATCCCTGTTGGTGAAAAATTCCTGCATAGTGTGTGTCACTTAACTACCTTTAAGTGAGTGTATATGTAGCCTACCACCAAATAAGTTGTTTTTTGTTCGATTCCTTCCCGTTAGACATCCCATTCCGTTAATTTTATAGAAATACTTATTTAAATTACAACAAAGACATGTTAAAACAAAAGCTTTTGGGGGAAAAAAATAGATAACAGTTCTCCAAAAGGTTGAGTAAACTCTTGACTGACGCCACACTGCCATCTACTGTACAGTTTACTAACATAACCCAAAAATACACAAACAAATATTTCATATACAAATTATTGTTTTTATTTACTTTTCACATATCTGATATTTGTAGGGACATGTATTAAAAAAGGTGCTATATAGTAATAGAATGATGTAACCCAAAAGCATAGTACAGTAAACCACCCACAAAAAAAATATGTACACAAAACTAAAACCACAACCTAAAAAAAGTAGATAAATCAACAAAATAATCAACAAATGACACAAAAAATACAATACAGTACAGAGAGAAAACATTAAAGCAGATCTTTCCCACTTTTCTTCCCTCTTACATATCTGTGTATGGGCATTTTCCACACTCATACACATTCAATTGGGTATAATAAACCAACATTTAAAATAAAAAAGTGATTGTGACTACTAAGAAAATAATGAAAATTTAAGGTATGGCAGTGAAAAAAGTGCTACTTTCGTTCTGAGAGCAAATGCTTCACTCTCACATTCATTACGCTTAGTACAGTACTGCATTAGATTGGAATTTATTTGCAATATGTTCAAGCCAGCAAATGCAGTCCATCACAGACTCACGTCTAGCCTCAGCTCTGATGAAATATTCAAGATGAGTGTGACAGACAATAAAAGGATGTTGCTGGGTGGATCTGACCTGTTCCTCTTCAAAGGGGTCATAAAACAAGGTCACATTTATTACCACTGTTGAGAAGACAACAGGCACAAGTCCTATTTACTCACCCAGGATCTTGTACAAATGATTGTTTTTTTTTCTTTTCAGGTACTTTTACAGTAAATACCATTAAAGTGAGTGAGGTTGTGACTTAACTAAAACCGTAACAAATCAAATCAATCTTTTGATCTGCACAAAACACAGTATCTACATCAACACTGGAATTCATGATTAAAATCCTTTTTGACTGATTTTACATCAATTACCACACTGTTTTCTGAGCACAGTTGAGCCAAATCCATCCGTCACAGGACTTATAGGCTAAAAGACCCGATTTTGCTTAATTTGATGTATTCACCACGTTTTGTAATTCGTAATACTGACCTGCAACCCATTACAAGCTACAAGAATATGGATCTTCCAAAGCGATTGTCATCAAGCATGTCTGAAAAATCTCCCTTTTTTAATCGCTATGATTTAAATTCAAGTTCTTATCACTATAAGGTGTGTATTTGGTATCTGCATCATTCATCTTGACCAACACAGAAACCTTCTTACTTTTTCAATTCTAGTAAGCACCGTATAGTTAAAAGGTAACCAGACCACAAATCTTGAGAAAATACACAAAAAATCTTGTATCTTGTATGGCTAACAAGGTCTTCTTGTACTTTGAGGTTGAAACAGAAAGCATACACTCTGTAATGGCTAACATAAGCACCTCTGTAATTATGAACCCTGTAGTGCAAGATAGATCCGATAATGGCCTCTAGTCTCTCAACCGAGAGTACAAGGTGTCTCATTTTTTTTGTAGCCTACCCCTAAACGCACATATGTGACAAAGGAAAGCTTGCAGGTGAAGACATCTGATGTGAATTATTACTCTAAAAGTGAAACACCCTGAATAATTGAGTCATTACAAGGAAAAGAAAACATTTTGTGCTAACAAGTAAAGCTAAAACAGTAGTACTGCATTGGTAAGTGGTAAGGTACGGTACGATCGGTGTGGAATAGTATTGCTGGTTAAGATCAGTCACTCTTGATCAAAATGTCAGGCTAATGCCGCTTTAACAGAAACCTTTTAGATCCACATATTAGCTTCTAATACCTTCTGAATGGACTGATATGTACAGTATGCATCATGTCACCCATAGATGTACTGGATCTGCAGCCCAAAGTAAATAATAGCACAGCTGTCATACTAGTTTACATTAGCCTCAGGTGTCCTTTAAAATCAGCCCAGTTCACAAAAAAAAGCTGCAGTTTCATGCTCATGCTTTCCAAAGCATGCTTTCATATATGAGTTTTAAGTGTAAAATCTGTCCACTTCCAATAAAGCCCCATATGGGACAGATGACACGCAGAATCGTTCTGCTTTAAGGTAGTTTGTCAGTTTTTCATATTCAAACCGCAATGGAGGGTACTTGTCTCGCATTTCAGCAGCTTTAAGAGCTGAAAGAAACAAAATGAGTGAGGTAACAATGCAGAATATGTCTGAAACAAGCTTGGCCATGAAGTCGAATACTATTGGCGTGTGTAATACTCTGTTCAGGAAGGCTTCCTCAAACCTGAGAGAATTTCACTGAATTTGCTTTTGTATCATCATGGTGTGAAATTCAAGAATCAAGCTAAAATTGCAAGAAAAGAGGGCCATTCTCATCTTTCTTGTCAGGCAGTACATAAAGACTTGATGTCCTCATGGACAAGGCTATCATTTGTTTCTACACCTGCCTTTCACAGTGTCCATTCAGTCCATTGCATGTAAACGTGTGTTTGTGTGGCACGTTGTGAGACTCTCGGTTGCTTTGGCTGTATTTTGTGTTTGTGTGCCTGTTGAGAATATGTGAGTGAGTAATGTGTGTCAGACAGAAGGAGGGACCAGGTAGGTGTTTATCAGTCTTTTTGTGACCTGCATTTCTCTTCCCCCACCGTCCTCCCTCCTGCTCTTCGCCTGCTGTCATCTGTGTGTTTGCAGTTAGACAAAGGCCTCGGGGTTGGTGCTGTTGTTGATCTGGACATAGATCTTGGGGTCTTCCTCACGCTCCTGCTTCTCTCTGCGCAGCCGCCTGCCGTAGCACAGAAGATAACTGGGCAGGCAGAATCCCAGCATGGTCAGGATCAGTAACCCCACGTTTACCTAGACAGACAGACAAAAGCTTGAATTTGAGCAAGCGCAAATTAAATTTGAAGGCATTTTTGCTGAATAACAAACTAAAATGTGGTTTGTGTGTGGAGGAGAGAGATAAAAAGGGTTTAAGACTCAATGTAACCTCATCAGAACCTCATCAAATTTCATGAAATTATTACTCAGAATAAAGCAAGTCATCTGGGTTTGAAACAAATTAGTAACTGCTTTCTCACCCAAAGTGGATCTCCATCCAGTGGGCCCATCATAGCCATGAAGAGAGGCTGTTGCAGCAATGCGAAAAGTGCGCTAATAAGAGACTGCATTCCAGTCAGACTGCCGAACTGAGAGGACGGGTACCTGCACCCATAAGGAAAACCATTGTTCTTTAATCATGATTAAAAGCAACAACACCAATAAAGACCCAAAACACAAAACTATACTCACACAGCAGCATACAAGCCGCCAACGGCAGAGTGGATAAAGCCTCTCACGATGGTGTGCAACACAAAGGACAAAATCTAGGAGGGAAACAAGAAACCAGAGTTACTCATTGCTCCCCCAAGGCAAAAATAGCCCTACTTTTTTACTTTGTCCAGTACATAAATATTGACTAGCTAGCTTAGACTAGCTAGCCACTGGGGTGTGCTGTTGTGCTATATACATCCCAATGCATCCGCTGCAGTAACGTGAGTCGCTCTGCACCACTTCCTCTCCCATTGGGTACAATGTTGTTCTGCAGGCAGAGAGACTAATGTTTTGCTCTGTTACCTGTAGATGAAGATTGGGCACCAGGCACGTTATCCCAAAGCCGACCAGCAGCAAATTAGTGAAGATGAATGCACGAGTAGCGTTGCTGATCTTCTGGATCTGTCTGTCACGTTTCTTTGGCTGAGTAGGATCCCTGAAGGAAAAGCCAAGAGTGAATTACGCAGATGCAATGCAACATTAAGCTTGTAATCAGATAATTATTGCAGGTTGAATTGGCTGGAAGTATGTGTCAAAATGATGCATTAGGCAGCTGGATGCGCATTGTTGGACTCACTTTGTGACTTGTTTCTCATTTTCATCCACACATTCTTTAAGTTTCCAATCCATGATGTAACCGATCACAGGGGCCGTCAGGAGACACAGCAACTGCAGCACGCCGAAGATAGATGTGTATGTGCTCACTGAGAGAGAAAGAAAGTTGAGTTTTATCATTTGTTTTAAGGGTCATTCTGCCAAACAGAATGTGAAAATAGCTTTAACAATGAAGCTGATGACATACATAAACATACACAACCATTCAAAAGTGTGGGAACAGTAGCATTTTTAGCAAGTAATACTTTTATTCACCAAGGACACATATAAAAATGTTTAAATTAAAATTGTAATATTCCACAATATTATTGTAAAAACACTTTTTGGCTCAAATGAATGCAGTCTTGGTAAACATAAACTTTTGAAAGGTAGTGCATCTGCATTTTACTTCATTGGTTTTTTTTTTCAGTCTTTTGTCATGAGGATGCCTTTTTTGGCATGTCTCCACCATCTAGATTTTTGCATTAAATAAAAAAAAAACATTAACTGACAACATATCAATGTATTATATTATAATATATGAAAATATAAAAATATACTAATTTAGATGGAACAATGCAAGGCATTAACGCTTGAAAATGATTTGCCTCAGAATGTATAAAATTAGAAATTTATAGCCTATAAAATTGGAAAAGACACCCATTTCATTGAATGACCCATGACTTGTTCCTGTGAAGTTTAGATGGACAGATGATTGATTGGATGAATATTATACTATGAACTGACTTTGATGCATCAAGTCAACCTCTAACCACCAAGGGCTGGGTTCATGCTTTTACATGACAACATGAATCAATGTCAAATGAAGGTGGAAAAGGAGGTGAGGGAGGAAGGAAGGAGGGAGGAACATGGTGGGAGGTGGGGTGAGAGGGGTGAATCGAGAATGCATCTCATTTTGCCTGCAGTCTTACCCATTTCCATCCTTTCCACTGAAAAAACACACCAAGCAGCACGAAGAGAGTGCAAACAGAGGACAAGAGACAGACAGCAAGGAATTAGCAACGTGGACCTGTTGTGGCCATCCGAGTACATATTAAACGCATGATTAAGAGTTGTTAGGCAGCCAAACACCGAGTGACATCAGAAAACATTAAGGACGGAAGCTGTGAGAGGAATAAAGCACAACAGTGCTTTTGCAGCAGCCTTGATAATACAGAAGAATTTTCCCCATTAATTTTATTCATAAGTTTTAATTAAAAAGCTCTAAGGAACGAACCAAACCATACAACTACAAGACAATGAGTATGTGAAAAATCTAGTCACTAACAGCCAAGTATTGTAAATTATGTGTGTGTGTGTGTGTATATATATACTATACTGTATATTCTGATATTTTTTTAAATATTTGAATATGTAAGTAGCAAGTAGATATGGATGCATGTATTTAAAAATAATTGAAATGATTTATTTTATTATTTTAAATCATTATCATTATTTTAATATTACATAATAAATATATAAAAATAATTGGTAAAAACGTATATATTAAATTTACTGCACAAATATGTAGATAATATAATAATATTATCTTTATAATTTATATATTAATATATATCTAAGTTGAGCACTTTGGCTGCAGCAACTTCTATGTTATCACAGAAATCAATTTGTCTTTGGAGAAAATTAAACTGACTGTTGCGTTCGGTTCCTTGGGTGACATTTAGCATTGGATCAACAGAAATGCATCATACAACTTGTTTTGGCAGCATGTTGTGAATATTAACATACCTTTGTTCAGGTCTCCATCAGCAAGGGACTCCATAATATTGTTCATGGCCCCCATGTAGAAGATGAGTCGGAGCTGAGTCACACACATTGTGATGAGGCTGAGCATGAATATGGGACTGAAGATGCTCTGCATGAAGGACTGGGCTGAAAAACACATTTAATAAAACTATTATCAACAATAATCATTTTTATTATTAAAAGTATTATTATTAAAACAGCCAACTTAAGGTGCATTTACACAATGTACTAAAAACAGAAAAGCTTATCCTTTGCGTTATTCGCATACAGACGTCAACTGTCAAAATGACCCCAGTTCACTTCACATGGATCCGTCAAAACGACTCAAAACACTATATTATGCATGCCAGGCTAGTAGGTGGCGCGTTAATGTAGTTTACACCGAAACGATGACAGTACAGTTCAAAAACTTGCACTTTTAACAAAGAAATGGACAGAGCGACCCCATTGATTTCAACAGAGAAAATTGAAGCCTGTTAAAAGCTGATAGCCAGGCGTACCGCGCAAGCTCAAATTGAGCGTGTCACATTAGCAACCTGTATGTCTTCTAGTAGCTGCTACTAGAAAAAAAAACTGCTTCGGTGTGACGCATAGACGTTGTCATCGTCTTGCTGCTCCCTCCCCGTTCTGTGATTGGTTCCCTAGCGGAGGCGAAAATCTGGATCGTGGAATCCAGACTAGCTAGCAGCGTGAATAAAATCGAGATGTGGCAATGTAGTATGGGGAAACCCAGGCTAGTAGGATGCTCTAATGCCTTTAAAGAACAGCCAGATCCTGTTCTCATGGAAAATAACTCTACAGGTGCTTGGATAGCCAGGCAACACTTCAATGTCTGGCACAGTAACACACAGGCAAGAGGGTCTGAGTTTGTTAATGATCCACAAATTCTAGCGCAATAAATGCATGCTGCTGTTCACCGACTAGCAATGGAGAGACCTTTATGGTGCTGTTACCTGGTGCATTGGGAATCTAATCTCAGCTCACCTGATATGCTCTGGAACACACACACACAAACACACACACACACAGACACACACAAACAAGCTACCTCATTATTCCTCTAAGTACACAAACACTCACACACTTTCAAGCCACCAGCAGTGAGTCTGACATTAATTGACTGCAGTAATGGAAACACAGGGTGGTGAGGCATTAGCGCTCTATGGATGACAGTTAGAAGGGATCAGCATCAGTCTCTCTCTCAAACCTCTCCTGCTGCGTCTCTAAAACAGCCATTCGGTGCTATCTTCCCCTTTCCCTTGCCACCTTGTCAACTCCTGCCAATTTTAGCCCCACGCCATGGGTCCTCCAGGAACGCAGTCTGAATCAATTGCACGCTCCGTTTACTACAAAAGAGCCCAACCGGGAACCCCGTTGAGAGTTGCAGAACCCTAAAAAAGGGAGCAAGGGCCCTTTCGCATTATTCTGACAAGTTTGAGGTGAATTAGGAATAATTGCATGGCACAGATTTGGGTTAGTAGAAGCAAAGTGCAAACCCAGCATGTATCTGGAGCATCGAGTGGTTCAGCAACCTCCAGATGTTAGAAACCAGGCATAGGGCTAATGAAGGAATCCCCATGCACAATAAAAGGGATTTACTAAAAAAGCGTTCATTAACATCGCCCCCTGTCTGCTCGCATATTTCCTGCATGTGCGCAGTGAGGGAGAAGATGCTGTATACCGACGGGAGCCAAGGCACTGTGTTCTATCCAATTCTTTCTGAAATGTGCATGATTGCACGATTACATAATTTGATGAACAAGGACTTTGTTCGACAATAAATGTGTTCTGGTAATCCAATAAACACTATTCTGCCTTCATAATTAAAGGGTTAGTTCACTCAAAAATGACAGTTATGTCATTAAAAATGACTCCCTCGTGTCGTTCCAAGCCCATAAGACCTCTGTTCATCTTCAGAACACAGTTTAAGATATTTTAGATTTAGTACGAGAGTTTTCTGTCCCTCTATTGAAAATGTGTAAAGTATACTGTCCTTGTCCAGAAAGGAAATAAAGACATTATCAAAGTATTGTCATGTGACATCAGTGGGTTAGTTAGAATGTTTTGAAGCATCAAAAGTACATTTTGGTCCAAAAATAAAAAAAACTACGACTTAATTCAGCATTGTATTGTCTTCCGGTAGATGGTGAACTAACTTTAACTTGTTTGGTACTGACTTTAAATTACTAACTTTAACTTTAAATTATTTGGTACCCACGTCACCGGCTCATTAAAATAGAACCTGAACGGCACATACAGTATAGTACAAGTATCTGAGATCACTAATGGAAATGTATTTTAAAAAATGAAAAAATATTTTTTTAAAAATGCATTAAAGGGGTCATGAATCAAAATGTCTGTGATCTTTTGACATGCAATTGTCATTGTATAAAAAAAACTCTAATCAATTTTCTTAATTTTCTCACTTTAATTTTAAAAAACTCAAAACATTTTCATTAGTGCAAAAGCAGCTTTTATTGAAACCAAGCTCAGAAAACGACTTATTTTCAGTCGTCACATTAAGATGTAATAGCGCGACGAATTACCGCCTCTACAGAAGATCAACACCTACTTCTACATTATCGCATCTAGGATTCTAATGCTAGGAAAGTGGTTATTTATTTTCAACTATGTGAATATCTCAGTAGAGCATTATTTGTTTGTTCGGTACATTTCACTGTGGATTATTTGGTAAATCAGTCGCAATTTCGCCACATACTAACAGACGATGAGAAGCAAGACTGGTGAACAGAAAACATGTCAAAAAGGACAATACTCACATTCCTCCTCAGACTTGCACTGGACCTCCAGATCTAGGGTGGACAGGCAGAGTTTATTGCCTTCTTGGGCGGCCATCTGTTTTGGATTGTTCTTCATGGAGTTGCCCACGCTCAATCTCCGGCCAACGGTGGTCACCTGCCTGTAGAACTGTTTCCCTGTGATCTTGTGGTCAAAGCCCAGCCAGCTGAACTTGATCTTTACACTGACAAGGTGGAGCGTGAGACAGACAAAAAGTGAATTATGTTCCATCAGAACCTTCAATAAATGGATACAGAAAACAAAATCATGGTTTTGGGTCTGTAAATTTTCCTATTTTAATACATTTTAATGTTGCATTTTACATAATATTAAGTAATATAATTGATTATAATATGTGTTATTTATTCGTATGATGTCAAAGCTTTCACTCCTCCATTCTTCAGTGTCACATGATCCTTCAGAAATCATTCTTATTATTATCAATGTTGAATGTGATCAAAGTTGTTCTGCTTAATATTTTTGTAAAAACAACAGTGATAGCTTTTTAGCAGGATTTTGTCTTTAATGAATAGAAAGTTTATTTGAAATATAAATATTTCTTATCTAATTCCTTTTAAAAAAATCACACTGACCGCAAACCTTTGAACGGTACTCAACAGACACACTGGACTACATACCTGTAATCCATGTCTTCAGGTCCTGGGAAGGGCTCGAGTGGCCAGTTGAAGAAGCAGTTGATGAAGACCAGGCCGGCACAGCCAGCCCACACCAGAAGGATGGTGATGAAGGCAACACCTAAGTCATAGATCACCTGATAGAAAGCAACAAACATCATCATTATCACTAATTTAAGCTCAGCTTATTAAATAAGTCCAAACTGAGCACTCGGATTTACCTTTATTCCTGGGAAGGTGACGGCGGATGAAGCATATGAGCCAATCATGAATGCGATGAAAGTGGAGCGGAGGTCACCAAACATGTTGGGAAGCTACAGAAGATTCAAACAGGGGATATCAAAATCTCTTCAGGTGCATAAAAAGTACTTTTTAGAGGCAATGCTGGTATGAAAAGTAAATATATTTTGCTTTTTACTTTGTGGACATAATGTTTGAGCCATTAGCAAAACAAAAACAGATATCTTGTAACAGGATCTGTTTTAAATGACAAACCGTCAGATATAGCAAAGGGTATGAAAGTAAACATTACATCAGTGTAACGGTGATATTCTCCGGTGGGAGCAACATGTAGGTGGGGGAACATCTTTTGAAAAGGCAACTGCATGCCGTGAATATTTTTAGCAGTGCGAGAAAGTGTGAGGGACACTGGAGAAGCTTGCATAATGCTGTTGCTTTTGGGATGGGTGGAGGAGGACAGCACTGGCTGTTCTAAACTCCACTGTCAGGGTAAACAACTGTCAAATGACAGAGAAAATACAGAGGAAGGAAGAGACCATGAACGCCTAAGATAGAGAACCACAGAGAATCTGAGAAGGGAAAAAGGCAGAGAGAGCAAGAGTGTCGTCATTTACGATAGTATTCTTTAAGAGAATATTTTTAGGATAATTAAAGTACAAGAATGAGGTTTAATGAATTTGTTCCTGTACACAGATAAAAATATAAAATTTATAATAAAATATATACAATTTTATATATATATATATATATATATATATATATATATATATATGTGTGTGTGTTATTTTAAATATAAAATATATACAATTATATATATATATATAAATAATTAAAAAATAATTACAAATGTTCTCTTTGTGGTCAACTTGGATGTATGAAAAATCTCAAATAATTAGCAAAATGCTGTTTAAAATAGTTGTAAATGGATTATTGTATGTCACACCATTTTATTTTATTTCTTGATATTTTATTGAAGTTGCAGGGTCTCAAAATGTCTCTTGAAACATGTTTCTTATTTTCTAATTTCTAGGTATTTTCCATTTCTCTGAATAAAAAACAACATCTATTTCACACCCGTTGACAGCTGGCAGTGTCTTATATCACATTTCCTCCACAACTCGCAGTTCAAACGTCAACACAGATTTTCCAAGAACTCTCTGGACATCTTCCACTTCCCAGTCCAAAAGCTTGTTGAAGACAAAAATGAAAGAAAGCTCTCCCTTGGAACCCATCATAGACGTCACTCACTGCCTCTAATTAGAGTAAAGGTCATCCCAGAGCCGAAACGTCCCAGATGACACTTACAATAACTCTCACACACCCAGCGCCCCAATAGGCGGCATTGTGCGTGTGTTTGGAGAGACTGTGTAAGAACAGCTTTGGCTAATGGACTGTGGAACAGGGCCAACAGGACAGAGAGCAATAGCCTTTTCATGGAGTTTTGTTACACGTGAAGTACCAAGAGACAGTTTCAGTAACACTGTTCTTCTGCTTTCTCAGACGGTCACTAGCCACGGCTGGTCATGTGATGTCAAACACAAAGAGACACTGAAACAAAGTCCCTTTTATCAAAACCATCTTGTATTATAATGCGACTGTCGCTCTGTCTAGCTTGTGCTGCAATGAGATTGGCTAAGGAGTTAAAAAAAAAACGTTTAACAAACACTGATAGTCTACAAGTAATGTGATAATGTCTAGATTAAATATCAGTCAATAAGACCAAATGAATCCACTGAGACCAAACAGTCTCAAAATCATGGCCACTGGAACTGAGAAAAATATTGTGTAAAACAACCAAAAGATTTACAATAATGGTGGTCTGACATTATTTTGAAAATAATATTAAAATTATTATCGCTACATCTTATAAATATTAAATATGACATCTGATACTAATCTGATGGCACTTGTGAGGGAAGTACGTAAGATACACAACCATTCAAAAGTTTAAGGTCAGTCAGAAAAAGCGATTTTAAAGAAGTTAAATGTTAAAAAAATATTTCAAATCAATACTGGTGTTTCTATTCATCAAATAACAGATTTTTTCCTCCTAAAATGTATCATGCTTTCCACAAAAATATTAAGCAGCCACTGCTTTTCAACTGATGATAATAAGAAATATTTCTTGAGCATCAACTTATTAAAATGATTTCTGACAATGAAGACTGGAGTAATGATGACTTTATCATCAGAAATAAATTACATTTTAAAGTATACTGAAATAGAAAATAGTAAATAAAAAAAAAGTTATTTTAAATAATAATATTTTAAAAACCTTTTGATCAAATAAGCAGCCTTGGTGAGCATAAGAGACTTCTTACAAAAGCATAAAAAAACTCATACCAATAATTCCTTGAATAGCAGTGTATATTTAAAAAATGAGTAATATTTTGTTAATATTATCACTGGGAGTTTCAACTGTAGGCATGTAGTTTTTTTAAGTCTTCTATAAAATGTTTAAACTGAGTGCTATTTTTAGCCTTGAGCTTCCCAGAATCTGGTTTATATGTGGGATGGATGTGCACTAGAGTCAGAAAGTGTGGTACTTGATTGATTTGTTGAAATAAAAAGGACATTTTGAAGTGTGAGTTGAGTAACTGTGTCCCACACTCCCAAAAGCACCTGTCAAAAATAGATGAATGTGTGGGTGTGTTATAGAAAAACAAATCAATGAATGTTTCATGAGAAATCACACCGATCATCATTATGAATTTGGTTTCCCATCCCCATTTGTGCAACATATGACCACAGAAATCTGTCAAATCCGTTTTCCAGCTCTCTGAGAGGATGATGAGTCATACAGTAAATGGGTTGGGGGGAGGGGCCTGAAGTGGATAAATCATACTTGCCACCGCGAGAGAACGACAATGAGTGAAGGTAAAATCACTATAGGTCAGAGAAGTAAAAGAAAAACTTGTGAAGGTGAGTTGGTGAAAGCTAGAAAAGGCTGGCCAGATCCTGACTTTGCAAAGTTCAAATGTGGCTTCCAGAGGGTCATAAATAACATGCACTTGATCATTATTTGTTCCACATTTAACTGACCATGTGTCCCTGGTGCCTTGTTGGGTTTGGCAAAGGTTTTACACCGGATGCCCTTCCTGAAGCAACTGAGAGTGTTGGGACATATTTAGATGGCAAATCATTTAACAAAAACTTTCACACCTCATTTTGAAGGGTCCATTGGACCAAAACAGCAAAATATCGATTGGCATGCCCACTTACTGAGTGTTTTAATCTGTTTTCTGGAGTCTAAATGCTCTTATTCCACCATTATAAGCCATTTTTCCTAATATGCTTCCTCACATGACTCAGCATCCTAAAGAAGTGGGTCATAAATGCATTGAAGGCACAAATGAAGAAGAAAACAAGCATTAGTGTATCAGAGACTGAGAGACAGAGCTAGAATAAAGAGGAACAGTATATCCCCAATGACAATTTTATGGTATAGAGGATATTATGGAGCCCCTAAAGGGACATTTACAATATACAGTATATATATATAGCATTAAACTTTCGCGTGTGTACAGAAATTTTTTTGCTTGCTCACTGATAACAATTTCTGGTTTATGTATATCCTACTACTACTGTAATCTATTTCCTTTGTGCGTCACTGCCATTTTATTGTAAAGTAAACAAGTGTATGGATGCACATGAATTAATAAAGATATATTTGAAAATATAAATACAAAAAAATTCCCTTGCGTACTTGAACATTTTCTTGAGCTCATGCAAAACAATTCTTGCGCTCGTGCAATAGTTTCTTGTGAGCATGCAATAGTTTCTCACTATTTATTTTAAATTTTATTTATTGATTTATTATTTTAACTCCAGTGAGGTTGTGTTGCAAAAGACTTAAAAAGATGGTTGCTTGCTACACAGCAAGTGGGATGACAGACAGAGACAGACAGACAGACAGCTAAAACGGGAGAGGATAAGAGCTGCAGAAATGGGCAGATGAAGGATTGAGGTCAGACAGTGAATCGGGTGGCTGGGAGGGGACAGTCCAGCCATTAGACACAAAGAGCTGAGTCAGTGTACTGAGAAAACATCAGAGGTGTGCTGGGAGGAAACACAAGCTCTCAGGCACACTTACTGCAGCTGCACTATAAACTGCTGAGTGCGCAGACACACAGAAGCAGATAGAGAGACAGAAAAGCGCAGAAAAGATAGAAAAGGAGGGTTGATTGCCAGCTTCACCTAACCTCTTATGGTTCGTCTTCAGAACGTGAGACTTGGTTATTCTTAGAAAAGAATTTTCAGAAATGTTTCTAGACTACATTTTTACATTTGCTGAAATAAATGTGAGCTGCGCTGTGCAAAACTTACTACAATGTGGTTGCTACTAGGATATTTTGGGTGGTTGCTAGGGTCTTAAGTGGTTGGCAGGTTTTGTCTGGGTGATTGGTAGGGTGTTGCTAAGTGACTGCTAGAGTGTTGCTATGTGGTTGCCAGGGCATTGCTATTTAGTTGCTAGGGTGTTCTGGGTGCTTGCCAGGGTAATGATGTGGTTACTAAGGTGTTTGAAGTGGTTGTTAAGGCCCCGATATACTTCAAGCGAAATCGTAGAATTGATCTGACTTAATTTAGAACAAAATCAGGCCAAAATGAAGTTCATTTTTGGAGTTTGAAACAGCTTGTCAAAGCAAACTGTCTGGAAAATTTTGCTTCGGCTGGTCAACACCTTTGTACTCCCATTGGTCCATGGCGATTAAGAAATAGGTAGGTGTGCGCCTTCTTTCACATGGAAATTTTTTTTTTCCAGTTAATTTCTCCTCACAAGTCAGTTGAGATCAGACGTGACTGGCGAGTGAAAATATGAACACACTGGAGGAAATTCTTTATCGGAAATGACTTTTATTGTACTTCTGATGAAACGAGACACTGATACTATTTTTCATGTTTAATACTGTAAAGCTATTTTAATTTTAAGCAATCTATTGTATAAAGAGCTGTGTGTGTGTAAATATATATATATACACACATGACGTGACTTTACTACAGTGCTGAATTGCAGAGCTTGTGCAAACATATCCACATTGCTATGATCAGATACTTTTCTTATACTAGTACTAAAAAAGTACTATGCTGTGAGTATATCAGGGCCTTTAGGACCTTCCTAAGTGGTTGCCAGGGTTTTCTAGGTGAATCGCTATGTGGAAAATACTATGTGGTTGCTACGGTGTTTTGAGTGATTACCAGGGGGTTGCTAGGGTAATGCTATGTGGTTGCTGGTAGATTGCTAAAAAGCTACACGTTTAATTTGTGTTTAATTTGCCAGTTGGCTGGAAAAAAAAACAGCGTATTGCAGCCATGGAAGCTGTCAATATTACATATGGCACCTTTAATAAGTCTATTAACAGTAACAGTAATGAAGCTATGAAGAGATGCACCCAAATAACAGATGTCAGACAATATGACCTGCACAGTGAACCTCAGGTTCAGCCTCCCGACACACCAACCAGCAGGGTAAAACACATAGTTATACAGAAAAGATGGGAACGGTTCTAACAACATAACAGCTGAGATAACAGTCTGTACAGTTCCGCTACACAGTTCACTCACTCTTTCTGTGTGTGTTTTTCACTGAGTGTATGTAACAGTTGGAGGGTTGCCCAGACAGGCTGAGGCATGTATGGTAGCACAAGAACCGGTGATAGAACATCAACATCACAAGCAAATGAACTGGTTGCAGGAACGCCTGTACCATCAGCTATGAACTCAAAGTTCTATGAACTCAGTGCAACATGCAAGAACAAGAGACAACCACCCTTCAGCTCGCAATGAGCGCAACTTCCTGTTTACTTCAACACTGACCCTTCTCTCCTAATCGGTGATGTTTCTCAATATGAACCCAATGAACTGCAGATCTCACACTAAACACAAAGCTAGATGTTTTGTTGTCTTTATCGCTGAAACTGTAATAGTGTGTGGAAAGACACAATAGCTCTGAGCTATTTTGATGTCTTCTGCCTATACAGACAGCTGTCAACATACTAAATAGTGACTAGGCAGCAACGTGTCTCTGTTTGCGCGTTCCAGACAGACTGTCTTCTCTGTATTAGTGGTAGACATTATTCAGACATTGTTACACCAGTAAATGGTGACAAAATAAGACCATCTTTATGAGTGAGTTATCACATCATTAAACTCATTCTTTCAATACACTGATTCATTCAGAATGTTACTAGCTGAATTTACGCTGTATTTATCACATATTACCATACTACTCTTATTATTTCTACCACATACTATGACAGAAATAGTAAGAATAGTATGATGCTAGTATGCTAAGATAGAGTCATTGAATCATTTAGTACACTGATTCATTCAGAAATGAAACAAGACGCTGGTTAAAATTGGAATAACACACTTTTATACTACTCACTATTCTTACTTTCCTCTTACTGTTTCTGCCATATAAAGATATGGATGAGCTATTTTGTCTTTTTGTTGTTGTTGTTGTTGAAATACTGTAAATTCATTTCAAATCCTACAGTATGTCAGCATATGCAAATAACGATGGTTCTGCTGGTGGATGATTCTCTTTGTGGATGAATAAATGATGATGCAGCAATTTTTAGAAAAAAAAAAAAACGCCTGCATTATTCAGCTACATTGAGTTTTAGTGGCATGTGGCCAGCATGTTAGACTGCGTCGGAGAGGACACCCATGGAAACAAAGTAGTACGACATGAGCACTTACTGTGAGTGAGGTGAAGGTCATGCACATGCCTCCGAACCCATTCAGCGCAAGGGCGAAGAAGATAAGGAGAGAAAGATCTGTTAAAGAAAAATACAAGGATGTCAAAGAGAGCAGGGATAGGTGGGTATTATTAACAGCAACGGTGGTCTCAGCTGGATTTGCAAACATACTTCTTGGGTCACTGGCTCCATATGCAATTAGGATGCAGGAGAGGGCAAACGATGCACTACGAAGAGATCATTTCAAATTATTCTTTTGACACATCATATATCTCACATACAATGCATATATTTTATCAAAGAGGTTTTCAAAATGAGAGCCAATGAAATGTTATAACATAATAAAATATGATAAATAAAAAAAAAAATAAAAAATCATTTATAGGCTATATAAAATATTGGTTTAAAATGAGTGTTCATGTCGATTAATTGTGATTAATCGCGTTTATCAAAAGTTTGTACACACACACACACACACATATATATATATAAACCTTTATGTTAGATGCGATTAATCGCGATTAATTGATTTGACAGCACTATTCAAAATCAAAATAAATATCAAAATAAAACAATATAATTTTATGTATTAAGAAACCAGTTTTCCTCCTATACCTGCCGAGCAGCCTTAATTTGCGTGGGCCGTATTTGTCCATGATGATGCCGAGGGGCAGTGTGATGGCGCTGAGGAGGAAGGAGCCGATGGTGAAGGCCAGGTTCAGCATCTCATCTTGCTCTTTACAGATGGTCCAGCCATTCATATTAAGATTTTCCTCCTCCTCATGTCTTGGGCTTGTTGTTGTACCATTTTCATTCTCAGATATATTCTGGCCTGAACTGTTACCTGGAGGATTGGAAAGCGTTAGACAGAATGTTCCCAAATTGAGCAATCTAATCACCAAACCAGCACTAACCAGTGTGGACCAGAGTGGAAAGTAATGCCGGTCTAAACTGGGAATTTTTAGCAGGGTAGTCAGCAGTCACACACTCACATGTAAAGCTCTAAGGACTAATTGGGACTCTGACTTCTAGGAAAACAGTTATGGCACTCTGGGAAGTAAAACAGGAAATCTTGTTGAGAGATATCATGGCCAGCATCATGTCCCCCTCCTAAAGCAGGCAGGATGCTGGGCAAAAGGTCAAATAAACAGGCAGCTATACACAGTAAACAACTGTAGCAGAAATAGCACAGGAGTTTATTTGAACCCACAGCCTCAACACCTTCCTATAACTGCCAAGGCAAGAGCAGATTGACTAACTTTTCTAACCCTGTTCTTTCACCCAGTAGGCCTACTGCCCTGTTGTTTTGACTATGGATAATCATGCTTTGCCTGTCTCTTACTTGGTTCTTCAAGATTAAATAAAAGTTGTTTATCCAGCTTTTGAAATATTAACAGCCTTGAAAATGGTCTGGAATAACTTGTTCTGATGGGGGATGGGGTTGTTTGCAGCATGTGGAGAAACTGTTATGAATGTAATATGGTGGGCAAGAGACAGAGAGTCTTTGTGTGAGGGATTTTTTTTTTTAAATGTGGACAGTAAACAAACAAATGAAGCAGATATGACCTGAGCAGGTGACTGATGATGAAAAGAAAAAGGTTAGAAGTCACTGATTGATTAATAGAGGACAGATATCTGCTAACTAAGCTTGAGATATTTTGTTGAGTACTAAATGCTATGAGTTAATCAAGCCAAGACTGACTTAAAAAGTAGTGAATGTTTTTACTCTTTTTCATGAAAAGAACAGAAAAGGTAGGGCTTGGGACAACATGAGGGAGTCATTAATGACATAATTGTCATTTTTGGTTGAGCTAACCCTTTAAATTTCTGCTCAAATTTGGGGTTAGTAATATTTTTTCTTTAAAAGCAATCAAAATAAATTTTATTTAACATGGAGACATTAAATTGATGAAAAGTGACAGTAAAACAGTTATAATGATATAATGAAATGATTTCTATTTCAAGTAAATGCTGTTCTTTTGAACTTTCTATTCATCTAAAAATCCTCAAAAAATGTATGACGGTTTCCACAAAAACATTAAGCATTACAACATTTTTGTTTTAAAAATTATTAAATAATTATATATTATTGTTTTAATTATTAATTAAAAATAATGTTACTTGAGCAGCAAAACAGCATGATTGTATATGCAGTCTTGGTTAGCATAAGAGGTTCAAGAACTTATAAACGGCGTTGTTATACTTATGAATAAAATATCCATTAAAACATAAAAAAAATAAAATGTTATGACCCTAAAAACGGCCTCCATTTTCTTAGGCATTTGGGTTGAAATATGACTTGCAAATGTAGACAGGTTTTGTTGGATTCACATTTAGGTCTCTTCAGATGAATGAGTAGCTCTGTTTCAGACGCTTCTGAACCCATTGTTCCACTAGATCTAATCAGCGACAGCAAAAACCAGAGACAGCCAGGCCTGATTTTCCATTTGCTTTGATATAGAGAAGCGAGAGCAGAATGGAATGAGAATTCAACACGAGTCTGACGCACAAAAACGTCATGAACACAGACTCAGTCAGAAGTGCCGGACCAAAGCATTTAGCCAGACAAGCATTTTCCTGGTCAGTGTTTCCTCATGCCTGCTGATTAAAGAGAAATAGACAGCTGAGTCCAAGGGAAAACGTGAGGAAATGGCAAGATAATCTCATATTTAGATTGAGCAAACACTTGAGCCACATTTACTTCCTTGTGTCATCAGACATGTGAGGCCTGATGTCTGAACTAGATGCTGACAACAGCTGAAATCAAAAAGACAAGGGAAACGTGAATGTCCAGGATTGCAAAATGCATTGATGTGTTTGACGTTTCCCACTATTCTATCAATAAAAGTCTCAAAAAGTTTCAAAATAAGTGTTGTACTAGGCCAATACTCTGGAACTTCACCACAAATTCTTAAACACAAGAATAAAGCTGCAAGAAGTAGTTAAAAATTCAGAGCTTGATTAAATAAAACCCACATTCAAACATATATAGCTGATTTCCTGTTGGTCAGAGCTAATGAATGTAAATTAGAAAGTTGCCCCGATGAGAATAATATATGCAGTGAGTTTGGTGACAGTAGGTAAAACTAACAAAACTCTGTGTACCTGTGGTGTCTTTACATTATTCTGACAAAGTTAAAATAAGAGGGCGATTTCAAAGCATTTTGAAAGTGACACACTTCCTGCTGCCTGTTGGTGGCGCTAAGACATTGACTCACAATAGTGACATCCATGTGATCTGCTTCCTACAATGAACACACAGTTAAAGTTTAATCTAAATCAGTCAATGTATGAATAGTACACTTCCGGTTTCCCTTTTGTGCCATATATTTGTTGCCTCGCCAAGGCCAACCCGTTTGCGATATCAAAAATCTGCTAGTAATTTAGCATCCTGTAAGTGAAAAGCAGAGAGAGCTACAGAGCCCCTAAAATACAACCCTATAAAAGAGTGTGCCACAGGAAGTCCCCTAGAGAAGATCATGGCGATTAAGTTTACTTGTAACCATTGTGCTAATGGGTCATAAGATATCAAAGTAGTGCAGCTGTTTCTTCAGGACTTCGGAAATGTGTTTTCACAAAGGCGTGTTAAATCGTTTAAGAGACAGATTTCATAGTGGAAAAATGAAACATAAACCAGGGCCATTTCAGAGCAGCATGGCTGAGTCTCCTGACCCCAATTCACTGAAAAAGTCCAAATCAAAGCAGCACAGAAAGAAGTATTTGAAGAACAAGACATCACACACCAAAATAAAATTTACACTACTGTCAGCAAGCAGATATTTTTAAATTATTAGCAAAAATGTTGAATTATCAGAAGCCACATGACAGAGTACAATATGAACAGACAGGGGGTCAACAAAAATCGAACTGTTGAGTCTTTAGTTATTGCACTGCACACTTTTCTCCCACATATACTGTATATATGTTGCATATCTTCGTTCTGTATACCCCAAAGGTTTTTTTTTTTGTAAATATGGCTCACAGGCACACATAGCTTCCATGTTTTTATTTTAAATTTGTAATATGTCTAAGCCATTTGGCCCTGTGACAATGACATGAACTCCATTAGCAGTCTTAATGTATGATTCTATGTGCACCAATACCAGTCTATGATCAGTGCATGATGTATTAATAAATAAAGTTAATCTCGGAGCTCAGTAGGAACAAGCTGTTCTACACAGATGAACATCATGACCTAGACACATTTTTGCCAAGAGTTTTAAGTAGACCAGAACAGCCCTACTCCAGTTAAGATTCTATATTCATCTGGATTAATTACACAGCAAAAATGATTTATTACTCAGTATTTTGTCTTGTATTCCAGTACAAATATCTAAGATACATTAACTCGAGAAGTAAAATTATAGTAGACCTTGTTTTCTGAAAAATGTGACTTGTTTTCACTTTGAATTAAGATTCTTAATTCAAGAAGAAGTATGAACACAATTAATTTTAATACAAAAATGTAGTCTCAATGTTTAAGTGCTTTTGCTTCTTGTGTAAATATATCCTGATTTAAAGGCTGTGCTTTTAAAGCACAACATAAATAATAAGTTGACCCACATATCACTTCATGGAATGTTTGGTATCTTTCATCTTTGTTAAGTGGTCTGCAGTCTTTTAGCTATTGAGAAAATACACAATCAGTCTAGCTCTAGCATATCACAGTCCTTTATACATTTTCTTGATATTTATAATTTTTGATTAAACATTTTCTTTCACACTAAGATCTTAAGGAGATGCAGCTGCACATGGACGTATCTATACTGTGTTGTATAAGCTAAGCAGATTGATGTCCTCTGGTCTGTTTACCCTGAAATCAACTCTGTAAAGGAGCTCAAATGATCTAGAGTCTAGACCCACTTTGCCAAAATTCTGACACCAAACAAGCTTGTAGATGCTGTTTGTAATTCCTAATGGCAACACAAAGCAAGAGGGCTTCCAAATAAGGTGCACTGACTCTCAGTGATCGATTGATATTCTGGTTTGGATTCCTCCACAAGCCCTGCGATGGGCGCCAGACTATCAGACAACAGAGATTTTTGTTTTTCATAATGCTGCAGCCTCTGTTGTTGTGAAATACAAGTTTAACTTAAGGTAACTGCATTCCAAGATGTTTTGAGTCAATCTGCCAACCATTTTACTGTTAAAATCTGGGTGGGGAAGGAGTGAAAACAAAGCTATTAAAGCCTATGCAATATGCTTTGTATATAAATATTAGACTTTTCTTTGATGGTCACGTAATTATTTTCAGCATTCGGTCCGGCATCTACTGTGGATAGTGCATTTAATGTCTTTATGAGTTTCTGTAAAACTGAGTGCACTCATTTGTCCCCTCCTTACCTGGTTCACTGCAGAGGTAGGAGTAAAAGCCCTCTGATTTCAACATAATGAGCAGTGAGCCCCATCCGAGCAGAACAGCAGAGAACAACAGGTTTTCGATTACCGCAGTAATCGCCATCCACCAGCGCCTGGAGAAGGCTGTGGCCAGTGAGGGAGCCATGACTGAAGGAGATGATACAGTCTGTGCTGGTAATACTGAGGAAATCCCCCTAAACTTTGGGCAATCCTGTGAAAGTGGCCATAGAGTTGGATGTCAGTTATTTAATGTTGAATAAATAAAAATAAATTATATCAATAAATTATAATAACATTTACATGTTTAATACATGTATAATGATAAATTTGACATTTTTAATATGCCAACTATTACATTGTTATCCCAGTATAGTGAATGTTCTTTTGTTGACACATTGTTTTAACCGCAACTCCTGTCGAACATAATTTAGATTCAGTTCCTTTGTCTCGCTTAGCTACAAAACAGCTCATAAACAAAAAACAGCTGAGTTCCAAAAGAGAACGCTGTTGATCGAAACCCAGTTCCCTCCTCTAGTCCCTCCCCGCTAGCCTCCGATTGGCTGTTTAACCATTCTCTTCTCCCCTCATTGGCTACGAGATAAACAGATTCAGAGAACAGCTCCACGTGAGACCAAGATCCAGCCGGTTCGAACCAGTGCGGCGCGAGTTGCTTGCTTTGTGCTACGAATATCTTTGTACAAAATCTATTTATCCGCAGGCGAAGTGACATTTTCGTCATAAAATTATGCGTTTTGATTATGTTTGCTTTGCACAAACGATAGAATATGAAATACAACCAGACATCTTACACGTTGTTTTATATGCTCACGAACGCATCATAAAACTATTTCAATCATTGATTTTCTGGTTGAATTCTCTTCCCTACTTTACGCGTGATAGCTTATGTGTTTACGTTAAGCATCCTGCGGAAAACGAGCAGCCCCAAAACTGGTCTAAACTGGACAGGCATCATCATCATCAGTGCCTCCGCCTGTGTGTGAGTGTGTATGTGCCCCCCTCTCCCCTCCTTCCTCGTGCATACAGAGCTCAGCTGTTCAGTGGATACACACTCTGCACTGAATAACAGTCGCGACAAATGCACTTCCTGGTTATCGCTGCACTCTATTGTTATGTACTAGCTAAATAAATGCTCGCTGTAATGTGGACATTGTAATATATAGGCTAACTCAAATATGATGTACCAGCTGTTCTGTGTCCCATTCATCATATCTGATACTGCAAAACACGAGACCCGACGGCAAACGTAAGCTCATATAACATCATGACAATCATTAAGCATTTTTCGGAAATTAACAATTGTCGATGCTATGCCTATTCAATGCAAGTTGAATGTCACAGCTATTAAGACATTTAACAAAGTTGCAGCATAAAAGTCCGCATAATGACCCGCATTATATACAATTCAAACAACACATCACAGTTTAGTTTATAACGTGAACACGTGCAATGATATAATAAAATACAGGTATTGAATAACGGCCCAATAGTCTTTGATATTTTGAAGAATTGTGCAAAAATAATCTAACATTTTTTACATCAATATTTAATAATTTTAAAACAAAAATAAACGATTTACTTATTTATGTATATACAATGATTATATATTACATCAACAGAGAGGGTAAACTTACAACAGAGCATCATTAGACATAAGTCATACCTATTTCCTTCACCAAATCCTCGCTTCGGCTCTCTTCAGAGTAGAAAAGGTATAAACAACCTTATGATGCCAATTTCACTCTTTGAGTTATGTTCACACATACATTTATTTCCCAACATCTCTTACTCCCGATTTTATATTTGCACCGCTTGCTTCACACAAACAAGCCAACTTCCCCATTGGCTGGGTCCTGAGCTAGAGATGAGACCAGCCAATCAAACCGCCGCTCGGCTAAAATATATAAATAAATGCACATTATATTGTGCTTAGCGCAAAGAACATTCACAGAACAAACCGGACTGTTGTGGTTCCTGTAACAATTTGATGACCTTTTATGACTTTTTAAAATTCATTTAAAAAAAAACAACAACAAACAAACCCCAAATTAAGCCGCCCTCGTTTTTTACGATTTCAATCTCTCTCATATGACTAAGCTGTTGTTCATCAATGACATTATTGCAAAAACACTAGACTGGCACATGATATAAACATAACATATCGTAATCAAATTTGCCAAATGTCTCAAAGTATATAGTTTTTCCATGAAAAAGAAACAAGTCAATTGCTCTTTGGGTAGGCTATCAGATTTGAGCTCTTTTTATACTTCTGCAGCATTTATCTGTGGTCTTTTTTTTATTAAAGATGATTGACATTGCATAAATAGTCTAAATGAGTAGCAAATATCAGTTTTTAAGCACTTTTTACGGTGTATTATCAGGTTTTCTGTTTTAGCTTGTACTCTTTCTAAGTACTAAACTGAACAAAGGAGTGATACGAGTCGAAAACATCACGTCGGCATCTGGTGGTTTAAATGAGCAACTACATTCAAAATACATACAATTAAACTACTTTATGAGGGATTACTGATATTAAATGTTCCTCAGGAACCTGTGAAAACTCCTATTTTTTTCCTGTTCATCGCTATTTTGCACATGACAGTAACTTGACTGTAAAATAGACATGAGAATGCACATGTATGGCAAGCCATTGCAGTCGATACAATATATGGAATTATACATCTGAAGCAATGCAGTTTGAACTTTGGTGTGATGACAAACCACAGACTCCATTACCAAAGCAAACTGGAATCTGGAGAACCCATATAACGTGTTTATTGAACTTTTATTTGTACATCTTGTTTTAATGATTGCATAACAACACTTGTAAGAATTGCTAAGCAGTAATACTTGTTATACCAATTCATATTTCGTGAAATGATATAACAATGCATGAACCTATATTATGCAACTTTCAGAGAGAAGACAGGCGTGCAATGTCAAACACTATTATCTGACAGATATATTGTAACTGGGTTGATGTAAAGTAACAGTAATAAATAAAGGAAATCAATAGTTATCAGTATTTTCACATGTTGACAACTGATTTGATAGTATCTTTGAATCGACTAACCAAATAATACTATGCCTTTGTGTACTTTACACATACATTTTACTTCGGTTTATGAAGCATTTAAGAAGAACCCATATGAGCTCTGCAAGTAAAAGCGCCCATAAAGAAAAAAGGCAATAAAGTAAAGAGACATTATAGCAGAAAATAGAAAGAAGAATTTATAAAACTATAAAAGAAGAACTTAGGTGTGTTAAAAAGCCATTTTAGAGTCCTCAAAGCACTTAAAAGCTTCAGTAAAATCTTCTTGTGTGGGTTTTAGCCAAAATTAATGGTTTTGCTATTAAAAAGGTATTTCACAAAATAATATTATATATTACATATATTACAGCCAAATGCCAATACATATTACAAACGTACCATATCAATAAGTAGCCACAGCTCTTTAAAAGTCCAGTAGAAGGCAGTAGTAGCCTGAGTGGTTAAAATTCTAATGTTTTAATATATAAGTTTTACTAATATCAAAATGAGCCAGTTCAATAAACAAATGTCTTTTAGAGATATTCCACTGGTTTGTCGGTTGTGGGTCAGACGCAAACTTTAATGTCAAGGTTTGGTCTGGTATTTGCGAATTCTTTCAGCTTCTTGACCCCCTCTTTGGTAAACTTGTTGTCAAACATCCTGCGATGGATAAAGAAAATATATGCCACTTGTAAATCACGAGTAAATAAACTGAAATAAATCAGCTATAAAATGGTTCTTACCACAGGTACTCTAATGTAGTGTTCTCTTTGAGAGCAGCCATGAGGACTTCTGCTCCTTTGTCTGTCACTAGGTTGTCCCGAAGTCTATTGAAGGCAAAATGTTTAAACAAAGTGAACACTGAAGATAAATAATTGACTAGAAAGACTGCAATCTGACCTGATATCTGTCAGTGTGCAATTTGTCCTCAACAATTCTGCAAGATAACCAGCTCCATCATCTCCAATTTTATTGATGGCCATTCTAATGAAAGAATGATATAGCAGATAGTATTGAGTAAGACGCAATTTGTGTGTATTTGTAATGAGAAATTATGTTTTTTTCACTGTTCACCTGAGATCAGTCACAGTACAATTTTCTTTCAGTGCTTCCACGAGGATTTTCAGGCCTTCACAGCCGAGCCCTGTCGCAACCACCCTATATTGAAGATACACAGTCATGATAAAGTCTCACTAATATAATCATCATTTTTATTTTACTTACCAAAGCCTCTGAATGCGGCAATCTGGGTTTCTCAGCACAAGGGATAAAACAGACGCTCCCTCTGAACCAAGAGGATTCTGGCCAAGGCTTTATGCAAAGAACATACAATACATATCACACAGTAAGTACAATAAATAATAATATTTAACAATATTATTACTCTGAATAATTATGCCTACAGCTCTTACCAGCCTACACTATTTACCTGAGAGTTGAGAAGAGAGGAAGGACAGGTAGGAGTCGGCGTAATCCGTCAGCATCAAGTCCTTGAGCGTCCAAATTTAAAACCTGCAGATCTGAGCTGAGCTGTAACAGGAAAGCCAGCTCGCTCCAGTCCCTGTTTAGTGAACCGGACTGACCTGGGGCCTGCTGTGAAAGAACTTTCATCCAACCCTGTAGCCGCTGGGACAAACCAGGGTCCTGGGCCTCATATAGACAGTGACAAACATTGACCTGCCTCTCTGGGCTGAGGGTGGAGCTCTGGAGTTGGGAGTGTAACAGATGGAGGAGGAAAGGAGGAGTCGGGTCAGGAGAGGGTTGGCAACGGAGCAAATGCATCTTGGGCCCATCAGGGAAAAATCCATTTAGGATGAGACGTGCTCTAGGAACCAGCAGGCCGCATACAAACCTGGACAAGCGGAAATAACTGGTCAGTAATGTAATCATCACAGTAAATCCGAGCTATCAAAAAATCTTTTAAAAAGCATTTAAAACAATTGGGGGGGAAATTGGTTAATTGGGTTTAAAAATTATTTATGCTTTCAAGAAAACTTATTTTTACAAGTATGAAAGTTTTTATTTTACATATGTGAATTATTTATGTATTATTAATTTTTGGCGATTTGCACCAAATGCATAACATTTTACAACCTGTACTAATCTTTTTGCATCAATAAAATCTACATTTTTTCTCTTTATGACACTTTCCTGCTTCATTTTTTTTTCATGTTGTTTGTACCACATGACTTTAAGCAGACAATAATTTTTTGGATATTAATAAGAGGTTTTGTTAAAATATTTTTTAATAAAACAAAAAAAATAGTAATATTAAAAAATACCAAGATGTGCATTAAAGTCACTGTATGTATGTATTTTGAATAGAAAGATTTTTGGCATGTTGATGCATGAAAATGTATTTACGTATGAAAATGCATTTCAGTATTAAAGGTACCTGCAGAAAAGATCCATGTGTCCAGATTGATGATGTACACCACAGCGAAGGGCCTTCTTAATGCGTCTGCGGAAGAGGCGCCGAGGTCTGCTGAATTTGTTAAAGGCTGATGCTATCTGCTTAAACGCAGACTGAAGATACTGGCCTGTGCTTGGTTGGAGCCCTAAAAATGGATCTGATCCTGAGAGTGACTGAAGAACATAGTACAGGGCGGCCAGGAACTCCTGCACGCTGGTGTGGATAAAATGGAAGCCCTTCTCAAAGGTGAGGGATGCTCGATCCTCTTTAAGTATCTCAAAGAGGAACACCTGTGAGATTTTGGTGCTATCCAGATTAAAAGAGCTCAAATCGGCGCTTTCGAAGATGAACCGTCTCTCCAGGAGGCCTCTGAAGGCCATAGCTCCCAGGCTTTTAAGAATAGGCTGCATTTCGCCAAGGACATGAGGGGCGTGCTGAAGCCTGGTGTGATGAGAGCCCTCGCAACGCCCTTGCACGTGGAATAGCACGATGGACTTTACAAAGCAGCAATAGATCTCAGTGATCGTGACTGGTTTGGAGCTCAGAAGGAGCTCGGAAGGTCCCAATGAAGAGTGCGGCTGGTTGGCACTTACAGAATCAGGACAAAGGCAGGAGCCACCGTCAAGCAAGGCGGTGGACACAATCCAACAGAATGCAGGAATGTGACACATGAGGAGAAGGGGCTTATGGGACGAAACAGAGGCCCACACTGCAGCGGCAGCCTCCGGAGAACTGCAGTTCTGCTCAAAGTACTGCTTCTGCTGGGCTAAAGAGAAACCTAGCAGACTGTAAAAATGACTGACCAGCACTGGAGGAACTTTGGAGACCGCATGAGGCCGTGAGGTGAGGAAAATGGACACGCCTGGAAGCAGAATTCCTTTGATTAAGTTCACCACAATGGATTGTATAGGCTGCACCCGCTCAGGATTTGAGCACTTGGGAGTGTGTTCGAAATTAAGAGGGTAGCAGAACTCATCCAGACCATCTAAGATGAGCAAAAACCTGGATGGGTTGGAGCTCAGTAACTCTTGCAGGACAGGTTTTAGGTGGATGTAGTGGTCCGAGAGCAGGTCCTGCAAGCTCTGCTCTTGAGTTATGAGGTTTAGCTCACGAAAGGCCAGAGATAGGACAATCTTGGTCGAGGTGCTTTCTGC
Organism: Cyprinella venusta; assembly: GCA_038021265.1. Taxonomy (NCBI): domain Eukaryota; kingdom Metazoa; phylum Chordata; class Actinopteri; order Cypriniformes; family Leuciscidae; genus Cyprinella; species Cyprinella venusta. The sequence continues at coordinate 13,605,191 of CM075881.1, read as the reverse complement.
AGCCCACTCTCGCACCAGCCGTCTCACAACCGTGGTTTTCCCACTTCCAGCAACTCCTGACAGCATATTCACACCACTTGATGGTTTAGACAGCAGATTCTCGTACACATCCCTGAAGACGCAGATCTCATCTGTGTGTGTCCTGAAAGCATCCCCAACGCCTGTGGACTCATGTCGGCATTGAGAAGTCGACGCATAACCAGCTTGTCTTGAGAAGGTGATATCAGTCAAGTAGCAGGTTTCATCCTGCCCTAAATTGTGTCCTCTGATGCTGAGATAGTCCACCAGACTGTGCTGTCTGGCCAAGATGTCCTTGTGCTTTTTGAGATGCTCTTGCTGGTTGGGCTGTCCAGGGTTTGTGGTCTCACCTTGAACACTCTGCAGTATGTAGAGGAACGCCCTGCATGATTCTTCTCCTCTCCCGTTCAGCACATCCAACAGTAATCTCATACATTCTCGCTCACCTCTTACAGCCGAACCTCTGATGAAACTGAGGTCCTCCTCGGTCAACGCCCCCACGTTAAACAGTACGTCCAGCAGGTGTGTCAGATGTTTGCTGTAGTTCTCCACCAGCTCCACGCGACGCTGTTGAATTTCTGTGCAACAGACTCCAACAGCCATCACTTTAATATGTTGCTGATTATATAGGGAGTCCAGGACCCCTAATTAAGTCTTCACGTCCCCCAGCCTAAAGGAAGTCAAAAGAAAATGTGTAATTTAAAAGTATTTATTGTTTTTAGTATATTTAAAAAAAAAAAAAACTTGCAGCAACCACAAGTCTTCGAAGTTACCATTGCAACATTATCGTTTTCCAAAAACATAAGTAGGCATGCCTTACTTATTGGGGATGTGTATCTAAATATAACCACAATAACAAACATAACTAGAAAGTGAATGTTTTATTTAAACTGAGTTTAAGATGATTTGGTTATGACAGACAATTAAGGAGTCTTGAGAATAGCTAAGGCTAACTTAGCCGACTTTAGCCCGGAAAAAAAACAGAAACAAAGTCTATGCCATTCAATTTACGCTTTAATTTGAGTACATGAAATGAATAAATTAACAGTTCCATATAGCCACAGTGAAATTACTTAATAAAAAATAAATAAATGAACTTACAGGGTCTCATGCATTATTCCCACACTTCCGTAGACTCTCATTGATTCAATAGCGGTTGAAAGTGAAACTACGACTTAATTAGCGTATTATAAACATAATCTCGACAAATCAGAAGCTCTTATCGATTACCATTGCGCGCATATTTATCGCAATAGTGAAAACGGAAAGGGCTTATGTGTTTAAAAATATGACTGAAAAAACAAACAAACAATAGACTATGTATTTTTCTACAAGTCACCTGATATATTGGGAAATAGCAGAATTCAAGAAGTTGAAGGATCTCCGCCCACTGCCAGCAATGACTGCCAGTCTCAGCCATGTCTGGGGTTTTCCCAATGCATTCTTATTAATATACACCCTATTTTTTACAGTCTATGTTAGGCTATACACCCTACAGCCAACTACGCTAATGATAAGAATTAACACATAAATATTTCAAGATACTTTTTTTTTGCTGGGATTTTGCATTTCATAACTTAACAGTTTTAAATAAATTAAGCATAGCTGACGTGAAACTTTTCTAGACTTACATTTTTTACAATGTGCAATTCTTTCATTCAAAACTTTGCCAGTGAAAAAATTGTTAGAGACATCACAATGACATCAGTCTCTCTATTCCCCAGACTTTCTTTCTTTACTTGATCACGTAACCAAAACTTGAACGCAATTCATTTTCTGCCTTTCAAATAAAAATATTTCTTTTATGAAGTGCAAAACTAAATTTCCAGCACATGATAACTAAGCAAGAAATAGGCTACAAGTTGTGACTTATACCTAAAATAATGAATTCACAAATACCCATTCCCATGAAAAATATAGAGCTGGCACCTCAATGTTTTTAAATCAGCTTTAATATGCTCAGATACATTGTCAGTTTGCTTCAAATTGACAGATTTCCAGGTATTTTACACAAACAGTATAAAACAAAATCACAAAGTGTGAATTACATCTCAACTGGAGGGCCATGAGTTTGTGTGTACAGTATTGGGGTATTTTATAAATGTCAAAAATAGATATTTGTTCTAAATACATGCTGCACAAAAAAGCATTTAACGTGCTTTCATACAGTGTTTTCTTTAAAGTATCCTCAACTATGACACTAGCTATGATAGGCACATGCTCAATGTTTCTCAGAACATTCTCATTTACCAGTCATGTCATTAAGGCAATATCAATTAATTCTGCTATTAACAGTTTTGGGTGCCTGAAATCACTTGGGTATGCCAAATTTCCACGTTTAGTTTCAAAAATAACATTTAAATTTGCTTTGCAAACATTTAGTAGTATTACTTTTTATCTACATATACACAAACCTGCCTCAAGAGAAATAAACAAGCCTTTTTTTTGTAGATAACGCATAACTTCCCAAACTATTAGGGCTAATAACATCTCTCATAAGCTTATAGCATTGCTAATGTGGGGGAAATGACGTTAATAGGATTAATGTGTCCAGTGTATTAGGAGCACAAAGCCTGAGCGATTAACCACTGGAGATCAATCTTGTGTCCATTTCATCCCATTTCTACAGGAACACTTTTCTTATCATATCAAAATACTCTCTAACCCTAACATTTTGAGGCACAGATTCGGTACTGAGAAAAGACATTAACTGATCTTCAAACTCTTAATATGAGTAACGAATGACGAACCAATCACAATGTGAAAAATGGAGCTGGTGCTCTAGCATAGTTACTATCACTGGTTGTAATGTGCACATTCTTTCCATCAACATTAAGATTTCTGGAGCCTTTTCATACATAACACGCACCTTCAATGCACTTGGCATAAGTTCATTCTCATTTCTCTTGAACACATCAACTAATATTAATAACTTACTAGGGTTTAGAACAGGTGTATCCGTCCATATAAACATCTCCAAGTAATCTTCTATATGCAAAAAGTAATTAATACCTTTCCTATGAACGTTTCAATTTAGTTAACAAGTAATTATAACTCACATTAGAATGACAGCAATTCACTGGAAGAAAAAGTGTTCTGGGTCCGAGTAGGTTTGGACTGCAGGATCCATGGAAAAGTAATCACGGGTGAACATAAATAGAACCGAAGCGAATAACTAAAAATTATGAACCCTGATTTTCCTTGGTAACATGGCTGAGGTCACCTTCTCTAAAAAAAAAAAAATCAATCAACATTCCCCAAAAAAGCTAGATAACGACAGAGTGCAGGAAAAATGCACATATTTTGTTATTTCTTGGTTTTGACGTATAAAATCATAATATTCATATAACAGTATTAAACCCCAAAACATAAATAAGTCGCTAGATTTTCACAACTGAAAGCAGAGGCCTTTGGTGCAGCTGGCTGGCGTCTCGTTTGCAGAGGTAAGCTCTGCCGGTAGTCATGTGATTGATGAGCTAAAAAGCATATCTGGAAGATCATGTGAGAACGCAGGGAGAGCTTGGTCATGACCTGTCCATCATCTTGAGTTGAGGCGAGGGGCAATCTGAGAAATAAAAACACACGCATTCATTTTTTATTTTTTCTAATTGAAATAATTCGGATACATTACAATTCATTTCGTTAGCAATGCTCACCACAGAAAGGTGTCCATCCTTAGCCTTGGCTATGAGCAACTCTGAGCCGGATGTGAAATCTATGATCCCTTCTTTTCCTTGAGACACATTGAACTTTATACTGTCCGTGAGAGGGAAAGCAAAAGCTTTTATTCATAAAAGTATAATATAATAATTTAATAAACTGAGTTTTAAGACAGACTTGTGTAAATCTCAGAATTCAAAGTATTTCACAAAATGATAATTTTGCGCCTGCAACTCACCTTCCCTGGTTAATGTTAATGTTGTTGATCTTGTCAGCGCAGATAGCCACTTTGGTTAATGTCTCGATCACATGCTCATTCTGAAGCACCACATCACCCTGTGACACCAATACAGTTCACATATTCACTCTGATAACAGGAAGTTTAGCACTTAAGGTAAATAAATGCAAAAAAAAAAATAGATCTTACTTTCTGCTTATTGTCTTCACAAGCAACATGGAGAACGAACATGCCGTCACTTAGAGAGCTGACAGAAATCCCTACAGATAAAACAGAAGTGGTCAGTGTGTCACTTTTTCTATTTGTTTTTGATTCTTTTTTTTTTGTCATGACTGACTGAAATAAAGCATTCAAGTCTGCTTGAAAATTCATTAATTCATATGACTGTACTCATGGTAGTAAAGCTAGTACTCATGGTAGAAAAGCTAGTACTCATTGTAGTAAAGCTTGTACTCATGGTTGTAAAGCTAATATTCATGGTAGTACACAAATTGATAAGGTAATGTGGAAATTGTAAGTAATGAACTCTGGTTCCAACCAAGCAGTCAAACAAAGTGTAAGAACAGTTCAAGACTTATTCTCAATCTCTCTTCCTTTTCACCTTTCAGTGAGCTGTAGTCAATCCGCTGTTTCAGTTTGGCCTCCTCCACAATAACGGCGCTGTTCGCCGTGAGGAGGAGCTGTCGGTTGCGGGCTTTGTATCCTTTTCTATCATACTTAGTCACTGGAACAGCGTACTGTGGGGAAGGACAGATGACATTTCGATTACATTAGGAGAGACAATCTTTACATTCCATCTATTATCACAGATGCTTCACAAATTTTTGGGTATGTTGCCTGAGGAAACACCAAAAAACACTGGGAAATAAAGTCATGAACAGTTTATCACATAATTCAGTCATGCAAAATGACAGACTTCTGGCTTCTTTGGTGAGACTGATGAATGGATTTATACAAAAAGAGTAGTGAACTATAGTCTGAACTACAATAAAGAGAGTTTTTTGAAAAAAAAAAAAAAAACAACAACAACAACATAACACTAGCCTAGAATTCAACCCACCTTCATCTTGTCATTTCCCAGAGCCTGTAGCACTTTAGGATTGATGTCCTCCCCATCTTTTCAGCACACACACAGAAAACAATTAGAATATACAGCATTAAAATATGAATCTCCAAACTGAGGCTGAAAAAGAGGATGGAAACTCACTGAGCCTTGTCCCCACAAAAAGTTTTGGGACACTTTGTGGGTAGTTGTCCTTCTTGTCCTTAAAGAGTTCACTTGCTACCATCTTTTGCTCCAACTGCAATAACAGATAATAAAACTTCATTTCCAGTAACCCAAACATCAAGTGGATTAAATACACAATTTATATAACATTAAAATTGGGTATATAATAACAAATTATAATTATTAATAAATGATAATAAAATAAAACATTTATCTGTGTAAAACGAAATTATTTTATTCCAAATTATATTATATATTATTCCTTTATACATATTATAAAGAAAAATAAAGAATTAAAAAAATATAAAATATAATTAAACAAAACGAAACTAAACTAAAATAAAAAAAAAACAATGTAAAACATGAGAGAGTGGTTCTGGGGTGAAGCTTAATTTCCAGAAGCCCAACAATCAAGTGAATGAATAAATATTACAATATAAAATATATAATACAAATGGACTAATAATAAATTAGAATTAATAATAAAAATTAAAATAAGTAAAATGCCACACCTGGTGCTTCCATTCGGAGTTGATATTCTTGCAGTACTTCCACACCATGTTCTGCATGCAGAGTTTGCGGAGGTGCTCTGAAGCCTGTGAACAAAAGGATGGCATAATCTCTCAGTGTATAGCCCTGAGGAGTTCATGTTTGTACTAATAATGACTGATATCTCACCTCAATGAGAGCGGGAGGTGGCTTTGGCCAACTCTTATCCAGAACTGTTTTGGGCAGACTCCTGTGTAACTTCATCAGGAACGAGTAGCGAACGTAGTCCAGGAAGTACTCGTTCTCTGGGCAACGAGGCTGGTGGCGGTAGATGAAGCCTTTTATGAACCTGTAACAGTGATCACAGGCAAAAAAAACAGAACAAAAGTGAGCATAGCCTCTCTCACTGGGCAGAATCAGATTGCATGTGATTCCATATTGACTATTGTACAAGTCAAGTCATGCACACAGACCTGCGGATGGTGTTGGCAGCCTCTCTTCTACGCTTTGCCTTCCTGCGGGCCAGAATACCTCTCCACCATGCTTGGATCCGGATTGCTGATTGTTTCATTTTACGATATTTGGTTTTTTGACTGTAGCCTCTCCAGGATGACTGCAGTTTGGTAGCTGTGCATGAAGAACAGATTGTAGAAGTTTAGGAACACAGCAGACCATCCAGTTACTTAAGATATGCATTTGAATATGGCTCATACCAAGGCTGTGTTTTCTGACTTCTAGTGCATCTTCGGTTGCGAACAGGGTTTTGGGGAAGCGGATGAAGATTTTGGTCCTGTAAAAAAAAAAAGGAAAGCTGCCTTCATCTTTTCTGGTACCACAAAAATAATACTGATTTATTAATACTAATAAAATAAGAGTTGGCACTTTAGAACATTTGTGTAAACCAACCTGCCGAGTTTGTACTCCTCGGGTTTGTAGCCGATGTGCTTGACGAGTGTTGACACTCCATCGACCAGGCGGCCATTCCAGGTGGGCCACGTGTCTGGACACAGGGATTTATACCTGAAATAGGAAACGTCAAGCAAGTTAAGTACAAACAGGAATCACTGCTTTCAATACATCTCTTGTTCCTTTTGACCTTCATTACCACTGAAGTCCACAGGAAGTGCTGAGCTTTTAAAAGAGGATTCGAAAGTATGAAATTTAACAGAGTTTAAAAATATATGCTTTTTGTGCCTAAATCAGCAAAATTGGTTTAGTTGGCTAAGGCTAGTATAAATGACAAGTTCAAGCTTGGGTTACCATTATGAGGTATGTTTAGCCACCCAGCAAGGCTACACGAACAACAATGTCCACATTATGCCAATATAAGACCAGCATGAAAAAATGGTTCAAATAGGTCTAAATTTGTGGGTATTTTTTTTTACCTTTGTAGGAAGGTCTCGTAGCGACGGCGATATGCAAACCCGGCTCTCCTCACCCGAAGGTTTTCCATCAGACCAAGATATTTTACTTGGTGCCTGATGAGGACTTCATCAAAGCGCCCTATAGAGAGATTTCAGTTTAATACTTTTTAAAATCATGCATGTAGTGTGTGTATAAAACCATAGATTTTCTTATATTTTTGAGGATAAGAGCTTATTAATGAACAAAAGATGCTAACAAATGACAAGAGCAAAACAAAGGAGCTGATGAAGTAAGAGAGTATCAGACTGAGGGAATGAATGACTGCAGTTTAAACAATGGATCCATTAAAACCAATGGAGACGAAAAGAAAAACATAACTCTAAGACATTTTGTTTTAAAAGACAACTTGTTTTCAAGAGAGTTACATTTTTAGCTTATTATTCATTTTAATTTAGCCAATTTAGCTTCATTTTTCCTAGACTTGCATAGCATTTTGGGTCATGTTCTGTTGTTTTTAAATTTTTAATAATGACTAAACGTTTGATGGCTTGACATGAAAAAAATATAAAAAATACAATCGTATTCCCATATTCCGTTCAAAAATCTATATTACTAATATTTTTATGTCCTATAGCAACACAAAATTTTCTACATACCTTGGAGTACCATACAAATACCATGGTTTGTAAATATGGCAATAATCCATAACAATGGAATACATGAAATTACCATTACATTGCCATATAATACCATACTAATACTGTCCCACAGAAAGGGAACAGTTAAAAGGAATGAGAACAAGTATTAAGTATTAGTTAAACAGCTAATACTTAAAACTCAAGAGTATAGAACATTTCTCACAAACCTGCTTGCTTGGCATCATTAGGCTTTATGCAGCGCACGTAAGACGGTTCCTTAGACATCAGTATTTCCATCAACTTCGCCAGGCTGTTCTTGAACTGGGTTGCTGCCTGGTTGCAGCGAGCCAACGGAGCAAGGGAACAAGAAAAAGAGATGGACAGTGAGAAATAAGCAAGAACACAAGCGACAGTGTGCAAGTCCAGCCAGGCAGTGACAATGTGGGAGAAGCCAGTGGTCAACAATGAAAGCAAACAACTAAACAGCAGCCCACCCACTCTCAGCCAATGGAGCTCTGTGGAGTGGGCACTTTGGATTTGGGGGGGGGTTAGTGGTCACAGAGTGTCACTCACAGTTACAGAGTGTAGGGGGTTCAACAGTGTCAGGGAATTCCTCACAGTGTAGGTGGCAAGCAGAGATTCACAATCTCATGGACTGAGGCCAAGCTGCTGATGTTTATGTATAAATGTTTATGAATGTGGAACGGATTCACAAACAAATGTTTGTTGTTTACAGTTCTGTGTAAGCATAAACAAACACAAAAACTGACAGAAAATATGTAACCTACAAGCAAAAAGAGCAATAAATGGCAGGATGGATGGGTGTAACAGACAGAAAGACAGACAGACAGACAGACAGACAGACAGACAGACAGACAGACAGACAGATAGATACCGTCTCTGGCCGTTTCTTGTCTGTGAGCTCCTCTCGGTCAAAGCAGTGAGTGAGGATTTTATTTTCGGACATACACATGACCTGAACATACAGACACATTAACATGTTTAATCATTGGACATTTTAGAACAGATGTATTTTTCTTATAATATAATTTTCTTCTGGGCCCGTTCCCTCACCTCCTTCAGGTTTCTGAAAAGGAGATCATTGTTCTTGTCCAGGAAGCCTAGAAGATGGAAAATACACAATGACGTCAGTCAGCGCTCAGCCTGGGAAAGATCTGTGGGCATAAGAGCCTGCTCTTGTTCGATGACACGCTCTCATTTTGTTTCTTAATTTTTTCTCTGCCCTCTGTTCAATAACTGACCGTTGACATTATAGTTGACCTCTCCAGCATAGTGGCTCAGTCTGAACTCCTCGCGACCCATCACTTTACGGGTTTTTCCATCAGCCAGCTTGTGACTGTAATATAGACATATTGTATATATTGATCTTTAGATGCTCAGGATATGATTTTAAGCATGATATTAGATAGAATGACAAAAGAAAAATGTCGAGACTGACGTTACGAAGTGGGCGTGGCCACCGACAGTGTCCTCAAGCTTCTCCAGGAAGGTGATGTCACTGGCATCTCCAGGACGGAGACACTCTTCATCCTATAGAAAAGAGAGGTGAATAATAGGTTTAAGCAGCTTATGACAATATTTAATACATTATTAATGAACGTAAACAGAGTGCATTCTCACCAGGATGGAAATGATTCCTTTAAACTTCTCCTCCACAAGATCACAAATGATCTTGTTGTTAAAATATTGCACAGGCTCCCACTAGAGAATAAAAAACATGAGCGTTACTGCATTTGAAACAAGTGGAAAATATTCAAGATTTGTGATGTTTTTGCTATAAAAATTCAAAGAACGCAAATCAAGAGCATTCCCAGCCCACCCGCGAATCATGACCACAAATGCGCTTTCTTTAACAGTGTTTGCGTCAAAATGTTTTATCGGCTGTGTGAGAGGTCAGCATTACCATAATAACAGCATGAAATAAAGCCCACTACACGTTTGCCCATAATATGCCCATTGAGCTGTGATTAAGACCCCGTTCCACCTCCCCGCACATGAGTCACACATGCTAAGCTGTGTATGTGTATGGGGGTTCTCACCGTGATTCCCTCAGCTTCATATTCCTCCTGCTCTGACTTCAGAGTCAGTTCAATGAAGAGCTGCTGGAGCTTCTCATTACAATAGTTGATACAAAACTGCTCAAAACTAGACAGACAAAGAGAGGACGATTGAGATATCTTTGAAAATCAAAGTCTAGCTATATACTTCTGGAAAGAAAAACAACGTTAACTATAATAATATACAAAATATTAAAGGTAGATTTATATATATATATATATATATATATATATACACACACACACATATATATATATATATATATATATATATTAATCAGAATGTACAAAATTTTATTAAAAATACTAAATATGATTTTAAACCATTATAATAATATTTACATTTCTAATTAAAATAGTACATTAAATATAACAATTATTAATGCCATTTAATGATTTATTTTAAATAATATTAAATTATTCACAGTAATATAAAATAAATAGTGCATGAAATATTATAATATTAAACCTCATATAAATTGTTAACTTGTATAATATTAATAATATTTCATTTGATATATTTACTTTACCTGTTGATCTGAAAGACTTCAAAACCATAGATGTCAAGCAGACCAATGACAGAAGCGTTCTTACTATTAAATGAATCATCCTGTGAAACATTAAGAGCACAGAAATATTCAACAACAGCTGTGGCACACCATTCAGACTAAACATCCACAGACTGTAACATCATATGGTGAGCATGTGTTCCAATAACCCCCCCCCTTGGAAAACTGGAGTAGTTATATTGTGTCATTTCTTATCTTTCCCCACGTGGGGGCGCTACATATTTACATTAGGTAACTAGACTCCAAAGCCATGGAGCTGATTAGAGTATTTAACAGCAGAACAAGTCCATACCTTGAAGGCCAGAGAGTCGTTAATTTTGCTGACCAGCCAAGTAAAAGTACGACCGTATATGGCTTTAGATAAGGCATCCCGTGCTGAAGCGGCCTGCTCTTGATTTAAAGGACTACTCAGCTACAACACAAACACAGACAGTGGAATTTCAGGAAACATTCATAAACAATTATTACATATTGTACACACATACAACTTTTTTGCACCAACGGGAATGGGAAAAAAAAATTAAGCAACACTACTATTTTAATAAAGATGGTTTGAATCCAAGCTTTGAATTGAATGCGATTTGTCATTCTATTACGTTTCAAGATTTTCACATTATTTTTAAGAAAATGTTAGTGGTCGCTTTCGTATGTAATACCTGCCGGCCACCTGAAAGTCTCTATGATAGTTTGTTGCTTAGACATGACTCAGACCCCTAATATAATGTAAATCTATGGGATTTTCCCCCCCTTTTTTGTCATCTGCCAGTTTAAAATCATTAGTATGATTAATGATTCAAGATTAATATCACACCTCTCCTTAAACAAGTTTTGAAAAAAATGTCTAAGTATAAGCAATAGAAAGATATTTGTCTTAAAAAAAAGGACAAATCCATATTTTCACCCTAAATGATTGGGAACATACCTCTTCTCCTTTGGCAATGATCTTTTTATGCGTAAGAGCCTCTTTAAGAACAGTGCCATCCACACCTAACAACTGCAATATCACACATACACACACAAGCATAGTCAAAAATAACAACCCCCTGACATGGAGGTTTTAACACAAACAAAAGGTCATGCACATGTGGTCATAGCCCAGTGATATAAATAAACTGTCCTATTACCCTGGCTAAGTATTTAATCTGTGTTTCTGTAGTGATATAGGCACTACCACTGTCCTCTCCTCCGTACTGGACATTCCCCAAGTGTAGTACACTGGCAATAATGTTCAGAAGCTCCTGTGGGGGAAGAGACGGGTGTGAATGTGATGAAAAATAAAGAGGAAGAACTTTCGGTTTCTAAGAGAAGAACATTGACTTATAGTTCATAGTGTCTGTGTATTGTGATTGGTCGGTCATACCTCCACTTCATCATCAGTGAAGCCAATGACGCTGAGGGCTTTCCTCACCATCTTCCAGTCATTGCGGTCATTTATGGAGCTCACTTTGGGACAGTTGCCCTGAAAACATACACACACTCACTCAGCACAACAGAGGAAACCAAGGGAGGAGGGGCTCCTCTTGACTTCCTCTATTAAAACACTAGGGGAGCGAGAGGAAGGGACATTCCTGCATACTTGTGGGAAAATTTATGATGCCATTTATGATGAATACTCGTACACAGTTCCAACATAAATATATGTGGTAAACAGAGCTGGAAATTTTTGACGGGCTTTATTGACAATTTTATTGATAATGAAAGCCTGATTCCACCGAAGAGTAAGAAAAAAAAGTCATTCTGAGATAATGTTTGAAATACGACAAAGTCACAATGTGAAATATGAATCACATTTTTTAAAATAGTCGCAACTGTGGAAAATAAAGTAGAAAAAGCAAGAAATTCTTGCAACTGAGATAGCGGCAATAACGACAAATAAAATAAATAATATCCTCACCGTCACGTTCGATGTTATGTTGATACTAGGGATGTGACCGTGAGGATTTTTAATATAAAAATATAAAACAATTTATTTTTAAAAATGTTAATTATATATATATAATCAATATATTTAAGGTTATTTCAAAATATGCATATATATTAAAATATTTAAGTATTTGACCAACTTGATTAGGTAATTTGCGTTATTGTGTAATAATGAGATCTTTTGGCATGTTTTTCTTGTATCAACTCATTTTATGTACAACATCATGGGCAATGTAGTTTTTCACTATGAATTCTGCTGTTAAACACAATTAATTTAAAATTTTTTAACATTATTTCTTAGAATAATGCAGGTTAACAGCTTCAACAGAAGCAAATACTATCAATGAAAAACCTTGTAGCTCATAGTAAGGCTCTCTTTATTTTGTCTTAAAGTTATCACTAAAATCTTCTCTTTTTTAACTCTGATGTTGAAACAAGCTTTCATAATTAATGGAGGGACATCAGACACATGGGAGCAAGACACATCAGATTTTAACCAGCATCTTTACTTGACCAGCATGACCCAATGTGTCTGAAGCATGCGTGCCAACTACTAAGCCACAGCTTTTCCTTAAATGTACAGCTGTCGTTCCATCTCAGACTTGGTCATCTGCTGTAACCATAACAAGTGTGTGAGGTCTGTCTCTCACCTTCACCAGATACTGGTACTGTTGGGCGTTCTTCTCCAGGCCCAGCCTCCTCAGGAGATCATCCTCTCCTCCTTCAATGAGCTGATAGAAGATGTGGAAGTTTCTCTCGCCATGGCTCTGGTGTACGACGCGTGATTTCTCCAGCAGGTAATTGAGGATGTGACCCCCTACTGGAGCACCCTGCCAACGGGGACACCCAAAGGGAGAAGCAGAGGGGATAATACCGGGTTTCTGACACGCATGCAAGCACGCATAATTTCACACAAACACAAGCAGGTAAACACGCAGATGGATGCAGCCAAATCCCCAACCCAAGAAGAGAATTGTAGGGGTAAAGGTGTATCGACAGAAGGTGGATCATAGCAATTGAGATGTGAGCTTTGGTTGATGATCATGTAACAACATTAATATTGTTTAACAAATGATCAAACTCACCTTGAAGTCAAACTGAATGTCCATGTATTTCCCAAAGCGACTGGAATTGTCATTTCGTAAAGTTTTTGCATTTCCAAAAGCCTGAGAGAAGAGTTATTAAAAGGAAAACAAAGAATGTGTGAAGGAAAAGTGATGAATATAACAATTCAGTACAGCAGATCTAAAGAAAAACAATCTTTATAAATCTACACAAATACGCTTATACACACACTACTGGATCCACACACACTGCTATTTTATAGGGAAGCGCCACATCTGCGAAACATCTGGCAGAACGGCAGTCTGCGCTGCTTCCGTTGGCCTTTCCATTTTTAGACGTCCTTCATGTATGCCCCAGTCTTATCACACAGATAATAACAGTGGCGTATAATTACTGGAGAGATTTATACTGAAACCAGGAAAACAAACTGCTCAGAATAAACTCTGCTCTTTTCCTTGGCTTCACTGAGTCATTCAGAGCATTTTTCCCGCTATGACAGCAGTCCAGGGCAACAATTACAGCACGTACTGATCTCACCACTATACGCTGGCATTTGGAGATTAGTAAAATTGTATGTCATGATGAAACGTGTTAGTTTAGATGTGCTGTGTACATGTTTACCTCCAGCACGGGGTTGGATTGTAGCAGGCGATCTTTGACGGTCTGCACGTGCTCACTGGCAGGGCAGGTGAAGGCGTAGTACTGCAGAACCTTCTTGGAGGCTTCTGTCTTTCCAGCACCACTCTCACCTGAGATGAGGATGCACTGATCCCGTCTCTCAGTCCGCATGGAGCGGTACGCATTATCACCCACGGCGTAACTGTATAGGGAATATGTCAATATCATAAATGCTAGTTACAGTATGTAGATTTCATAAAGTGTTTTTTTTATGTAACAAAATAAGATTACAATAATAATAATAATAATAATAATAAATAAATAAAAAATGATAATTAATAATATAAAAAAATAAGTACTTCAGTTGCTGTATACAATGCTATATACAGTAAATAAATACAAATTAAATATTTATATAGGTTTAAATGTGCATATTTGAAATTAAGAATTTATTTTTTAAATTTTTATTTTTAGCATTTTAATTTCATTAATTCAATTTGCTTGAATTCACATTTACTATAAGCAAAAAATTAAAGTACAATAACTAAATAATCAATAGTCATATTCTTTATTAATGTATTTTTTTCTTGTTTTTGACTATTTAAATTTGTCACGCAAATAGTAATTAAGAATAATTCACACAAATAATACAAAAAAATAATACAACCAAACAATAAGAAACAACAATAAAATAATAATAATACTAAACATTAAATTCATGTTACTTAAATAAATAAACCTTTACAGATTAAAAACTGCAAATTAACTAAGCAAACGTTTAATTAACACAGGCAAGCTCCCACAAACGCAAAAACCAAACAGAAAAGAGTCTATAGGGCTTTTCACACAGCGCTTGTCCCAGCAGTTATTGGTATAGGTACATGAAGTTGTTCACTTTTGCGGTGCCAAACTTGTACAGTTTGAAATGATGCGGTGTTACTCTTACAGCTAGACGTTTAGCAACAGACAACCAATCGTTTACTCATATTTGCGTGCTTTAGACAGTCACAGAAAAACTGCGCATTTGATATAAACTATAAATTCAGCATTTAAGAATAATGGAAAATTTCCAAACCAATGAGAAAACACTGCAAAAATGTCAAATGATGACAAAAACCGCAACAATTTGAGTGAAGAAGAGACCATTTATAGTCCAAAATATCCATTCAGTATAAACTCAATAGAACAGTCGGCAATAAAAGGATGTGCAATGCTAGAGCTTCTATGTGAACAGGTTGAGTGCTACTGAGTTCATCCAAAACAAATGACACCGACACTGCAAATATGCAAATAAGAACATTAACCCAGGGTCAAGGAATGTACAGTGTGAAACGTCACCTTATGAATACCCAGGTTTAATTGTTAACCCCGGGGTAATTTATGAGCAGTGTGAAACATGAAGCAAGATAACCCAGGGTTTAGAATGACCCAGGGTTAACTTAACTATTTTAAATGTGAAAAGCCTGTACGTTATGATTGTATGAGAATGTATGAGAACTTCAGTTTATAGTCCTCAATATTTCTTACAGATATTCCAAGGGAATTACTTCTTCACTAACAGAAGGCAACAAGAAAGATTAACAAGACTCACCAAGTCCATAAAAATGCAGATTAGGCATGTTACATATTTAATTAGCATTTTCAAGCTATTGGTTCCCTCTGGAATTTTTTCTTTATTTCATTATTAAATAACATTCATATTCATGTTTGGTTCTACAACATAAATTATACAGTCACACCACAAATGTTAAATTGAAGCTTTTTTTTAAACAGGTCCCTAAATAAGAACAACTACCACAAGGATGTGAGTTTACATGGTTGATGAATTGGACAACTGTTTAGTCCTTATTTAGCAAATAAAAACCATTGAAACCATTAGCCTTCCCATTGGCCTACTCTACACAAATGAAGAGAGCAGAACAGTGGGTAATAATGACTTCTTTCTGATGCCTTACATGTGAGGTGAGACTTCATAGAAATTGACGCCCCTGTATCGTTCCATATGCTGTTTAGTGTAAATCTCCAGCTCTTTGTAGGGGTTCACTGATACCAACACTGAGCCAATGTATGTCTGTGGGAGAAAGATAAACACAAAGGGGTCACATCCATACTCCAGGCTTTGAGCTTTAAGGGTGAATAGAAGAGCAACAACAGCTCTTACATAAATAAGGTTCTCCTTGAAGCGCTTGCGGAGGTTCTCGATGAACGCCACCTCGCTGGTGTGGTTCTCCAGCAGGACAAAGTCCTGCACGCCCACCCGGTCCCTGGCAGTCAGGGCGCTCTCCATCATGACCCGGATTCCGTCACTGCCCACAGCCTGATGGAGAAAGAGCAGATTTGAGATACAGAATCACACTTGCCGCCTCTAGACACAGAGCAGCACGAGGTGATATATAAACACTGCAACACATAGCATGCCAAGGCCCTCTGAGAGCCTTGAGAATACACTCAACCACTCCATCATAACCCCTCCCATTTTATATTAAACACAGACTTCAGCTCATTTGAAACCCAGCTAAACAAAGCTTTTAATTTAAAGCATTTGAATTAGGTATTTCTCACTGAACCACACATGCCATTGTAAACAAGATGTTACCATTAATGGATTTGTGTCGAGCACAATATAAGGTTGAAGTTAAAACTCTAAAACACTAAAAAGTACCAGGAAGCACTACCATGACTTTTTTAATAAGGTACCACAGCAATACCATGATTTTTTTTAGAGTTTAGAATAAATCGATTTTATTGATTAACTCGAATGTCTAGTTTACGTTGACTTGTTTGATTGAAAATTGGTTTTCTCTTTAACATCCACCGATGCTCCCCTCTGGGCTCCCGTAGTTCCAAACAGCCTCAGCAATTGCCGTAGAGATACACAAACAACATGGCAAATGAACAAGACCACGGCAGCACAAGCACACCCGGCAAAAAAAAATAAAAATTTACAAACCGAATCTGTAGGGCTGCCAACTTTCACAATTTTACTGTAAAACTCGTGCAATTGTCACTTTTTACACGCTCTTACGACACATCCATTTTCTCACACAGAGAAAAATCGCGAAGCAAAGAGGACACTGACACTGACAGACAATACAGTGAAGGTTCAAATTCTTAGCTCTCAGATTTGGTCAATTTTATTACAAAATGCAAACAATAAACACCGTTTTGGCGCTTGTAAATGTGACGTGACAGATCGCTGACAGATCTCAGTTCAAGCGGCACATGAACCGATTCTCTGTTACTCTTTACTACTAGTTAATAAACACGAATGATCAATAGGTAATTTGAAAGATACAGTTCAACTTACCAAAATGTAATAAAATCGATCAATAAGGGTGAATATTGAATCGATATTAAATCAGGATCAGAATCAAATCACAAGAATTGAATTGAAATTGAGAAATTTGTGTCAAGCAATAATAAAAAAGTAGCATACCAGTGATTGCAACATGTAAACATTGTGTTGTCACTAAACTTACCAAATGTTTTGCCAATCACAATATACTTCCCAATCCACTATTTTATGTAATGTTATGTTACGTTATGTTATGTTACATTTTCACTGTTCACAAATGCAGGGCCTGCCATTTTGTCTTTTTGGGTTGTTGTTTCCAACAGCACTTTAACTCCAAGGGGAAATCCAGATCAAATCCCAGAAGGGAAAATCAAAACAAAATAAAACAAATTTCTTAGTGAGATTTTGTGAGAAATGTTTTGTGAGAAAACAAAACTAAGAATTTAAAAACACTGTTAAAAGTAATCTTTAGCAAAACGTTTTTTTGTTTTTGTTTTTTTTTCATGCATGTAGACATAAAAGCATTGGATTTTAAAATCAGCCATTCAGTGCATTGGCCAAAAAATTGTTCATCTCAACAAGGTATTATTTAAAGTACCATATAAACACTGTTGCATAACCTATTAATACTGCAATCATCATAAGTATCATGGTGCACCTGTCATAGCATTACCATCTGATCCCATCATCAATCCATGGCACCACCACAGGACTATTTATACGGGTACAACAAGGCTGTTTTCCCTATCATTAACTTGATAACATTACCTTTACAAAGAAACAAGCTCTAAACCATAAATTTTCACACTTAAACCACATCTGTGACTACATCACTGCAAACACCACCCAAACTCAAGTGTGCTGTGAAAACAGAAACACAATCATACTCACATCTATTACCACATCTGTATCTTTAAAGTGAAAACCTTTCTCTGCAATGGAGGCCTGGGTTTTCCGCATTAGATCGCCAAAATTTGAAAAATCCATGGTGTCGATAAAACCTAAGCTGTCGATACTTGTCCAGAGATGCTCTTTAGCTCAGGCATAAATTAGTAGCACACAAAAATGTACTAATTTCTATCAGGTCACTTGTCATCTGATGTCTGTAGTCCTGATCAAAGAGGACTATGGGTGACACTTCCTAGCTTGAAACAGAAAAGCGCACTTACACCCACTCACACACACACCCTCAGATGAACAAATGCATGATTATGCATTGAAATACACACAGTCACATTGTGTGAACGCACCAGCTGCCACGGCTGTTGTTTTGCTATTGACACAGCAGCGGCCATCCCCTAGAGGGAGAAACAGAGAGAGACAGATACAGCACACCTGAGCAAGCACTTTAATTAAGGTGATGTACAACAACTACAACAGAACCAAAAGAGAGGGAGGCTAACGGTGGGAAAAAACAAGCAGTAAGAAAAACATAACAGCCGAGCGGGAACAGTCGACAAGTGTAGTGCCAGGAAGTGACTTCATTCCCAATCCTTGCTGAATGCCCCAACAGAGCAGCATCAACTCTGAAAGTCTGACACAGCTTTGCAAACTCCCGCTCTTGTTCTCCATTAGGCCGGTTTTGAATCTCCAGCTCAAATGTGGTTTCATGCAATCTGCAAAGTTCAAACACCCACATGGAATCTAGTTTTCACCGATTAGACACAAACCACATTTAAATACTGTCTCCTGCGTATCAGATCCAGATCGAAATTTAAGTGCAACTCATCTTTCAAGATAAAACCTGGACAAATGCAGAAAAATATATTATAGAGAATAGTTCATAGCTTTACGGTCACTAGGGTGATCTGGATGGTTGCTAGGAGGTTACTTGCTGGCTCCAGTGTAGTGTATATTAGATTCAAACAAATAAGAGTGCAGACACTCATTCCCAAAGATCATATTTGAAAAACAAATTAGAACAATGTGCAGTGAACGTACAACAACATACTTAATCTTGTTTTAATCACATCTGCTTTGTTTGTCTTTGTTATTTGTCTGTATTCTACTGCAGTGACACAGAACTGACAGATAATAACTGGTGGTGGAGTCATAATCAAAACTAAACATGCTGGTTAGGCAGACGATGATATCATCAGCTGGTCAACTCAAGAATAATATGTCCAGCCCAAAGCTTTGTTTACCAAAAGAAATAATAGGTTAGCTATGTTACATAACAAACATGGAAACATCTAGATTTGTGCCGAATGAGAGAGGAACATAAGCCCATAAATTTAAGCTTAAACAGTTAAACAGAAAATGCCAAAATGCCCAGCTTGATGAGTATTTGCTTAAAACGCCGCCTGTTATGTCTTCTGTGCAATCATTCTCAAAGTGACAGCAGCCTAATATTCCTGCTGTCGTCTGTGTAATTAATGTTAATCAAACAAGAAAAGACTAGACGAGAAAAATCACTCATTGCTCTTTAGTAGATTTAGTATGAATCATCTACACTCATCTAAAGGATTATACTAATACTGTGTTTGACCCCCTTTCGCCTTCAGAACTGCCTTAATTCTACGTGGCACTGATTCAACAAGGTGCTGAAAGCATTCTTTAGAAATGTTGGCCCATATTGATAGGATAGCATCTTGCAGTTGATGGAGATTTGTGGGATGCACATCCAGGGCACGAAGCTCCCGTTCCACCACATCCCAAAGATGCTTTATTGGGTTGAGATCTGGTGACTGTGGGGGCCATTTTAGTACAGTGAACTCACTGTCATGTTCAAGAAACCAGTTTGAAATGATTCGAGCTTTGTGACATGGTGCATTCTCCTGCTGGAAGTAGCCATCAGATGATGGTCAAGGTGGCTATAAAGGGATGGACATGGTTAAAAACAATGCTCAGGTACATCCCCCACACCATTAAACCACCACCAGCAGCCTGCACAGTGGTAACAAGGCATGATGGATCCATGTTCTCATTCTGTTTACGCCAAATTCTGAGTGTCTCAAAAGAAATCGAGACTCATCAGACTAGGCAACATTTTTTTGGCAAAGAATCAGGCAAAAAAAATGTCTGAAGGGTCTCAGAAGAGAAAAAATTCTAGGGTCTTTGTAAACCCTAGAACTGGTAGTGTGCGAAAATCCCAGTAACAGAGTAGATTGTGAAATACTCAGACCAGCCCGTCTGGCACCAACAACCATCCCACGCTCAAAGTTGCTTAAATCACCTTTCTTTGCATTCTGACATTCAGTTTGGAGTTCAGGAGATTGTCTTGACCAGGACCACACCCCTAAATGCATTGAAGCAACTATATGTGATCGGTTGATTAGATAAATACATTAAAGAAATTGAACAGGTGATTCTAGTAATCCTTTAGGTGAGTGTATATTTAATTTATATCATGAAGACTACACAGCGTTGTTTTACATTTGATACTTTCTGTTGATAAAGAGTGTTTTGTGTTTTATATTTATTTCACTGCTATATTTGTCAGGCTCTAAGCTGTTCCTAATTACCTCAGGGAAAGGAATGTATTGCACATGTTTCTTACCAATAAATAAAGAGTTATAAATTCAAGATACTTTCTCATCTCTTATTTTTTTATACTTAAAATATACTGTTGTTAAGAATAATATTATTAAATATTTCGGTGATCGGTATCAGTGATTGTATCAGCCAATATTGTTTCCACTGACATCGGCCCCAAAAATCCTGATCGGAGCACCCTTAGTTATCTGGACATCAGATGTAAAATCCCTTTGAGCTGCCAAAAGCCAACATAAATGAATCCAAACATTAATCTACACCAATAAATATGCTACAACCAGAAGGCACTCTTGTCCCACCAAGTCTCCTTCGTAAGCTACTTTCTCAAGAAACAGGCGTCATTACGCTATTGTTCTTCTTTATGGATTTCCTTTCCTGCTCCCAGCCCTGATCGCCTTCCCCATGCTTTCTGGTCTTCAAGGCAAGCTACGACCCTTTGCCATGTGCTCAATTTTTCCAAACGCTGTTCTTAAAACATAATGACTGTGGGCAAATTATTCACTCCATTTCACTCTAATCTTCTTTAAAAAATAAATAACAAGAAGGGAGAGATTTGTGCTAGCAAAGACATTGGGAAGAATCAAACAAAAATTGCCTTTTGCTTGACCTTCCAAAATCCTACCGATTTGCTCGGTTCTTGTAAGCAGAGCTGTGTCAGGGAGATATGCCGAGTCAATCTGCCTTCGTCAGCACTTCTCACATTGCAAGAAGACTGATAGGGACCAGAGCTATGATGACAAAGATTGATTTTTTGAAAGAGTGAACGAGCAAGTCAAACACTCCAGTATTTAATTTCTCTAAGGGTAAGTCAGTGATTCAGTCCAGTTTACAAGTTCTGGTCGATGAACAAGAGGGGAATGTGTTGTGCATTTTTTTCATAATTAATGAAGGCAGTGGATAAAGGGCACATTCCTAGATATCCAGAGCAAAGTCATGTGCTCCTCCCCTTTTCACGGGGAATGGCGAAGAATGGCGCAAAGTAAATCTTGTCTGCTTGCTTATGATTTCAAGCTTTTGAGGTTACCAACTGTTTCCATCCTGATTGAGTCATCTGGCTCACTTGTTACCTCGCTCTTCTTTCCTCTTCTGCTTGGCAGCAGGAAAGAACAAGGGGTGGAGAAACAGAATTTTGTAGAGGGGCACAGCTACATTAAAAACAATGATGGATTCATAAAGGTGTTTTTCCAAGTATGGCCACATTATTGTCCAAGCAGAATATAAAAACTACAAAAGAGTCATCTTTTTGTGTTTATTATATTATTAACAATTATTTAATTCAATATTTATTGTGTAAAAATGATTTCTTGTATAAAAACAACTTTACCCAATACACAAGTATAACTGCCAAATTAGTAGTTTAAAGGGATACTCCACTTTTTGGGAAATAGGCTAATTTTACAACTCCCCCAGAGTTAAACAGTTGAGTTTCGCCATTTTCAAATGCATTCAGACGATTTTCTGATATTTAGAAGAACATCAGTAACCAGACAGTTTCTGGTCTCACTGACTGAAGTCAATGAGACCAGAAACTGTCTGGTTACGGATATTCTTCTTAATATAGTATCCTACTATGGAAGTCAATGAGACCAGAAACTGTCTAGTTACTGATATTCTTCTAAATATCAGAAAATCAGCTGAATAGTTAAGAAAACGGTAAAACACAACTGTTAAACTCTGGGGGAGTCGTAAAATGAGCCTATTTCTCAAAAAAAGGGGAGTATCCCTTTAAGTTAAAATGTAATTTCCACTCCTAAAGCTGTTAAATACGAAGAAATTACACTAGTGGAAATTTTTATGATTCTTCAGAAAAAAAGAACAAAATTGACAGATTCATTTTAGAATAAACTGGTCAGAATATGAAATCTTTTAGGAAAGTTAATTTACTAAAATTTACGCAGGGGCCAAGGGTGCCCATATTTGAAAAAACACTCATAAATCAAAGTGGCTTCCCAAAATATTAAAACCAATGATAATAAGTGTGAGAAGTTTATTTTCCTTTTTTGTTTGTTTTTTTGGAAAGTGCAAAAAGATCAGACTCCTGCAGATTAGATTCATGCAGCTGGTCAGAGGGGGAAAACATATTTAGCACTTCTCCAAATGTAATGCAACTTTTTTGCCCCTGTTTTGCATGTCAACAATAAAGAGCTTCTTCTTTGCCATGAAACTGAGAGTGCTTAAAACAATCAAATCTGCAGAGACCCCAACATGTGCCTTTCTGCACATCATATTTATCCTTTAATCAAGCCATATTCAGCAACAAATCTTCACAGAAGATGTCTTACAATGCTCATCTAATTACCACCACCCTGATGGTGAGAAATTCCATGGGTGGCATTGTAATTCACGCCAGTTTGCTGAGTCGATGGCTGTCCCTGTGTCGAGGGAAAGTCCGCTGGTGGCTGTCAAACTCAAGGGGGAAAGTTGACAGACAGGCGTGACTGCTCTGTCCAAACAGGTGAAGAGTCTTACATCATACTGTATGCACCCCCTCCACATGCGAAACTCACTAACATACATACTTAGTTTTTGACTTGGAAAAGATCAAGTGACCGGTTATTCTTCATTTCAGCCTGCCGGACAATCCAAGGCATTCATGTCCAGAGGGCATTTGAAGAGCATGAGTGGGGAGAACCGTAAACTTTCTTAAGGGGCCGTCACAGTATTTCCAGCTAGTTTAATTCTGACAGCATTTACAAAATCATATATAGATGCAAAGCTACAGCTTTCTTAAATATCTAAATAAGACTAACCATTTCACATCTCCAAGGTCACTCAGAGCAACATGTCACAATGTAAACTTAATTTCCTCTTCCTTAGGTTTGGATCTTCCTGAGTAGTGCAGCTGTTTAGCAATTCAATGGAATCTCGTATGAAACTGCACCAGATACCATAAATCTCATGTCAGACATTCATCAACCCTCTGCACTTATTTGCCTACGACAAAATGTGCACATCTAAAGTACTGCCGACCGCAAGGTGTGTTTATTTGAATGTGAAACGATGCTCTGCAGCAAATGACACGCGTAGCGTATCATGACATTGAATGAGTGAAAGACCTCAGAAACACAAAGATTAAACGATGACGGTCTCAATCTTGAGTGCTTGTTATTGAAGTTTCTGTTGGCTTTCAGAGGAAGGTCGTGGATGACACAGACAGGAAGAAATGTAGTAGGGTGGAATGGCTCGATGACAGACGCCAGTTTCTTTATCTCGCTCACTCTCGCTCTAGCCTGGAATTTAACAGTGACTGGTGCTGGTTCAAAGCCAGAGATTGCTTCACTGTGAGACGACACTACGGCATGAATATAGATACTGGTTGTCACAGTGTTCAGCATGAAAGAAGGTCCCAAGATAGGATTGGCACCTGGCCTGATAGGACCAACAAAACTCAACAGTGATTTTCACTATTTATATCACTATTTCACTATATGATTGAGACTAGAGATCAGTCGATATTCATGCCCGCGTTGTCAAAGTCTTCTTTAATGTACAACCTAGTCAATGGATAACACATACAAAACTGTACTTATTAACATCATGACTTTTGTTATTATTATAACAAATTGGTAAAACTGTTTACTGTCTATGTGTGTCTATGTTTGAGTGTGTAGTGTGTACATTACCACTTGATAGATAAATAGATGGATAGATAGATGGATAGATAGATAGATAGATAGATAGATAGATAGATAGATAGATAGATAGATAGATAGATAGATAGATAGATAGATAGATAGATAGATAGATAGATAGATAGATAGATAGATAGATAGATAGATAGATAGATAGATAGATAGATAGATAGATAGATAGATAGATAGATAGATAGATAGATAGATTCCTTATAGATAGATAGGATAAGATTCCTTATGTGTCATATTTGCATTCCAGCCATGCAGCAAACCATTACATATTCTAAACACGAAATGAATTAGACCAGAACCACATATTTCACTTTCATAAGACCCTCACTGACATTGCAGAAATCTCCCAGCTGCTTTTGTTTAGTATAAAGCATGCTGTGGTTCTTACCATGCCTCGATACTTCATCTTCCCGTTCGTCCCAGCTTGTTGCTGTAAGTGTGTGAATTATTAGTATTTCCAAAACAGCGGCTCTCACTTGAGAAAGTGTACAGAGTTTGTTATTTTAACTTTGTCTGCACCATGTGTGGGAGCGTCCCAGCTGCCATTTCTTCAGCTTTAACTTTCCTCTCCTTCCCTTAGTCTCTCTCTCTCACTCCCTCCCTCCCTCTCTACCCCCTCGCTGCCTACGAAGGCACAAATCAGTCCTTCTGAAAAGTGACACACTCCACCTCTCTGCCTTCCTCGACCCATTCGCTCTGTCCTCCTGCAATGGGATTTAGAGTGAAAGCTAAAACTTTCCAGCTCCCCTGTACAAGCCCTGCATGTGCCTGCCCTCAAAAACCATCCTGTGCCTCTTTAAGAAAATATTACAGACGAAACGTGAACAAAATAATATAGGAAAACACGTCGTCTCATGCTGACACTTCATAAGAATTCAGGGATTTGTTATTTGGAACTCGGGAAAGCTCTGTACCTAGCATCGCATGTTGGATGAAATGCAGCTAGTGATTTTCCCAAGTGAATTTTCCTCCTCCTCTCTCCCTTCCATGCCGCCCAAGTGCAAGCTGAAGCAAATCTGAGGCAGATTTCAGATAGGATCCG
This sequence comes from Cyprinella venusta, assembly GCA_038021265.1. Lineage (NCBI taxonomy): Eukaryota > Metazoa > Chordata > Actinopteri > Cypriniformes > Leuciscidae > Cyprinella > Cyprinella venusta. Next base: position 13,579,826 of record CM075881.1, on the reverse strand, counting down.
TCAAGGAGGTAATTAATGTGCTCAAACGTGGCTCAGTTGCCCGAGAAAGAAAAACACAGACTCCTGCACAGACCACAATCCCTTATGGTGCTTAACTTTTAGTTTATAACCTGATGTCACTCACAGGCATACCACTTTAACACATATAATTTATGGCTATTGTTTCTGTGAGATAAAGAGATAGTACTGATAAAATGAAGGATAAAAACAAGAAAATTATTTGCATTCGGTTAAAAAAATTGTGTCAAAATTTTACGAAAGCTCTCTTCAAATCATCGTAATGAGACTGAAAAAAAAACAAAAACGTCTTTTTGTTTTATGGAGGGAAAAGGGTTAATGTACAAAGACACACCCCATTTTCTCCTCTCCACCCAGTAAGAACACAACACACCACCTGTTCAGTCCACGCACACACAAGACAGCACTCAGGTAAAACCTTAACCAAGGTCACTTCCACTGACCATAAACAAAGCAGCGCCCTCTACTGGATACTCCAAATGACATAACTGTGCGCGGGTTGCAATTTAAGTTGCAAAATATAGGAATGCAGCATTGCACACTGTGTTTCATATAAATCCTCCCCTATTCTTTCGGTCCTATCAATCTCTCATTCTCACTCGCTCCCTTTCCCACTTACTTATGCCAACATAATCAGAGACCCCGCCTGCAGGAATCTAAGTAATATTTTCCAGACGGTATGAGCCGCTCTCTCTTTCTCTCTGGGAACATTAACATTACAGCCAGGTTCAGCGTGTAAGAAGGGCAGGCACAATTATATCAATGGACATTATATTTGCTCTCGTTCTGCTAAGCATGCAAAAACTTTATGAATTTATGACGAGTGGCTGCAGTCAATGGATTGCAATGGTTGTCTAAGGAACAGGATAAATAAACAGCGGTTTATAAATCAACCCACTGCCTGATCCGGGTTACTTTGATCCATTTTTCAAGCTGTCTTAAGGCCATCCTTTATATCGGGCAATAAGGCAATTTGTTAGCGCTCCACCTTACTGTACATAGAACTGAGCCAAATAAGATAGTGCAAAGCTCTACTGATAAAGAAGAGATAGACAGAACATAAAGCAATAGTTGTTTTTGAAAAATGCTTTTTTTGAAATATTTGTAAATAATACTGAAAATCACTTATTAAATCACTTATTCCATTATTACCCCATTTTGACTCGTATATGGAATGTGGGATCAAAACTGCAACAATGAATGAATGAATAAATGTGAATGATACGTAAATGTATATACCGCTCAAATTATAATTAAAGACATAATAAATGTAATAATTATTATTAATTTATCACATACACTATAAAATCATTAAATACACATATGATTAAATTAAATTAAAATACAAGTTCTGCATTGGATCATTTATGTACTTGTGTATTGGGGCAGTTTATTTATTTATTATTATTCACATTACTTCATTTAGTTATTCAGTGTTGTTGACAACATGTACGCAAAACAGCTACTTGGACATTCTGTAAAATATCTTCTTTTGTGTTCCTTAAGAGAGTAAGTCATGCAGATTTGAAATGACATAAACAGCTAATCTTTGAATGACCTTTTCTTGTAAGAGATGGCATAAAGCATCAACCACTGTGAGTGTGCCAGACTCTCTGAACTCAGAGTCTTCCTTCAGGTCACTCTAAAAGCAGGACTCGCACATCCTCACATGGCGTTTTTGGCGGAGAAACAAACACTCTGAGGTTTTGTTTGTTATGTGGGTCATTCTATTCCTTAAAGTGGTCAAATTACATCCGTGGGAAATTAGCAATGGAAACTCTGGCTTTTTCCCTGCATGCCTATCGCTTATACTCGCATTTTAGGGCACTTTTAGGGTCAATGCCCTTCACTTCCTCTCTCTTTATCACTCAATCTACAGAACACATTCCACACGCAGAATTTTCTCATTTGAGTAATTTAAGTTCGCATACTTGTAGCCCACAACGCTAAAGTATTTCCTTCACTTGAGATGGCATAAGTACACAACACAAAGTCGCTAAGATTTTTTCAATGTTTTTGAAAAAAGTCTCTTATGTTCACCAAGGCCGCATTTATTTGAACTAATATTGTGAAACATAATCACAATTTAAAACTGTTTTCTATTTTACATTATATTTTAAACTGTAATTTATTCCTCTGATGAAAAGCTAAATTTTCAGGGTCATTAGGCTACTTGTCTTCAGTGTCACATGATCCTTCAGAAATCATTCAAATATTTTTATGGAAAACAACAAGATACATTATTTTTATATTTAATAAAATATAAAAACATCATTCATTTATCTATTTTTAAAAAAATAGTTTCAATGTAAAAGTCTTTACTATCACTTTTAATCCATTCAATATATCCTTGCTGAATAAAAGTATTAATTATTTAAAAATATTCAAAACATTCTTCAAAACAACCTAAAACATTAGAAAACGGTAAAACTCAACCGTTTCACTCTGAGGGAGTTGTAAAATGAGCCTATTTCCAAAAAAAAAGTGGAGTATCCCTTTAACAGTAACTTCAAATCTGTTGTTCAACAGGGTTGTGAACAATAAAACGCATGCATGGATGGATAGATCTAACAGAATTAATAGACTAAATTATCCGCCACCTTGAAGATTCTTTTATCTAGGATGCACAAATTCTAGTATACTATTTAGAATAAACAGAAGGAAAATTGTGTGCCAATTGTTTTCTAAAAACACTCTTAAAAACCCTGCAACAATAGGACAGCAATTAATAATGTAAATCCTAAAATACATGACTTTTTTATTTTCAAATGGGGAAGTCTGTGCATGTAGCCTGGCACATGTTTCCCCACTGCTGATGGTCTCTCAGAGATGAGTCATAGTTAAGTCACTCAGGAACCCATGCACAAACAAATCCATTTTCAATCCCTTTTGTCCCTGACCACAATCATCTGTCCACATCATTTATTTGAAATTGGATCCTGGTCGGGACCTAATGATGTGGGCGAGAGGCATTTTAATTCAAATTGTGTGTAATGAGACTTATGAAAATATTTGGTCTTCTTTGTACTTGCTCAATCCGTTCCCACCTCCTTTACTTCTTTTTTCTCTCTCTTTGCCCCTCCCTCCTTCTCTCCGCCTACTGTTACAAGCCTATTTATACTCTAACACTAGGACAGGTCTATTTGTAGAAGCGGTTGTGTGTGTCGGCCAGAAGACGGTACAGAGGGGCAGAAGATCAAAGCTATAAACGTTTATTGCCGTGCTATCCGTCAACAAAATGGCCAGCAATGAAGTTAAGAAAAGAGGAGATCCTGAGTGTAATGAATGAACTTCAAAACCGAGTTGGGTGTAACTGGAATAAGCAACAAACGTCCTCTGTGTTCTTCAACTCTTCACCTGAAGAAGGCTGTTATTTGCTTTATTGTGATCTTGCTTTCACTTTTCACATTGTCCATGACTTAAATGGATGGATCACGCAAAAATTACCAACAATGTCTCTCTTCCATGAACACAGAAGGAGAAATTTTGAAGAACGTCCTGGTTGAGGAACTTTCAAGCTCCAAAGAAAGACACAAAAAACACCACAAAAATAGCCATATGATGGGTTTGTGTTATAACAAGACCCAATTTAGTCACTATTCAAAAATCAGGGTGACACGTTTGGGCGAACCATCCCTTTACTGTCCCTTCCTTACTGTGACTATCCCTGAGAATATGGTTGCAAAAAAATCCATCAAAGACAATAAGTCCTTCTTTGTTTACTTATGTATCAGGGCCTTGAGCAAAGAATGGGAGTGGTGAGAAAAGCCTGATACTGGGAAAACCAAAGTATCATGGGAAATGGAGGATCATGGGAATGACATGAGGGCCGGTGAGTGAAAAAACAAAAAAAAAAGTGAAACAATTTTTACATTTATGAGACCTACAGGGGGAAGCAGACTCATACAAAGAAAGTAAACCAAAAAGGCACCTACGCCCATTAAACATGATATTTGAAAGGTTGTACACGAGGAAGGGAGGTGTATGTTGGAGGAGAAAACGCAGGGAGAAAGCTGATAGTGTGTGATGTCAGAACAGAAGAATGTAATGTGGGTGTTAAACAGTCAGCACAGGACTGGGGACAACAAGAGAAAGAGAGAGTGAGAGGTAAAGACGGGGGAAACCCATGGCATAGCGTCTCACCAGAACGTAGAAATCAATGTTGTGATCTAACTAAACAAGGTCACTGTGGCAACGTGCGTCAGGAAGTTGTAAGTTGACTGAGAGTGACTCTTTCGTTTCCTCTCATCCCTTCTTCATCTGGGCTTTTTGAGTCAGAGTACCTCACATGGTGGTGTAAGCTTGCTCCACTGAACAGGACGAACACATTTCCAGACAACCTGGAGGCTTTAAAATGATGTGTTTTCTGGACAAGAAAGAAGGTTCCTCTCCAAAACCCAACCGGGCTCATGTCCATGGCACATTAATCATTCAGATGATTTGGAAAACCCATGGATTCAGTGTTCTTTATACAAAAGGATGCACGTTTATTCCACTTACATACATCTATGTTTTTTTCACATATATATATATTTTTTTTCTATTTTTTTTCTTATTATTTCTATTTTTTTCTTTATATACTAAATATAATATTTAATATTTGTGTATATATATATAATACAATAATATCATTAAGCCACAGTGTTTACAATAAATAATTGTATAGTTATGAATTATCTAACATACTTTTGAATTCTTTGCCGACCAAGAACGAAAGCAGGCATTTCTTTGAGGTTTTCATAACAAAATAATCTATCAAGGCTTTCCAACAGAGGTGAAGTGATCTATGAGGGTAGAAATCCCTAGTGAATATCAATCACACTTATCTAGCTCTCTTGTTTGCTCTAGTGGGTGGAGCAACACAATTAGGGGTGGGAACCACCAAAACACACCTACTTCCTCAGCAGCCAACCGGTTATAAGGGAGGAGAAGAGGAAAGGACAAAGCATTTCTTCACCACAGCCTTAATTTTTTCTCACCAAAGAAGTTGCAATGAGGTACGAGTGGACAAGACTGTACTCGTCAGAGGAACTCCAAACATCCTACTCATGCAATAGCCCCGTACCCAACCCCCAAACGGCCCTTCCTTTTTCCAGGACTGGTCTGGAAGCACAGCACAGCAGCGCTGCTTAGGGCCAGCTGGATCTCCCATTGCTTTCATATAGCAGCTGGGTTGGCAATGCTTAAGTCTCCTCCTCTGAGATCTTAGAATACCCACAATGCCTTATAAGGGCAGGTTATGCTTCTAAGCGTGGGACGGGGGTTCCCACAAGGGTTCCTGTCTCTATGCAATACTGAGCGGATAGAGGATGGAACAGTGATGACACCGCCACCTAGTTCTGTCTTTCTTTCTTGGCCTCTAACAAGCTGTTTACAAGGCACCTGCATCAGCCAATAAGAATCCGTAAGGAAAGTATTAAAAGTCACTTACAAAAATTCTATAGTTTTTATTAAAATAAATGAAAAATAAACAGCAAAACTAAAATATATATGTTTTTAAACACTATAAGTGAATTAAGGCATAATAACATCATGACATACAATATGAAAAATGGACAATCATTTTGAGGTTTGCTAAATTTATTAGTGTTTAGAACAAGATTAAAATCCAATCTAAATGTAAAACTAAGGGAAATGAGAATTAAATATCCTACACAGTCCAATATGATAAGTGTAAAAGCCTCTAATATTAGCTGCTAATCGATATATTGTGCATTAGTAGTGTGCTCTCTTGGTGTTGAGTCTAAGATGTGATGATCAGTGATCTCTTCCTCTACTGACAAGTCAAGGCAGTTGAGCTGTCAGTGGTCAATTAGAGATGTTTCTATTTCATTTTCAACACCACATCCACTGGAAATGGACTGCATAACAATCCTTGAAAATACAGATAACGGACCTTCCTGTTTTCCGCTTCTTTGGTGATCTGCAACAATCAGACTGTTTCTAACAAAACACAAAGAGCGGTTGCAGATTTCAGAGCCCGGCGGCCTACAGTTGCCCCTCTCACCTCAAAGTGTCCCACTCAAAAGAATGTGTTTAAAACAATTATTCACTAAAAGTTCAATAGTTCTCTTAAACACTAGAGCGCTGCTTACACTACTGGAGCCAAGGACCATCAGGCAACTTAGTCAAAATGGCTTTGTTGTCAAACAAAATGATTGTATGAATAAATCAATTGATAATTTTTTTTTAAATCAACTTCCTACATTTCATTACAAATCTGCATCCTGTTTGTTACATCGATACAAATTTAATTCAAATTCAGGAAAACTCAATTCTGAATGGTGCAAAAGCCTGGAGGTCACCAGGCCTCCAGACACCCAAGAAACCCTGACTTAATAAATGCAACAAATTAAATGAATGTACTGTAGTGGTTTCATTATGAAACTTTATTGAAACCTAACATTAGGAGGGAAAAAAGGTTGCAATTCCATTGTGAAATATTCTGCTCCACAAGGAAAACACTGAAAAGACAAGATGGCTTATTACAACATCTCAGCTATGACTGAGCATGACACCATCATTTCGTTATCCCGCATTGCTCAAATGCAAGTCATGGGGTGAGGTTAACAAAATGTATCTGTGCATCGTCTAGTCGTGGATCATTTGGCACGACGGCCAACTGCTGACCAGACACTCAGTTGCTGCACAATCATGACAGTTTTGTGCACAGGGACCAGAGAGTCACCACACCCATTCATTCCACACATTACAGCCATAATTATGAGATACCAGCGGTTCCCTTAGGGAAGTGTAAAAGGACAAATAACCTTTTGTCAGTCTTACAGCTGACCCAGTGGGGCTACATGTAGACAAACTCAGAATAGGGATACAGTAGTAGGTAATATTTTCGAAATTTTAAAAGAATTGTTGCTCATTTCAATATATTTTAAAATGTAATGTATTCCTGTGACGGCAAAGATGAATTTTCAGCATCATTACACCAATCTTTAGTGTCAGAGGATCACTCAAAAATCATTCTAATGTACTGATTCGCTGTTTAAGAAACATTATTAGGGATGGTAAGATTCACCGAGTCGCATCAGTGTATCAAGCTAACAATGTAATGCATCGATTTAAATAAGTGTGCATCGGATACAAGTTGGCATTTGTTGGCATCGTTTCTAACATCTGCATCGGTAAAAAACGATTTATTCATATATAATTAATAGTAGATGCGCTATACTTTTACTATTTAGAAACTGACCAATCGTTTGTGACCAATATTTTATTACGTAACTGCTGCGTTCACGCCAAACGCAAATAGAACGTCTGTAATGAGTGATTTCCATTTTAAGTCATTGTAAAGACGCGGGTCTGGAGGTCATTCGGCACGAGACACGTTTAATGCGGTGTGATTTCACCTCATTCATGCGTCTAGGCCAACTAGATTGATTTCTCCTTTCTGAACAAGCGCGTTCTCTCATCGCGACATTGATTGGCAATTAGCATACAGACATGATTCGCGTTGAATCGAATCTAAATCGGATCGGACAACATCGTAAGAGTGTTGAATCGCATTGCATTGGTAGCTGCTTATATGTATCTTTAATGTATCGTTGGCTATGCATCGAGATGCGTGTCGCACCAGCCTGAGCTATGGAGATGCACATCCCTACTTTTTATCAATGTTGAAATTGTTTCAGGAAACCAAGATAATCTTGGGATTTTTTTTTTTTTTTGGATAAATAGAAAGTTCAAAAGATCAGCATTTATTTTAAATAGAAATCATTTGTAAATGTCTTCATTACGGTCATTTATAATTAATTTAATGCATCCTTAATCAATAAAAGTATCAATTTAATTCAGTGACAACCAAGCTTTTAAAAGGTAGCATTGATTTAAAAGTTAGATCATGGTTAAAAATGTAACATATATGAAGACAATTGTTGAACTGGACGTGCTCAATATCTATGACAACAGATCCAATTCTAATGACATCATACATCCATTCTTTTTCAGTGAATGAATACACATAAAGACCTTTCATTGCCTGGAAGAGCTTATTACTACATGTCTTACAAAGTCAATCCCTTGTTTTTTTAACTGAGTCACTCCACGTCTGGAAGCAACTGCCATATGTGGGAAATGAGGTGCTTTAATGAGGTGTAGTAGGCATGCTGAATCTAAATCTGATGTTGAAAGCTCTGAAACATGCCAGGACTAGGTTTCACACACTTCCTTTATCTCTATTGCGATATCACCAAAATCCAACATGCGATAAAATTCCTAAACATAAATGCCCCCCCCTATAATAGGCTGCAAGAGCCTATGAATTGTGACTCTTCTAACGCCAGTAAAACTAGTACGACACACTAACTGTAAATACTAACATTCACAATAGATAAATGTGCTAAAGCTAACGGTATAACATGAAAACTTTGAAACGTCATTTCATTCAAGCGTCATTTCATTCTGTTTCAGCGCATTAAAAACTGTACAAGTCAACTATATAGTAACTTTTTTAACATTACTTCACTCTATGCTTCTGAATCCATCCTTGACTTTCCAAATATTACCACTGGAAGTAACTTGCACAACACTGCTATGGAGACAATACATTTAGATAAAATGGTCAACCGCTCTGGAACGTTCAGGCACAATATGCACATTTCTGCGGTCTGGCTGTAAGGCCACACCTGGCCAGGATTGCATGACTTATCTCCAAGCAGGAGAGAGCCTGGTTAAAGGTTAACCCATGCCTTTCACTTCTCACGATCACGGTGAGATCTGAAAGGAGCTCATAAAGTTTTCACTTCAAAGGTATTTGATAAAGACCATTGCTGAAATCTAAGACTTGATTTATCCTGAGTGGTTACAGCATGACGACGTAAGAATGTGAAGGATGGTACCATGAACAAGATAACACATAATGGCTTTCGTTCTCATGCTTTAAGGGCACCATGGTTTTAACTACAGTGGGTAAGAGTCACAAAGGTCATTGAGGCTCGGGAAGGAACATGGAGCAGAGCGCCTGCCTTGTTCATGTCTGTGGAGCATGTGTGATGAAAAACAATGGATGCAAACAGGCACGGACAAGCTGATGTAAAATAACATGGGGGCAAAGTGAAAGGATGCAATCTCTGCTGTAATCTCATCTCGAAGTGCACCTCTGGAAGAAGGAATGTAACCTCAGCTCATGTTACAATAATCCCTCAACTCCAGCCCCAGTGTCTGCCCTTGTCAATCACGGGAGACTGTAATCCCAGGGGAAAGGATCACAGAATATCTAACACGTCAGGTTAATCAGTAGTCTGAGTATGTGTGTCAGCAAACCGAGGATCTTAAGCTCCCAAAATCCACAGTCAGCACACAATGAGTAATATAAGCATGTAAACATATCTGCAATCTCAAATAATAGCCATTTAACTAAATACATGAGAAATGAGAAAAATGTTTGACGGATAAGAAAATGTTTGACTGACTTGAATGTTTGATCTAAATCTAATGCACTAAAAGTCAGAAATGTTTAAATAATGTTCAAAAGTTTGAGGTCTTTCTTTTGATGATAAGTCGATTAGAAATATAGCAACATGGCATCATGACTTTTGCGTAAACATACACGCCACTTTCAAGTCAAGAGGCATGTTATTTATACGCATTTTGAGCTATCCGAGTGTATGCGTGTATGTCTACGCAGTTAAATGTCCGAGTGATTCCACGTGTATGTACAAGGCATTAAATGTTAGAGCGAAATGAAGCAAAATGTAGATCTACATCTGAGGAGCGATATTTTTCTTTCCTAGGATGGTAAGGAAAGACTCATAAGTGGTATTAACCCCAGTGACGGGTTGTTTAGGGACGGGGTTGGGGTAGGTCATATATTTATATGTAACGTTAATTCAACGGCGTTCATAAACACACAGAAAAGCGATTATGTGTGTTGATAGCGCGCCAAAAATTGTAATACGAATTGCCATGTCATACATATGCCATTTCATGAGAACAGTCTGCTGAATCAAAATAAAATTCTCTAATTATGTTGTCAATGATATCTGCAAAACATTCATGTTGGTTCTGTTGTGTTTACCCTAAGGGGGTAATTGCTAGGCTGCATGGATGCGCAGGAAGTTCAATGGAAATTGAAACCAACTTGCGACCATAGTTGGCTAACGATGCTTTCGGGAAACACACCCCAGAACAGAACCATATGGCCAATCCAAACTGTATACTAATTGCCAATCGTATTTGACAATAGTGGTCGCAACAGAATTAGATTTATCGGCCAATATATCGGTTATCGGCTAAATATAATGAATTATCGGTTACCTGGAAAAAATTCTTAGCGGTGTATCCCTAATTAGAGATGTTGATTTAGTGCTCTAGAACCATTTCTTAACAATCACTGTGCTGCTTAATATTTTTTTGTGCAAACACAGTGAGACAAAATTATATAAAAAAAAAAAAAAAAAAAAACCTTATGACCCTAAACTTTTGACCGATAGTTTAAAACAAAATGCCATTAAAATAAACCAAGTTTTAGAGCTGTAGAAAAAATATTTTTGGTCTGGGCTTTGCTGTTTCTCCTTGATATGGAGTAGAATAGAGTCCAAGGGCAGGGCCTCAATGGGAAATTTCAAGTGGAAAAGCCACAGCTAAATTAAGAAAAACTGCAGATCCTGCAATGAGCTCATGACTCACCACAGGGCATAAAGACATTTACAACACAAGTCCACAGTCTCTTTCTTACACTCTGCTCCCTCCAGTTCTCAAACTAAAAAAACTAGATTAAAACCTGCTTTGCTGAGCTCTTTATAATGTAAACAAACAGGCCATCAAGTCGAACACCACTCTGTTTCTCTGTACGACACAAATTATAACGAAGAAACCTTTTATCTGCTAAAGAAAGACTTTGCAATGTTGAGCTAAACACTAAATGTTTAAAGTCAACATGAAAGGCGCTCGCAACCCATTTCACTTCACTAATGTCATGCACTTCCAAAACAGGATATTGAACGAGAACAAAAAGTAGTGTGAGACTTGAAGAGGCGGAAGATTCTGATGAATGAATTCTAAGACACGTGAATCATTCACAATGAAACCAGCAAAGTAAATATGGTGGGGTTCAACTTCATAAAAATCTAATGCAACAACAAATATAGTCAACTAGGTGCAGAATGCAGCTTCAGCTTAAACCTTAAACCTAGAGACCCGTTTATGTGGTTGGCTAACCCTGAGAACTTCCTGTTCTGAGCATTTCAGACACAGGTGTATCCCCTCTGAGATCTCTCTGGGACACACTGACAGCTGTCTGGTTGACAGACCAGCAATGAGGCACAGCCCTCCCACGCTGAACCAAATATTCCTCCGCAATCTCACCATCTTCATAAACAAGATGAATAGAGTAATTGGAAGATAAAGAAACAGACTAAACAAGAAGTCTCAACAGTGGATAAAGCAAATGTTTCGGCCTTACACAAAGTTAGACTAGCCTATGTTTCCTTGCACAATGGAAAAGTGGACCCACACGGCACACTAATATGGCTCGCTGCTGACAGACGTAGAAACTTAATTGTCTGGGGACAGCTGGAAAATTGTTCAAGTAAAAAGTCTCCCAGCCTCCAACCAAAAACCAGAGTCCCGCTGCTCTGAAAATATGCTCCATCCCAAAGTATTTGGCACAGTTAGTCGTCATGTATCAATTGCAACCCTGCGTTAATTAGGCTTGCAGGGATGTCTTACTTAACAAGACTAGTTTTTTGCAAGACAACCATTCTAAATAAATGTGTAATAGTTCTTGGAAATCTGCTTATAGCATTATTCATCCAGAAGCCTGTCAACTGTCAGCTCCTAATTGTTGTCAGTTATACTAGTTGCACCATGCATGCAATGTTGCACAATAAACAAAAATCTACAGGGTCCCATTGCAAGTAATCCATTCAATTTGACAGGCGTATCTTCGTTAGGTTTTGCAACACATGGAAACAGGAATGACACAGAAGGGGGGATGTGAGTGAGGACACTTGAGGACATGACCTGCCACCGACCTCAACATGTCATCAATGCTGGGCTGCTCAAACCGCACAGGTGACAGAAACACCCTCTTATTTACACACTCTACACAGTATAGCAAAAAAAAAAAAAATCACGTATTTTACACAAATTTCTGTTCTGATTGTGTATTCCCAGTGGAATTCCCAATGTAATTGGACTGAGGGAGGTTAGTTTGGCATGACAGATAATTAACAGCTGGTCTCCTTCAACTCCTCTTGTCATCTCATCTGAGTCATGGAAAAAAAAACGTGGTCTCAAGCCACCCAAATCACTTCCTAAGAATTGTAGCTCAATACACTCTTATAGTATTGTTTAATAATAAAGCTTTTGGAGATGGGGGATTGTTTGTTTGTATAACCATCATGCATTTGAATCAAGATCTAAACAGGTCAGGGAAGTTATTTCATGGATAACATGCAGTAAATTAACAGGTGAGATCGTAACACTTGACAGTTGCTGTGCATAAAACACAGTTGAGCTGCCAGGCGCCTATACTGCCATAAAATGCTGTCTAAGTAGGGAGCTTACAAGCCTAGTAAGCGAAAACATCGAGTACGACTCTTTTCCGCGAATCAGTTCTTTCGAACCGTTTGTTACAAAAAGTTTTTTATACATTATGGCGTGAGTCATGGTCGCTTTTGTAATGTTTTACAACAAACGAGTGTGTCATATATTTTTATTTAATTATGTATGTTTTAGTTCCGAGTATTTCGCCATCAATTAATCCTCGGTTGCCTTCAAATTGCTCTCCCTATCAATGCTTCTCGGCTTTGATACTTTTAAGTCTGACTAATTCTGACTAATTTGTCAGCAATGTCTAGACTGATTCTGGAAAGATCGTTCAGTCCGATTTGGCGAACCGTTTCAACCGATTCATTGGAATTATACGACTCGTTCACCAATATGTGAGAAACCAATCTTTACGAAATATTATCAGCACACTGACACCCGCAAACACACACGTGTGGATTCAAAATACGTCACGTAGCGTAAACTGACAATGTGCTTTTAAAATGAATGACACGCAAACTCACTTACCTTGATTAATAAAGCACACCAAATTCAATCTCCGTTACGTCCAAAAGCACCGGTCGCTCACTGTAATACTGCATAAGAGAAACTCAGCAGTTATGGGAAACTTGTTCTCGAACTTCAGCTGTAATCTGGATGTGTCCCTTGAGTGAATCCCACCGACCAGAATATTTACCTCAGTGTGACAGAAGTCGCTTAGATCACTTAAGCAGATGTATGACTACTGGGGATTTGTGTGTCAAATAAACAGACATCCATGCTCTAGTTCATGCTATAGGTAGGAAATGTACTCAGTAATGGTTTGAAAGCAAATGTTAAAAATATTACCAGCCGGCAGTCACCCGCCCTCTTTCTCTCGCTCACTCACTCACTCACTCACTCGCACACGCACGAGAGACACTGTACCAGGAAGTCCAAACCAATCCCACGACTAATAAAATATTTCTTTAACTCTTATTTCATCACAGTAAAACTATGAGCTTTTAACCAAAATTAATAGGGCGTTTCGATTAAGACTTGATTTTTTTTAAATTATTATTATTCTTATTATGATTTTAAATAGCCTATGTAAAAGCAGAAATAACAGTATACGGCTGCTTACTTTCCTCAATAATACAATAAGCATAAGTGTTTATTCAGAATGAATAGAGTCGTTTTTATGTGTGATTTCTGTCAAAAATAACTATGTATATATTTTTTTACAAATAAATATATCAATCTTGAGAGAAAGTATACGTTACTCGAGAGCACACTAGCGTCATATCACCCTCTACTGACAACACAGAAGAAAGAGCATGAATGTCCACATGAGGTCTTCAGTCTTGAGGCCCTTGGTGTCTAGATTGCAGTTAGTATCACTACGGTACTATTTATATTCATACTTAATTTTTATATCTATGTTATTTCATATTTGAGTTAAAGATTTGGTCGTTTTATTGTTTTTTTGTCATTTTGTTATGTTTTTTTAAATGTTTATATTGTTTTTATTCTTTGTCATTTTAGAGTTGGAGTTATTTTAGTACATCAAGCTTTTTATACTTTTGTATGCCTATATTGTGTGTTATTTCATTTCCATTTTCAATTTCATGTTTATTTTATTTCAAGTAACAAAAAAGGTTTGTATGGATTCAGGTTTAGTTGATGAATGAAAACAATAAAATATTAAGTTGAAATGTTACTTTTTAACTTCAGCTTTGATAAATATTGTACTGTAATGTTATATTTGGATTTATGTATTTATTTAAACAAAAAAGTTACAATGATTGCAAAAATTGTCAAACCCATTGTAGTAAAGTCCTTCATTGCAATGTGGGCCTACTGAAAATCACATTTCCCACAGAGCTTTACTTCTGGCATTATTGTGCTCAAATCGACCATTTTCTCAGATTTTATTGCACTGGTCTTAATTGTATTATGTCATCCAGTAGCCAGTTGATGTGATTTGAGGGACAGAATCGCAGCCATTTATTCTGAGCTTCTGTTTTTCAGTTCTCACAAGTGCGCACACACACACACACACACACACACACAGTATGCATTCCCTATGAAAGGAAAGCCGTAAACATTCCACCATATCAATAAACACTGCTGAAACAAAACCCCCCATGTCAAGGTGACCTCACGCCTGCTAATCCAAGTCAAGTGCAGTGTCATGCTGTAGCCAGCGGGTGAAGTGATCGATTCTGCCATTGTGCTCTTCAAATTTCAGACCACCAAACCCTGGACTGACATTAAGCATATTTGTGCCGACCGGCTGAACCGAGAGGAAAGGTTGTATCCTGTTTACAAGGCAAGGTTGGACAGACAGGCTGTACTAAAGGGTGTGTCACCAGTCAGGTGGAAATAGGGATTACACTTATTGTTCCGTCCTTCATCAGTTATTTCATAATAGTAAAATGTAGGGGTGTAACAATATATAATACATATCGCAATACAAAACTGCAACAATATATTGTGGATAGTTCACCCAAAATGAAAATTACTATGTGAGAAAAAATGCAAGTTTTCAGAGTTTTTGTGTCAGTACTACATTAAACTACTATATAATGTTGAATATAATGCAATTTGGGGATATTTGTGGGTCCTGATAATCCCAAATGTCTAATGTTACCAGTAAAAAGTAGCCTACATTATTTTAAATATATCTAGTCAGTCAGTGACAGAGTTCAAGCATATTAGTCTAAATAATTCTGAATTTTCAGCTTCAGAATTATCAATAATTTTAGTCTGGAGTCACATTGGGTGTCCTATGCATTGGGTTTCCAGCCCCAAGATCAAGCCTATTCATTTACACCCACAATATCATGTCTTGGAGTATCGCAATAATATCGTATCATGAGTTCAGTATCACGATATGTATCGAATCGTGACATGAGGATATCGTTACACCCTAGTACAGTGTTTTTTTCTTATTATTAATGTCCCTCCCTCTCTTTTTCCCACTCAGACCCACTCATACTCAAACACACCCAGCAAGGGTGACATGACCTTGCCAGAAAGTCAGGAAAAGTACGCCGTTCCGGAATTTGAACGTGTCATTTCCTCCCCAAAGTAGCATTCCATTCCAACCGCTATTAAATTAATAGTTTTTAAGTGGTTCTCCAATTAGAAAAGTTTTTTTCTTAACAAAATATGTGCAAAATATATTCTTATCAGCTAGATTCCAGCATGACCACTGGACCAAATGAACCATAACGAAAGTTATTCAAACAGAACAGAACAAAACAAGTCAAAAGAATGATTTTCAAACAAAGTAGGAAGAAAAACAAAGCATATTTGAGCTAAAGAATCACAGGCAACTCCTTTCCTTAATTCCAACCAAACTAGGTACATTTTTGCAATCCATAAGAAACATTCAACCTTATGTCAAAGTTAATGGCCATTTTCGTAGCGCACAAACAGGTTTTAGTGTAAACCTCACATTCCTTGATGGAGCAATCCAGACATATTCCTCAAAATCATTATAACTAGTGGAAAAACCTAAATATTAACAACAATCTATATAAAAAAAACAGCTATGTATTTCTGCATCTTTAGTTTATCATCAGTGCATTGACTATTGTAGAAAACAGAATGGTAGTTTGTTATTTTTTCAAAAGGGTTATCACAGTCTAAACACCATGCATTTATTGCAATCACTTGCAACTGTTGCTTTTATTATACACAAGCATGCTGAAAATCCAGATCTTGCTTACACAGCATGGAAAATTCGAATGAGCCTCGGTTTTAGGGCATGCAAATCTATGGCATGCTTTGCTGAGCACAAAATATCCTGACAGCTATTATTCACAAGAAGCAATTTGTTAAGAACTTGCTGGGTGCAGTTGTCTTTATGTAGTTATGCAAATAACAAATTATTATGTTCTTATCTTAGACTGACACATTCATTTAGCAGAGGGTTTGATCTAACTTACCTTATTGCAGCCTTGGCAGTAAATCTCTCCATTTTTCCCTGGAGACAGTATAATTTCTCCTGTGGGAACGAGCTGGATCTTCAACTCCATCATGATGTGTCTCTTTGACTTTCTATGAGTGTCCTTCCTCACTAGCAGCCACTGTTGTGAGGGGTTCAACCCTCACTGGTGCTTCTTCTCTGTTGAATACAGAAGAAAGAGGGACGATATTCATGAACGAAGAGATATATACAGAGAAAGATGAAGCAAATCAGGCTGAAGTAGAATTTACCCGCCAATGCAGGTCGTTATAGATGTGTAAGGGGAGTCTAGGACTCGTCTCACAGCCAGATGTGCGCTATAATGATACGTTCCCTGACTCTGAGCTGCTGTGAGCACTGAGAGTCTGCCGTCAGGGCTTCCTCTAGGCTTCAGCATCCTGTCCTCGACATTCCCGGGGTAAACACCGGAGGAGCCTACTCCATTTCCCCTGCACACACTTCAAGCAGATTTTTGATGATGACAAGTTAAAGGAAATATCTCCTTTGAGGGGAATGGAGAAGGGTATTGGGGGTTGAATGTAAGTATATATATTCTATACAAGTATAAATTAGCTAACAGAATGTTCTGGGAATTTTCACCTCTTACATTTTTTTTTAACTAGAGCATTAGGAATTGGTTTCCATAAAAAATAACCAAGTGGGAACAATATGCTAACGTTAGGGGAAAGTTCTTTTTGCTGAAGTTATTTTTTTTAATCTGTTTTTAAATGCACACATGAAGGCCTTTACATCAGGCTAAAATCCCCCCAAAACGTGTCAATGTTGTAAAATATAGCTTGCTGGAGGGGAAATGACAGAGACACACATCCTCTGACCTGTGACATTAGTTGAGACACTCATAATTTCTGGGCATCAACAGGAAAGAGTGGCCTTGGCATCCCATGTTACGATCTAAATTTGGTTAAAGACATGGATCTATTTCAACAAAGCATTTAGTGAGTTACATAAAACTGACTTCTGATGTTTTTTTTTTAATCTGTTGACAGTTTAATGACTTTAGTTGTCTTGCCTCCATATAGCATGCTGTGTGATCACTAAAAACAACAGATGGTTAGCATAAGAGCAAAGAGAAATGACAGAGAGAATGAAAGACTGCAATCAAATACAGATCAACTGCAGATGGTTTAGACTATGAGACTGTAAAAGCTGGAGTAATGATCCTGTTTGTAAAAGAGGGACATGGTGGACTCATTTGAGGTGTGGTAGCAGAATGGGTGAAGGGCAGGGCAAAGATAACTATGGGTGTTTTGACATGGTAAAGAGTACTGACATAGTTTATGTAACAGGCCATTTAGAATAGTACTCTTGAATATAACCGGCAACGACTATTTTAGAGGAAAAAGGAAACAGCACATATTTCAGTGGCATCCTATTTCCTCTGTCCTACAACTATTCTTTAGCAACTTTGTATTCATCTCAAATGTTTTAGTTTTAAAATGAATAGATAAAACGTATTTTGTTATATCTCATTTACATTTTTTTCGTTCCCTTAAAATGTGGCCATGGTATTTCTCAAATTGCATGCAAATCTGAACATATGTCTACTTTGGGCCTGTACTATTAATTATATACTAGGCTAAGTCAAAGTCAATGGGGCTCCATCAACTGTTTAGTTACTGACATTCTTCTAAATATCATCTTTTGTGCTAAGCAGAAGAAAGAAATTCATACAGGTTTGGATCAAAGTAAATGTTGTAAATGAAGACAGAAGTTTCATTTTTGGGTGAACTGTCCCTTCAAATAAATGCATCAGCACCACCTGCTGGGACGTTTTGTTGCGTTTCCAGCACCAAAATAGAATACATTTCACAAAATTATTTCATGTTGTTCCTTACAATTAGAAGCATTGTTGTGTTTGCATTTGTGGGCCTGTAAATTAAAATGTTTAGCCTGTTTAGGGTTTAAATCTTATTTCTGTAAAATGTGTTTTGCGGAACTGTAAATTAATTTTAGTTTCAGTCAAAGTAAATTAATTTAAGTTTAAGCCGGTAGTACTTTTTTGTATCCTTAGGGATATACATTTAAAATGCTGGGGGAGGGCCAGTCATTTTGAGAAAAATATTAGGTCAAGTGACTCTGCCGTTGTTTTCATATGTGGTACAAACTGCAAAATGCTAAAAAAGGGGGAAAAATTGAAAGGAAATATTTTGTTGGAATAAATAGCCTTAAAGTGTAGAAACACTGTAATGCATAACATAATATTTCCTGCCAATTTAGTGGTTATATAACGTTACCTTATATATACATCATTTCAGTAGAAAATTCGGTATAATTTTCTTATAGTAATGCATTTCATTCAGATCATTAACACTAATTCAAACAATCTTACCAGTTTACAAATATGAATGAACTAAAATAACCATAGAAAACAACAGACATTAAAAGGACAAAAAGAGCACTTTTCATATCCGGTGTCATCGTCATATCCGGAAGTTGGGCCCTACGCCATTTTCTTACGTTTGGTTTCGCAAACACACCATTTCCGTTGAGGTAGGATCTTCCAGATACGTAAAACGCATTCGTGAATCGAAAGACCATACGCACAACGTGCATGGTACGCCATTCTGCTGAGCAAAAACCAAGCACACAACTACATTCATTGGAGAGAAACTGCTTTTAACAGTAAGCTCTTTTAATTTACACGAGCGCACGCTACTTTTTATTGAATTGATTTTTATTTTAAAAAGTATGACTTTATCTCTGGCAATGCTTTCTTGCGGAAACAGTTTGTTTGATTAGTATACGGTAAGCTAAGCTAACATGGTAACTCCTGCTTTATTTAGGATCACGAAAAGTATTGCGCATCCATAAATAAGAATCATCCATATTTTTATTTGAGCTGCAAAATGTCTAACCTGAAAGGTGTAACGTTATATGTCGGTTGTATTTAATCAATAATAGGCTTGTAATAGTTTCTATACGATAGGAAAACAATTCAGGCGCCATGGTCAAGTTAGTTGGCCAAGTTCTCTGATGTGGTTTTGGTATTTTGTTTACCAGTGGTTGGTCCAACTTTTGCATTTTAAACTTTAGGTTTCCTTTCTAACCTACAAATTTGCCTTTCTTTGATTCCACTATTTTCTACTGGGTAGGAGTCAGCAACGCTGCTGTGGTTCTTCTTTTCGCAGTGCCGTGTTAGTGCAATAATCTTTAACGTGTTTCTGTACGCATGTTTTGAAGTCTGACCTCATATATTTTGTGGATTACTGTTTTTCCTTCCAGTAGACGCTGCCATGGCAGCTCCATTCCCCTACAGAGGTGTTCCTGGAACAATGCCTCCAGGTGTTCCTCCACCTCCTCCTGCTGTTGCCCCAATACCAGATTACATGACTGAGGAGAAACTGCAAGAGAAAGGTGAGTTCACATCATTTGGTCATGCAGTTCATTTTTAACTCGCTGTCCATACTAGCGTTTTTCAAACATTTCTGTTGTCCACACTGAAATGTTAGAAAATACTGAAGTCATCTTACAGCACATTCATAAAACACAATAAAATCTCCATGAGATGATACTGAGAACCTGATTTAATAAAGTGCTCTGGCACAATTGTTTTTATTAGCACAATATCTCATTACTTAATAATGCATCCGTATAATAATCCATCCTTCAGAAAGCTTTGTTTCGCAATTCAAAAATGTTGTCTTTGTGTAGATAGAAGGCCAAAACTTAGAGGAAACCATGTGTTTTTAAATGTATCCAGATTTGTAGATGTAGCTTAAGTTATATACTGTAATGTTTAATGACATTTTTCTTTGTTGCAGCTCGGAAATGGCAGCAGCTTCAGGCCAAACGCTACTCTGAGAAAAGAAAATTTGGCTTTGTGGATGCTCAGAAAGAGGACATGCCACCTGAGCATGTGCGAAAAATCATCAGGGATCATGGTGATATGACGAACAGGAAATTTCGTCATGACAAGAGGGTCTACCTTGGGTAAGCACATTACAAACATTATTACGCAGATAGTTATGCATGTTCATTAGTAACATTGTGTTACTTTTTGTTTGTAGGGCACTGAAATATATGCCCCATGCAGTACTTAAACTGCTGGAGAACATGCCCATGCCCTGGGAGCAGATCAGAGATGTTCCTGTGCTCTACCACATTACAGGCGCCATTTCCTTTGTAAACGAAATCCCATGGGTTATTGAGCCGGTGTACATTGCTCAGTGGGGGTAGGTGACAGCAACTTAGGGCTTAATAATAATAAAATTAAAGGGTGTTGTTCTTGTTTTAAGGCTTCACTAATAATTATAGTAGTAATAATTGAATATTAGTTTATTATTTATATTGAATATATGGTTGGTTATTTTGTTGTTGTTTAACTGTCAAATAAATAGGATATTTAAGAAATACAAACTATGAAAAAATACATTACTAATATGTATGGTCATTATCGTATTACCTAATAAACCATCAAGCTTTTATTTAAGCAGAAAACTGTTTAGTGTATTTTCAGTTCTATTTAGAATTATCATGCCACCCTACATAAAATGTTTTTGTTTTTTTTTCACCAGCACAATGTGGATCATGATGCGTCGTGAGAAGAGAGACAGACGGCACTTCAAGCGCATGCGTTTCCCTCCATTTGATGATGAAGAGCCTCCATTAGATTATGCAGACAACATCCTGGATGTTGAGCCTCTGGAGGCAATCCAGATGGAGCTGGACAATGAGGAGGATTCTTCTGTTGTAGACTGGCTGTATGAGCATCAACCTCTAAAAGATACCACAAAGTGAGTGTTAGTGACGGTTGTAAAAATATGGTTAGCTTGTTTCTTTTGCTCATGATTTTTCTTTTCCCTTCACAGATATGTGAATGGGACCACATACAGACGCTGGCAGTTCACTTTACCGATGATGTCCACTCTGTATCGATTGGCTAATCAGCTGCTGACAGACTTGGTGGATGGAAACTACTTCTACTTGTTTGACTTGAAGGCTTTCTTCACCTCCAAAGCTTTGAACATGGCCATTCCAGGGGGGCCCAAATTTGAGCCGCTTGTCAGAGACATTAACCTCCAGTACGTACTGTGTCCATCCTGTAGCATTACTGATTATGTTTTATTTTCTCCAGAAGTCTAACTTGTTATGGTTACAGGGATGAAGACTGGAATGAGTTCAATGACATCAACAAGATCATCATCAGGCAGCCAATCAGGACCGAATACAAAATTGCATTCCCTTACTTGTACAATAACCTGCCACATCATGTGCACCTCACCTGGTACGTACATTATCTTATGATTTTATTGTTCTACAGAAATTCTTTTGCTGAACTAATGATATCTGTTGGTCCATGCAGGTACCACACACCAAACGTGGTGTTCATCAAGACCGAGGATCCTGATCTGCCTGCCTTCTACTTTGACCCTCTGATCAACCCCATCTCTCATAGGCACTCTGTTAAGGTCAGAAATTAAACTGTTTAATTAAACTGTGGATGTATATTTCTTCCCACACTAATTGCAAGCTTGTGTTTTCTCCATAGAGCCAAGAGCCATTGCCAGATGATGATGAGGAGTTTGAACTTCCTGAGTATGTAGAGCCATTCCTGAAGGAGACCCCCCTCTACACGGACAACACAGCTAATGGAATTGCACTGTTGTGGGCACCTCGTCCATTCAATCTCCGCTCGGGAAGAACAAGACGGGCTATTGATGTGCCTCTCATTAAAAACTGGTTTGTATAATACAGTATACTGCAATTGCACACTGTAAGGGGGTTTTCACACAGAACACATTTTTGTATTCAACTTTGCTGCTTTTCCATTTATTTTTCAGCCATCAATTGTTTTTTTCTCTGCCCTGTGTCTCGTGTTATTAAATGCAAAAATGTGTTCTCTGTGACTCGCCCCTAAGCCATGAAGGGCTTGAGTATTGAGACCTTACAAGAAGGCTATAATTTCTGAATAGAGACTCTTTTTTCGCCAAACACCTTCAGGTATCGTGAGCACTGTCCTGCAGGCCAACCTGTGAAGGTGCGTGTGTCTTACCAGAAGCTCCTGAAGTACTACGTGCTAAACGCTCTAAAACACAGACCACCTAAGGCACAGAAAAAGAGGTGAGGTTGCTGTTCCAGAGCTTGTTCCATGGAAAAATGTTTATTCATTTGATGATGGTTTCCCTTACCTTTTCTCCTATCTATTTTAGATACCTGTTCCGTTCTTTCAAGGCCACCAAATTCTTCCAGTCTACAAAGCTGGACTGGGTAGAAGTCGGTCTCCAGGTGTGCCGGCAGGGATACAACATGCTGAACCTGCTCATTCACAGAAAGAACCTCAACTACTTGCACTTGGACTACAACTTCAACTTGAAGCCTGTGAAAACCCTCACAACAAAGGAACGTAAGAAGTCCAGATTTGGAAACGCGTTCCACTTGTGCCGCGAGGTTCTGCGCTTGAGCAAGCTTGTGGTGGACAGTCATGTGCAGTACAGGCTTGGAAACGTTGATGCATTCCAGGTATGAGTGGTTTCTGTGTAGCTAATCCGTACCAATGTCTCATTTTTTCATTACTAAAGTCTTCTGGCTATCCCGTAGTTGTCAGATGGACTGCAGTACATCTTTGCCCATGTCGGTCAGTTGACTGGCATGTACCGCTACAAGTACAAGCTCATGAGGCAGATCAGAATGTGCAAAGACCTGAAGCATCTCATCTACTACCGCTTCAACACAGTGAGTAACACTCAATGCAAATAAATACATAATTTTGTTGATTGAATCAAAGTTTGGATTGGTGCTATGCCTTGCATCTAAAGTGACATGTTTTTCAGGGCCCAGTTGGAAAAGGTCCTGGCTGTGGGTTCTGGGCTCCAGGGTGGAGAGTCTGGTTGTTCTTTATGAGAGGCATCACCCCTCTTCTGGAGCGGTGGCTTGGCAATCTTCTGGCCAGGCAGTTTGAGGGTAAAATTAGTTTTTTTTTTCTATGCATAAAGCAAGTAGAAAGATGTAGTCAAATATTACAAGTTACCATGTGCTAATTTGTGTAATGCGATTTAGGTCGACACTCTAAGGGTGTTGCCAAGACTGTGACCAAACAGCGTGTGGAATCTCACTTTGATCTTGAGCTGAGAGCAGCTGTGATGCATGACATCCTGGATATGATGCCTGAGGGTATCAAGCAGAACAAGGCAAGAACCATCTTGCAGCATCTCAGCGAGTCATGGAGGTGCTGGAAGGCCAACATCCCTTGGAAGGTACATTTTTGGTCATTTGTTGTTGCCCATTAATTGTATGTTATTCAATTATAGTTTACCATTAAGTGATTATTCTTTTTTTCAGGTTCCTGGGCTTCCAACCCCCATCGAGAACATGATTCTCCGCTACGTGAAGGCCAAAGCTGACTGGTGGACCAACACTGCCCACTACAACCGTGAGAGAATCAGAAGAGGAGCTACTGTGGATAAGACTGTGTGCAAGAAGAACCTGGGACGTCTCACTCGACTCTACCTAAAGGCAGAGCAAGAGAGACAGCACAATTACCTGAAGGTACATTTCTTGGGTAACACAAAATGTCCCGGAACAGGTTGCTATTACTGTGAAAGAACACATTGATGAGTGATTTAATGTTTGATCTTATAGGATGGGCCTTACATCACTGCTGAAGAGGCCGTGGCCATCTACACCACCACAGTGCACTGGCTGGAGAGCCGTCGGTTCTCTCCGATCCCCTTTCCTCCTCTCTCCTACAAACATGACACGAAGCTTCTCATCCTGGCTTTGGAGAGACTCAAGGAGGCTTACAGGTCAGGCCAGTTACAGCAACCTGGGTGGATGTACTGGTTTTGTGTAGATTGCATCTTTTCTGACTTTGCTTTGTTTCTTTTAATTAGTGTGAAGTCAAGGCTGAACCAGTCACAGCGTGAGGAGTTGGGTCTGATTGAGCAGGCCTATGACAACCCTCATGAGGCTCTGTCCAGAATCAAACGTCACCTCCTCACTCAGAGAGCCTTCAAAGAGGTTTGCACACATGCAACATTTAAATGCACTTCATGTAACCACAAGTGTCCTCTAAGCCCATTACTGGTCCTGGATTGCAGTTGAAGTGGTTCTTTTTCTCTCTAGGTGGGCATTGAATTCATGGACCTTTACAGTCATCTGGTGCCGGTTTACGATGTTGAACCTCTGGAAAAGATCACTGACGCGTACCTGGATCAGTACCTGTGGTATGAGGCAGACAAGCGCAGGCTTTTCCCACCCTGGATCAAGCCAGCCGACACCGAGCCACCTCCACTGCTAGTGTACAAATGGTGCCAAGGTGAGATCAATTTACTGTTGTCGACCAGTATGGATATTTTGATGGCCGATGCCAATATCTTAGAAAGCAGTGTGGCTGATATAAATCTGAAATGTTGACATTAAAACTTTGTGTTTTCTTTAATATTACTAACAATAGAAGGTTAAACACTTAAATACTTTATCTATGGTTTACTTTCTTTGTTTAACATTTTATATCTAATAATTGAAATAAATTTAAATCTCTGCTCATGTGCTGGTGTTGTCAAGCTGAAAGTCTCATTGCTAATAGTCTCATTCATGTATTGGGCATGCAGAAACTCATCTGCTAATGCCAATAATTAAAACACTGGCAAATACTGACAACCTCTATTTGTGACTGGTTATCTTAGGATATCAAACCATTGTAATGTTATTCTAGAGATATTGTACACTGGATAAATTAGGGTTGATTAAAGAATAATGTTAATTTAATTTTCAATTTCTTTAACATTTCTAATTATGTCAACTAGGAATCAACAACCTGCAGGATGTGTGGGAGACAGCAGAGGGTGAATGTAACGTCATGCTGGAGTCTCGCTACGAGAAGATGTACGAGAAGATTGACTTGACATTGTTGAACAGGCTTCTGCGTCTCATTGTGGATCACAACATTGCCGATTACATGACAGCCAAAAACAATGTTGTCATTAACTATAAGGTCTGTTTTTAGCACAAAATATTCCATTGATAAAATTCCATTCATATTTCCTTCTTAACGCAATTTGAGAAGTTTATACTAGATCTTTCCATTCACTGCTTGGTTTGATTTTAGATATGTTATTTTTTCTTTGCAGGACATGAACCACACAAACTCGTATGGTATTATCCGTGGCCTGCAGTTTGCCTCTTTCATCGTGCAGTACTATGGGTTGGTGATGGACCTGCTGGTGCTGGGTCTGCACAGAGCAAGTGAGATGGCTGGGCCGCCTCAGATGCCCAATGACTTCCTCAGCTTCCAGGACACGGCCACTGAGAGTGCCCATCCCATCCGTCTTTACTGCAGATACATAGACCGCATTCACATCTTCTTCAGGTTAGTAGTGCAGATGAAGGAAGTCTCTTGTTATGCAGTTGAGATGGTTTTTTTTTCTTCTAAAGTATTATACATTTTTATGATATTCTGGTTTTGCTGTATGTAGGTTCTCTGCTGATGAGGCGAGAGATCTGATCCAGAGATACCTGACCGAGCACCCGGATCCCAACAATGAGAACATTGTGGGCTACAACAATAAGAAATGCTGGCCCCGTGATGCTAGGATGAGACTGATGAAGCATGATGTGAACTTGTAAGCACTCTAGACTTTGCTCCTTCTGAACACCTTCATAAATCAAAGACAAAATCATGTGGTATAATTGATTTCCTTATAATCCCACAGGGGCCGTGCTGTGTTCTGGGACATCAAGAATCGCCTCCCTCGTTCTGTGACCACAATTCAGTGGGAGAACAGCTTTGTGTCTGTGTACAGCAAGGACAACCCCAACCTGCTTTTCAATATGTGTGGCTTTGAGTGTCGCATCCTCCCGAAGTGCCGCACTAGTTATGAGGAGTTTACGCACAAAGATGGGGTTTGGAATTTGCAGAACGAGGCAAGTAGAATTACAAATAATCTGTAAAATAACTGTTGGTACATCATAAAGGATGGTGGATAATTGTATGTTGGTTTTTAGGTAACAAAGGAAAGGACGGCACAGTGTTTCTTGCGTGTAGATGATGAGTCCATGCAGAGGTTCCACAACAGAGTGCGACAAATTCTGATGGCTTCTGGCTCTACCACCTTCACTAAGGTATGAGCCTTGAACCTTAAAAGCAAAACATCCATTCTCATGTAATGTGTATCTGGGAACTAATTTGACATACTTGTATTTCCCTTTTTGCACATGGTTTTACATAATGTTGCTCTTCTCAGATTGTGAATAAGTGGAACACGGCTCTGATTGGTCTGATGACGTACTTCCGTGAAGCTGTGGTCAACACTCAAGAGCTTCTGGACCTGCTGGTGAAGTGTGAAAATAAGATCCAAACCCGTATAAAGATTGGTTTGAACTCTAAAATGCCTAGCCGTTTCCCTCCTGTGGTGTTTTACACCCCTAAGGAGTTGGGTGGACTGGGAATGCTTTCCATGGGACACGTACTAATCCCACAGTCTGACCTTCGGTAAGTTGTCCTGAAACTGTTTTTGTTACTGTTTCCTTGATCTGTTACAACTTTAATTAAATTAATATGCATCCACAAATTCAGGCTATTGATGGTAGTTCTACTGTTTTTTACTCAGGTGGTCCAAACAGACTGATGTGGGAATCACTCATTTCCGCTCTGGAATGAGTCACGAGGAGGATCAGTTGATTCCTAATCTGTACCGTTACATCCAGCCATGGGAGAGTGAGTTCATTGACTCTCAGAGAGTTTGGGCTGAATACGCCCTCAAGCGTCAAGAGGCCATTGCTCAGAACAGGTACTGTCCTCTTAACCAAAGCCAAACCTTGATGTTGATGTATTCAAGCTTATTAATATGAATTTGATACTCCTCAGACGTTTGACACTGGAAGATCTGGAGGACTCCTGGGACAGGGGTATTCCACGTATCAACACCCTCTTCCAGAAGGACAGACACACACTGGCTTATGACAAGGGCTGGAGAGTCAGAACAGACTTCAAACAGTACCAGGTAAAAGTCTTTCTAGCTTGAAAACATTGTACGTTAACAATAATGCCACACACCAGTCAGATTTATTGGTGTGGTGTTTTAAAGATTTTGGACTGTGTTTTCAGGTTTTGAAGCAAAATCCATTCTGGTGGACTCACCAAAGGCATGATGGAAAATTGTGGAATTTGAACAACTACCGTACAGACATGATCCAGGCACTTGGAGGGGTGGAAGGCATTCTTGAGCACACTCTGTTCAAGGGAACCTACTTCCCCACCTGGGAGGGTCTCTTCTGGTAAGATCATTTTATGTTGACATCCAGTACAGGTAACGCAAAGTTTGAGACCCTAATATCCTTTTTTAAATTTGATAAACACAGTGAATTCAGCAGAAACTTTCAATTTAGTTAATTTTGGCAAAAAAAGAAAGAATTTATTTAACGTTTTGGTCTTCTATAGGGAGAAGGCTAGTGGTTTCGAAGAGTCCATGAAATGGAAGAAACTCACCAATGCTCAGAGATCTGGTCTGAACCAGATTCCCAACCGACGATTCACCTTGTGGTGGTCTCCTACAATCAACAGAGCCAATGTAAGTCTATGAGAAGCAACTGCATTTAGAAATGGGGTGGAGAATGAAAGTGTTCAAAGCTGCTATTTTCACCCCTTTTTATTGAGACTCACCCATGCTCTTGATGTTCTTGTAGGTATATGTGGGTTTCCAGGTGCAGTTGGACCTCACTGGAATCTTCATGCATGGTAAAATCCCGACGCTGAAGATCTCTCTGATCCAGATCTTCAGAGCTCACTTGTGGCAGAAGATTCATGAGAGCGTCGTCATGGATCTCTGTCAGGTAAAGAGATGTGCTTCCTTAGGTTAATAGAATACATGCTTATTTAATGGGAATCTAAATAGGACTGTAGTTTTACACTTTAGACAGAACTTACTTACAATTGACTTCTTTAGAGTTCTGCTGAAGAGTGCCATCAGTAAGCTTCTGTTGGCTTTTTGTAGGTGTTTGACCAAGAGCTGGATGCTTTGGAGATAGAGACTGTCCAGAAAGAGACAATCCATCCCAGGAAGTCTTACAAGATGAATTCCTCCTGTGCTGACATTCTGCTGTTTGCATCCTACAAGTGGAATGTCTCACGTCCCTCGCTTCTAGCAGACTCCAAGTATGTGACTGAGCATAATAGAAATGTTGAGTTCAAAGATATGAAGAGGAAGCATCAATATAAATGTCACTAGTAGTATAAACGTATAGAAAATGGCTTAATCATATTTTCTTGCTGCTTTCTATAGGGATGTTATGGACAGCACCACCACACAGAAGTACTGGATTGACATTCAGCTCAGATGGGGTGACTACGACTCCCATGACATTGAGCGATATGCCAGGGCCAAGTTCTTGGACTACACCACTGACAACATGAGTATTTACCCATCACCCACTGGAGTCCTGATTGCCATTGATCTGGCTTACAACCTTCACAGGTCAGTATTTTGTCGTGTGTTGGTGGTTGTCACATAGTTAAGTACAACTTTGGTTGTATATCCCAAAAACAGCAACAAAACAGCATTTAAAGTATTTGATTTGTTCTCTCTCTCTGCAGTGCTTATGGAAACTGGTTCCCTGGAGCCAAGCCCCTCATCCAGCAGGCCATGGCGAAGATAATGAAGGCTAACCCTGCTCTGTATGTGCTGAGAGAGCGAATCCGCAAGGGTCTCCAACTTTACTCTTCAGAGCCCACTGAGCCTTACCTATCTTCCCAGAACTATGGAGAGCTCTTCTCTAACCAGATCATCTGGTTTGTGGATGACACCAATGTGTACAGAGTCACCATCCACAAGGCAAGTGAATTTAACATCATGTAGCTGTCACTTATGGTGTTCATAATGTCATCATATTGGGTTGTGTGCTAAAATGGTCTAATTTTTATACATTGTATCCATGTTTTAGACTTTTGAAGGTAACTTGACCACCAAACCAATCAATGGGGCAATTTTCATCTTCAACCCCAGAACTGGACAGCTTTTCCTGAAGATCATTCACACCTCTGTATGGGCAGGACAAAAGCGTCTCGGACAGGTCAGCCTTGTGTTTTGTCTCCGTGCAGTTTTTATTTTTTGTCATTAGTTCAGTGTTCTGCTCAAAGCAGTCACTCAATTGTTTTTAGGTTTTGCTTAGTTGCACTTTTTCTGTTTTTATAGCTGGCTAAGTGGAAAACTGCTGAAGAAGTGGCTGCCCTGATCCGATCGCTGCCTGTTGAAGAGCAGCCTAAACAGATTATTGTGACCAGGAAGGGCATGTTGGATCCTCTTGAGGTTAGAAACACCCATTAAAACTGAAATGCAAATTAATTGAGTCAATGCTCTGGAAATTGATTTAACATCTGTATATGTTAACTTTTAGATTAACAGCTGTCTGTTTTTCTCAGGTGCACTTGCTGGACTTCCCCAACATTGTTATCAAGGGCTCTGAACTCCAGCTGCCATTCCAGGCATGTCTGAAAGTGGAGAAGTTTGGAGACCTCATTCTGAAGGCCACAGAGCCTCAGATGGTCCTGTTCAATCTGTACGATGACTGGCTGAAGACCATCTCCTCTTACACTGTAAATCCAGCACTTATGTTATAATTTTTACCTAATCATTTGTTGCTTCTGAGGGTTACACTTCTAAAGATTAGGTCTTTAACCATTCTACATTTTTGTTGCCTAGGCTTTCTCTCGTTTGATCTTAATCCTGAGAGCACTTCATGTCAATAATGACCGTGCTAAAGTTATCCTGAAGCCTGACAAGACCACCATCACTGAGCCCCACCACATCTGGCCCACTCTGACTGATGAGGAGTGGATCAAAGTGGAGGTGCAGCTCAAAGATCTCATCCTGGCTGACTATGGCAAGAAGAACAAGTGAGTGCTATGGAACAAATGCTGGCTTCTGAGTGCAAACTGAAAAAAAAAAAATCCTTCTCATATTTTAACTTTTTCCTCCTCCTTCACAGTGTGAATGTGGCATCTTTGACCCAGTCTGAAATCAGGGACATCATCCTGGGTATGGAGATCTCAGCTCCATCCCAGCAGAGACAACAGATTGCTGAGATCGAGAAGCAGACCAAGGAGCAGTCTCAACTGACAGCCACACAGACTCGCACTGTAAACAAACACGGAGATGAGATTATCACCTCCACCACCAGCAACTACGAGACGCAGACCTTCTCTTCCAAAACTGAATGGAGAGTTAGGTGTGTAAAGTACTCCATGTCTCGTCTTTTTAGTTGTTAAAACACAGCTATATTGAGTTGAGCTGTTTTCCCAATCTCACAGGGCGATCTCTGCTGCCAACTTGCACTTACGTACTAACCACATCTACGTATCATCGGATGACATCAAAGAGACTGGGTACACTTACATCCTGCCCAAGAACGTTCTGAAGAAGTTCATCTGCATCTCAGATCTGCGTGCTCAGGTTAGATGAAATGTCGTCTTAACATGATTTCTCTTATAGATTCTCTTCCTTTGGTTCATTTAGAAGTATCCTAAATCTTTTTTTGTCAATAGATTGCAGGTTATCTCTATGGAACCAGCCCTCCAGATAACCCTCAGGTAAAAGAGATCCGTTGCATTGTGATGGTGCCACAGTGGGGTACGCATCAGACGGTTCACCTGCCCAACCAGCTGCCACAACACGAGTACTTGAAGGTCAGTGTTTTACACGCATGCATATGTCTGTAGTTTGGTGTTATCTGCCATCTACGCTCTCCCTAGCTGCATCAAACCGTTTGAATGCCGTCTTTATCTTTTATAGGAAATGGAACCTCTTGGATGGATCCATACACAGCCCAATGAATCGCCCCAGCTTTCCCCTCAGGATGTCACCACTCACGCAAAGGTCATGGCTGACAACCCATCCTGGGATGGCGAGAAGACTATCATTATTACTTGCAGGTACATATTTGGCTTACTAATGCACTGTGGCTGTGTATTGATTATCTGGTTATAATATTTGACACTGCTTTTGTATGTTTAACATTTGGTTTTGCTTGTCTAGTTTTACCCCTGGTTCCTGCACGCTGACGGCATACAAGCTGACTCCTAGTGGGTATGAGTGGGGTAGGCAAAACACAGATAAGGGTAATAACCCCAAAGGTTACTTGCCTTCTCACTACGAAAGAGTACAGATGCTCTTATCTGACCGTTTCCTCGGCTTCTTCATGGTGCCTGGCCAGGTGTCCTGGAACTACAACTTCATGGGTGAGCATAGCTTTAAATTATTAATTTTATTTAATTATGTGATTTAAACCTTTTAAGAAATCTTGTTAAGAAATCCTTGCAGATGTGACACTGTATGTTTCTATCCTTCACCCCCCTCACTCTAGGTGTTCGCCATGACCCTAACATGAAGTATGACCTACAGTTGGCCAACCCAAAAGAGTTCTACCATGAAGTTCACAGACCATCTCACTTCCTCAACTTCGCTTCTTTGCAGGAAGGTGAACTCTACAATGCTGATCGTGAGGACATGTATGCATAATTGCTTATGGAAGCCTATATAAAGTAAAAGCCCCCAGCAAATGCTTTTGTTCTGTTTTGTCACCAAGACTTACTCTTTATTGTTTGCAGTAATGTAAATGCTTGAAATGTAAACTCAAAGCATGTCATGTTTTTTTGCTTCATCATAATTGTCTGGCATTGGGTTGATTGTGCACATTGCGGAAAAGCATATTTGTGCTTTCTGTCTGTAGATGAGATGAATGACTTGCCATCTAAAATATCTGTTTTTCGTAATCATTTGTAGTATGTTGTGTTTTTATAAATCTGGCATATTTTGTCTGTACCCTGTAGCTATATTGTGCATCTGTCATGTACACTGTAGTTTGGGTTTAAATAAAGATTACCACTTTTATAAGAATTTGAGCTTTATCTCGTTGTCATTTCTGTTGGTTTTGTGGAATTAAATCATCTGTGTCCACTGAAGGAACAGTCTCTGCTCTATACAGAACAAGGTCACTGTATGCCTTTAGAGCAAACCAATCTGCATGCATATTACAGTTCACTGAGCATTTCAGCCCTGAACATAAGAAATGGCAAGTTGTTTTAACATTTATTCCTAAAGAGTGATATTCGATTGTTTATTCCTAATGAAGCACCTGAAAGTGTCACAAAAACGGTTGATTCTAGTGATAAACAGCTCTCCGGTGTGTTTGTGGCTTAACATGTTTTGAGAGCTGGAAATTCAATGAACGGTCATGATACTGAACTCTCCAAACTGAATTAAATTATCTGCTTTTGTTCTGCAGAATACAGTCATTCAGGTTTGGAATGATGTGAGGGTGAGTCCAGTATATAATTTACACCTTTTGGGTGAATAACCTTCAACTTTATCTTTTTTGTACTACTTTAACCATCACTAGTTTGTTTCACCTTTACTAATTATACGCTAGTACTAGTCACCATCCCCATAATTAAAGCAACTATTCCATTGTTTCTGGTAACACCACATTTTTCTATGGGGGTCTCTGGTTTAAATATAGTTTATTTCTGACTAGTAGTAATTCCAGGAAGACTACTAGTTTAGACTTGGTTACTTGTACCTTTTCCAGTACTTAGTTTCCACTCCAGGTTAAATAGCAACGCAAGAGACAGTAGTCAGGCTTTTATTTGACTGGATGTCTAAATTCTTACCAGAAACTTTAAAATATCTTGCAAGTGAAATTTTTATTTTACTAGTAGTTAAAGGTTCAGATGATTAATTATTCATTGCATTATGTTATAAAAAGACTAAAATTCAGTACTAGTCTTGCATTTTATAAACATTAAACAATTGTACTGAGATAAATAAATTATCCAACTAGAATAGATGCAGTCTCATAAATTCTATTGCCAAATAAATAAGTAAATGTAGTGGAACACTATCAGAAGTACAAGTGTATAAGTAGTTAGTTACATGTGAAAAACTAACTAACCCTATTTTAAAAATAAACTAGTAACAGATGCTAGTTTTAAGGAATAAATGTTAAAACTGCTTGCCATATGTACTGCGTTAAACCTCTCCGGTTGCATTGGTCAGAGGAGGAGGGAACAACCATGGCAAACAAGAACTGTGGGCAGTCATAGATGTTCCGTCGTTCAACCACCTTTAATTTATAAAAGAACACTATGCAAACATATGCACGGCCAACATTCATCTACATGCTACTGCCGTGGGCGTTGCTCTTCAAGTTATGACATGCAAGTCTTGCATAGACAAGTTGATTTTATAACTCAGTCGTGCTTATTAGAGCGTATTAACAAAGGATGTAGTCACGAAACAAACTGGATCGAAAATGCATGCATTTTTAAAAGTGAAACAAAACAAGATCTGCATTCGAGCTGAATCACAACTGGACGCATGTTAAGATCGGACTGACAGTTTCGATTGTCGCTGTTTGAGTTCAAGTTCATCTGAAGTGCGTTATGGAGACTTGCGTGATAGCCTTTGAGGAAAACCAAAACGATGTCGTCAAGATACATTCGTGTTTTGCGAGGACGTTTTCGTCTATGACAGTGGACGATGTGTATGAAATCGCTAAAGTGGTGGGGTCAGAATTGGAGAAGCTCATCGACAGCTATGGGAAGTCGAGCGTGGAAGGTCTGGTGTCTCACATAGTGAAAGTGTTGGAGCTCTTGGAGAGTTTCGCGGCGAGAAATCAATCTAATAAATGTAAGGAAGAGGACCTATTGAAGGCCTTTGAAACGTTACAGTTACAGCAGCAGAAGAAACGAAATGTGAAGGAATGCGATGAGAGCAGCAACAGCTTAGAGAGTCGGGTAAGAACACGACAACATGGTCGACATGTCAACACTGTAACTGTACCACTACTAGTTCTATTCAAATGTCTATGGCTATGCGGTTGTCTTATCGATAACTGTGTTTTAATGTAATTGGAACTGGTGTTTCGCCTTCAATCAAGCTGTACTTTTGATTCGCGACACATTGATCGATTTTTTAGAAAATGCCAATAGGGGGCACTTCCTGTCTACCCTTCCCCTCAAATGTCATTTTGAGAACATAATGTAACTTTCATTAGTAGGCTAGTGGGGATTTTTATCTTGATTTCGTCCAAGTGGCTGTGATATGTTCATTAAAATGATTTTAATGATGCTGATTAAATACTTATGCTAGCTTGCAATCAGTTATTAAATCTTATTGAGCTCTTCAAAAAAAAATGTTTCTATCCTTATATCATTGTCGTTATTAGAGATAAATTTAACTGCTCTTAACTCTAATTTTCTGAGTGCAAAATTTAAGACTGAAAGCGTTTTATCTTATTTAAAGGGATACTCCACCCAAAAATGAAAATTCTGTCATCATTTACTCACCCTCAAGTTGTTGCAAACCTGTATGAGTCTTTCTTCTGCTGAACACAAAGGAAGATTTTGAAGAACGACTGGAACCAGCAGTTGTTTGGCACCATTGACCTCCATAGTAGAAAAAAATACTATGGAAGTCAATGGTGCCAAAGTTCCAATCGTTCTTCAAAAAATCTTCCTTTGTGTTCAGCAGAAGAAAGACTCATACAGGTTTGCAACAACTTGAGGGTGAGGAAATGATGACAGAATTTTAATTTTTGGGTGGAGTATCCCGAGTAGTTCACTTTTTCAAACAAACAAACAAAAAAAAAACTTTTGATAACTTATAATTTACTCACCCCATGTCATTCAAGATGTCCATGTCATTCTTTCTTCAGTCGAAAAGGAATTATGGTTTTTGATGAAAAAATTACAGGATTTTTCTCCATATAATTTTCTTGACTAGTAATTAACCAAACGGTTCAAGGTCCAAAAGACAGTTTCAGTGCAAAGGGCTTTTTGCATGTTGTGCTCCCGTGAAAAGCAAGTTCTGCCTTGCATGTATTGCACATGACAGCATTTTTGGTTTTAAATTTTGTGAAACTTTCCCAAAACTTGCTAGTTCGGAATCGGATTCGTTTGCAGTCCGTCATAATTCGCGCTGTTTTTTCTTTTACCTCATTTGTAAGGGCTGCATTTAGTGCATTACACTCTAGCGCCACTGCGCCGTAGCGGTCAAATCGCGATATTGCACTCCCTTACATTAGGTCACGTGAGATCAAACGACTACTCGACAACAAAGATATTTGTCGACAATTTTTTATTGTCAACGTTGTCGAAAATGTCGACTAATCGTTTCAGCCCTAGCTGCATCTGAAATCTTACTTCCCTACTTTGTAGTTGGCAAAAAAACAACAACAAAAAAAAAAACAGTATGTGTCAGTATGTCACACAAATTCACACAAGTACCCTGATGACCTACTTTCTGCGAGATTCTGAAGTTTGCATATAATGGACACTTTACTATCCCATGACACCACGAGAGAAGATTTGTGAAACGTGAAGTGAAGTACTGCTGGGTCACGTTATAATGAAAGCATGTCAAATGTATATTAATACTACACAAATATAGAAGAACATACTTTTTTTAGGTGCCATGAAGTACTTATTCAAAATAAGTACCTTCTCAAAGGGGTATGCGTTTTGGACTCAGCCACTGTGTTCTCAGAGTGATCTGTTCAATTGTTAGGCTTTTGAAACCAATCTCAGGGTGACACCTGGTAGATCACTTCATCTGTTTGTGGTTTGAAAGGATTTTTGCAATGATTCGTTTTTTCATCAGGACTGGCATCAGAAAGAGAAGAAACTCAAGGAGAACGTAGAAGTGTTGGAGTCGCATGTGCGTCAGCTCAAGGAAGAGAACCAGGAGCTTTTGACCCGCTTACAATGCACACACTCCAAAGAAGGTAAAACGACCTGGGACGCACATAACAATATTTAAATAAAGACATGAGTTTGTTTTTTTTTTTATCAAAATGAATGGAATATCAGTGTAATTGCCATTTCCAGTGTAATAGTAAATGAACTACACTTTCTGGAATGGAAACCATCATGAAATATTTTTAGTTCAATCAGATGATCTTAATTGTTTTATGTATTGGAATGATAATCAGTCTTACTAAAGTCATGAAAGTAACTTTTTTCCCCCTGTATTGTGATGTACATGCCAACTGTAATGGGTTATCTGAAAATAATACGCAATGCATGGTTCCATACATCAGTTTTTTATTGGATTTTGAGATCTGGGCATTGCACACAAAAGTGGGGGCAGATGAATACAAGCTTAGTCGTTTGATGGGCGAAGTCCGTCACTTTCACTGAAAGATACAGTTATGACGTTTTGGTGACACAATTTTAAACATTCAAACATCTACATGGATAAATCCTTCACAGTCAGATCTATGACATGCATTTAGAAAATTTGGTGAATTATCTTTAATAAAATACAAAAAACGAATTTGTCAACTCATCATCACATTGAAAATTGTTTCAAAATATTTAATTGTTATTTTTTCAAGGAAGGTATTGTCCAGAGTCTTAAATGTCTTTAAATTGTTACAGGATCTTCGTATTTCCTTGTAGCACCAATGTAACTTTCATTTTTATTGTTGTGTACAGTATAAACCAAAGTCCAAAATGTAATTGCTTGTCATGAGATCTTCAAAAGGAGGTGTTTTTTTCTATCCTGATATCAGGGAGGAATACAACTTCTCTGAGCAACCGAGCTCTCATGTTCTCTGTGAAACGTTTTTCTCCTTCATTTATTTTTTTAGATTTTTTTTATTTACATCATTATCTGCATGCAGTATTTTAAAATCTGATCTTTTCTCTAGACCGCACACAGCGTCAGGAACGAGAGGTTATGCTCAAGCTGAAGGAAGTGGTGGATAAGCAGCGGGATGAGTTGAGAGCGAAAGTTCAGGAGATATCCAGCATGTCCAAGGAGGTGGAAGCGGTATGTGTCTGATACAACTGCGCTGATATAACCTGAGTTGCTCAAATCAATTTTCGGGGCACCATGTTTTAAATCATGAACCTTTGGGTTACAAGGGGCTAGTATTATACTCCAACATGTTGCTTTCTTGCACTTAAAATGAAAGCAAACTCCCTTTTTCTTTCCAAAAATCCTTTTGATATTTTTTTTCACTGTCTTTCTAGAAATGAATTCTGGTAAACAGGTTTTTCACTCACTGTAAAACATACTTGTCTTTTCATCAGAACTAGTTTTTGCAACATCAGGGTTTCTTTTGTTGAATTTTAAACACAGTGGCAACATTGTGTCACTCGCAGAGCACCTTTGACAAAATAAAAAAAGTGTATTTAATAGTTAAAAATAGTTATTCATGAATGGCATCAGAAGTGTTTACCTGCGGTTTGCAGCTGAGTTTAATAGTTTCCCTTTTTATGTTTGCCTTGTTTTTGTTATAAAACTGATCAGACCAGTTCCACATTTTTAAAAAATTGCATAGAAAATCATCTGCAAATTCATAGCTTTTGAGAAAATGAACTTTACAAATCAGTTTGAGTGATCAGAAGTGTGTTTGTTGTTCAGCTCCAGGAGCAGCAGGAACGGCTAATGAAGATAAACGCAGAGCTCAGACACAAGCAGAACATCATCCAGACTCAGCTGAAGAGCGCGGTGGAGAGGAAGGCGGACATGGAGGCCGACCTGTGCGAGAAACAGAAAGAGATAGAGCGCCTGAAATCCCAACTAGAGAGAGCCAGCGTGAACACTGCTGCTGAAACGGTTAGTCAAGTTAATATTACTTAGATTCTTACAAACAAATTGGGATTGTGGGTATTCATCATTTTTGTATTTCCTAAAAGCATAATGAGACTGAAGCTTCTATGGGCCTAAATTCCAAATTGGTTGGTTGGATTTGGCATATATAGGTCATGTTTGCCCTCGTAGGAGTGTAACGGGCATGTTTGTGCACAACTCCCCCTTCAGCTTACAAACATTTCAGGATGCTTGATTAAATTCTGGCATTAAAACCTTGTCAGAATCTTTTCCACTTTAGTTTTATCTTAATCAACAGAGATAGGTTAAATTCAGAAATAAATAAAAGCTTTTAGTAATTAACAAAAACGGCAAAGGAAAAGTTTGATATACCGAAGTAGATCTGTAGCATTATTTAGAAAAATAACTGTTTAATTATTTTATATTTAAATGTTATATTAAATTATTTTATATTAATATTTACATCACACTGACACTGTTTTTATGTTTTTATCTTTTTATTTTTATAAATATTATAAAATGTAGAATGTGTATGTATTATAAAATGTAAGTTATTAATATTTATATTAAATGTTAGTTTCAAAATTGATCTTAATATAAATTTAGTTCTAATTTAAATTGAGTTAATTTATCTTAATATAAGTTTTTAGTAATTAACAAAAAATAATATTGATGTATAATGTTAAAAAATATTATTATATATGATTTAGAAAGGAACTGGATGTAGTCACTATTTTACATTTAGTTATTATTAAATTACCTTTATATTAATATTAATATTTATATTCAACTGTTATTTATTTATTATGTTCAAACTTAAGTGTTTATGAACTCACTTAAACCACTTTAGGCGCCACTGTGTACCACACTTTTTGTCTTTAGTTTAATGATTATGATTTATGATTTAATGTGTCCCACAAACACTGTAAAAGTATTATAAAACTGTCTTTTTAAAAATGGAATCAGCTGCGCATTATCAACTGTGCTCAAGACATTTATGGTATTTGACTCACGTACTCCTGTAATTCACCTTTGCCTCCTTTAGAGCAGTTCAGCCATTGACCTCACAGATAAGATGATCATTGACTTGAAAGATCCAAATCGCCCTTGTTTTACCAAGATGGAAGTACGGGAAATGCTTTTTGAGAGGAACGAGTTGAAGGCCAATCTCTTTCTGGTGCAAGAGGAGCTTGCATATTACCAAAGGTGAGACAGATGCATTTGTGATGCATTCCAACCTTTATATCAACAGCACAATACACATCCTTTCTCAATACGTACACTCATTTCTTTCGTCTTTCCTCAGGGAAATCCTGAATGATGAGAGATGCCCAGGGTTTTTACTCGATGCCGTGCGCTCTGCCATAAAGAAGCAGAGGACCGTCATTAAGTCTAAAATGCTCGGCATACCTGTTAGCGAATGTAGCACGTGAGTACATGCCACAAACATACTTGGAGTATACAGTGATTTAATGTTATGTTTAACTATGTTTCACTCTCGTATAGAGATGAGACAGATGGCCCTTTGTTTGAGAGGAGTGGAAATGAAGACATCGACACTGACAGCAAACCCCAGGACTCGCGCATCAGAAACATGTGAGTGCTGCATTCATGCTAAAGCTAACCTACAGTATAGCAATAACTGATTTCAGTTTTACAATCTAC
The DNA here is from genome assembly GCA_038021265.1 of Cyprinella venusta. Classification (NCBI taxonomy): domain Eukaryota; kingdom Metazoa; phylum Chordata; class Actinopteri; order Cypriniformes; family Leuciscidae; genus Cyprinella; species Cyprinella venusta. The sequence continues at coordinate 13,540,115 of CM075881.1, read as the reverse complement.
TTAAATTCTTCTAACCTAAATGGGTTTCAGTAGAATTAGGTTATGGGATAAGCCACGGGTCTTGGGTGCAATAAATACAAAATAAGTGTGAAAGGTTTAGTTTGTTTTTGTAGTTTAAGATTTAGCCAACAGGAGAAATGCTTCAGACTTGCTTCTGTGCTGGAAAATATTTGCACTTGTTATGGTTGCTGTTGAGTTTTTTTATGTTGTAATGAAGTATACTAGTTTTTTTATGCAGTATTTTTTGTAATTTTTCGTTGCTGCTAGTTGTGCAAACATTACATACCTTTAAGAGGTCAATTTAAGTGATTTTATCCTCATAAATTAAACTTAAAGTTGTGTAATTTAATGAATCTGTATTAAATAATAATTTGGGCCAAATTTAATGTTACCAAGGATAATTTAGATGTTACCACTTTTTTTACATTTACATTGTTTACATTTCTTACCACATTTTAGGTAACGTGACAGACATTTGTTTTTACATTTAATTTTTTGGTTTACAGTTTTTAGGTTAGATGACAGACATTTTTACATTGTAGCCTTTAAGGGCATGTTGGGCTTGTTAAACATTCCCTTAAATGTATGTTGGTTAAAAGCATGCGATTTCAAGTATTGTGACAATATACTCACATGTATTACATTTTTAAATAAAACTCCTAGTCTTTTTATAAAGAGATTCTGCTCGCCTCTCTGTGTATTGTATGCAGTAATTTGTTTGATACACGCGCACAATTTGCTCCATAATATACGGTATATTCTGGCTCTTAGCAGCATTAATTCTATATGTACTTGGGAAAACTCTAACCTGATCTTAGAGATCTCTTCCTCACATTTCTCTCTTCAGCTTAGTAACCTTAGGAACTGTGCGTGCCAACTAGCTACTGAAACTGAACTAAAAATAGTACTGAAATCTCCCTCTGTCATTCTTCTATCTGTGATTTAAAGCTCTTATCTCCTCTGATTCAAACCTTTAGATTTGGTTTCCTGACGCGGTCCAGTCTTACTAAGAGCTCCGGTTCCCAGCCCTCTGACCTTCCGACATCCAGCTCCGCATGGGAAATCATCGATCCAGATGAGCAGGGAGATGAGGGAGAGACACAAACCCTCAGTTCCTCTTGAGAACCACCCCATCTGTCTCTCATCCTTACCTGGGTTTTTCAAAATATGTTCTTGATCTTATTTAGTTTTCACACGAAGGAACGGACTGAAGATTGTATTGAGAGAATCTAATTGGTTATATAGACATGGTGTTTTTATGGTTTTTGCCTAAGCCGTCATTTTTACTCATAGTATAAAAAAGTCAGCACTTGGCTTTTTTTAAATTTACTCATAGCGAGAGAGTTGAGCTTGATGGTCACTCAAGAGAAGACCTGAAGATGAGTTTATACTGTCAGTCCCATATTTTGTTGTTGGTTGTTTACACTTCTGTTCGAAGGTTTGGGGTCGGTAAACTTTCAAGAGCACCAAGGCTGCATTTATTTGATCAAAAATAACAAACAGTAGTGTGAAATATTATTACAACTCTTTTCCATTTTTGTATATTTTAAAATATAATGTATTCCTTTGATGGCAAAGCGTCATTTCTCCAGTCTTCGGTGTCATATGATCCTTCAGAAATCATTCTAATAAACTGATTTAGTGCTCAATCTTTTAGAAAAGTATTAATTTCTTTTAAAAGCTAATTTTACTGACCCTAAACTTTTCAATGACAGTGTATATACAGTTAAAGGTGAAGTGTGTAATTTGTTTCACTTTCTTCTATTACAGATTAATATGCTAATACAACTGTAAGTAAGACATTTGTTGAATGTAAACAATGCTATTTTGGCACTTCTAAAATATTGCTATTTCAAGGCCCACTTCTGGTTCAACCAATGGGATGTGTTTGGGGCGAGGCTTCATGTAATAAGCTGTTAGCGGGAAATTGACTTGGAAGGGCTTTAGCAGGCTTTGGAAACAATAATTATTCCTGCAATTTAATTTGGTGGTGCATAAATGACTGCAGACTGGTGCACTTAAAAACATGGGAGAAGTCTGCTGTGTTTTGATAATCATAATACACCTGGCATTATATTTTCGATGTCTGGATGGAAGCTAGAGAGAATTATAGCAGCTATTTTTATAGAGAGTATATTTAATATGGATTTTAACCAAAGATACTGACATTGTATTACAATCACTATCAGAGATAATCACACTGACCCTTTTATGTCAATAGGGGGCATTATAATATTTTGTATTCAATCATGATCAAGTATTTTTTTTGGTAAAACATTAGCTGTCCCTAAAATGTATCCATTTTCTATAAGGATATCTATAAGGATTTTCAGCATGTTTTTAAATAGAAATATTTTAATATTTGCTTCTAACATTTTTTTTAATGTCATGCAATGACAGTTCTGTGGAGATGTTTGTTAACCTTGTGTTAAAAAAGCATTGCTTAAATGTTTATTGTCTGATCTATTAAAGGGAGAGTTCACTAAAAAAATTCAATTTCGTCATAATTTCCTCAGCCTCATCTTATTCCAAACTTGTTTGACTCTTCTGCAGAACACAAAAGAATTACATAAATATTAAGACATATGTTAAGAATTTTGAAGAATATTCAAACAAAACCATTTTGATTACCATTGACCTCCATTGTACGGACAAAAAAAAAAACACTGGATATCTCTCAAAACATCTTATTTTGTGTTCCACAGAAGTCAGTCAGTCATAAAAGTTTGAAACAATGTGCATGGGGTGAGTAAAAGATGACAATATGTTAATTTTTTGATGAACTATTTCTTTAATAAGTTGGTACCTCTTCAGCCATTCATCTGAAATAAGAAGCAAAAATGTGGATGCGATTCAAATATACTTTGTATGCGTCCTGGTGTTCCCTGATTGAAAGGAAGTCTGTGTTTCCTCAGGAGGAAATTAGAGTTAATGGGTGCAAATATGTTTTAAAGGCCCTTAGCTGAATTCTGTATTCCTTAGCTGTCTGTGACTCATCTGTTTATTTTTTGCACCTTTGCAAATAACAGTGAATGAGTCCTATACTGACCTTTTACTGTTTTATTTTTGCAAACATGTTTGTTAAAGTCACTATAAAGCTAAATAAAAGCTTTAGGGGTTATTGTGATGTTTGTGTGTGTGATTTTTGACCTGAAGAGATCATTGTATTCTGAACAAAAGTCCATTTATAGTCAATGAAATGTTCTAATATTTGTATTTTATTTTTTCCATATGAAAGTAATTGGTAAGGATGAGAAAATGTTGGATGAGACTGAACATTAAAAATATCTAACTCCTCCCCGAAATTCTGGGCCTTGATTTTGTCTTTAAACAACCAGTGGCTTATTGAATTAGAGGAAGTTGGCTTTTCTTCCTCAGGAAACTTGCAGAGGAAACAAAGAGAATCGGAGAGCTCATTTTGCTACAGAGACTGGACTGGATCTTTTCTATTCCAGAAGTACAGAACAAGCCTGGACTGGTGCCGTGATAGGAGAGGGGGTTCGGTTCTGGTCGGTCCAGAGGGGATGGACACCTTTCTGACCTCATTTGGACTGATGCTCATGTGTGTCCAATGCTCAGCTCAGAGACTCTCTCCAACCGGGAAGAATATTTGCCTCAGTATCAGGTACTGATCCAGAATTCAGTTTTGCTGAAGTATCATTGTCTCACATGTCCTAAAATTTTGTGACATTGTTCTACATATAGCCCAGTAATAATAGAGAACTATAGTGAATCGCATTGACAAGACAGTTTTGTAGTTTCAATATAAAATGTTTGATCAAATAAAAAATCATAAATTTTGGGACATTTTATAGATCATTTTGAGAGACTACTGAAATTTCTTCTGAAAGTCTTTAGAAAAAAATCTGAGATGTCTTCAATTTCTTAAAATTTAATCTCAAACTATTTAAGAAAAACAGTTGTGTTCTTGTTTGTGATTTATAAGAGGTGTATTATATTTTGAACCCATTTTTTATTTTTCTCCCTTTCCTACTTATGTTTTCCCTAATTATTAGGACTGTAGATTCAATAGCCTATATCAGAATATAAAATGCCTGCTATATTTTCTAAACAGAGATTCTTCTCCCACATGTTGTCCTGGATGGGGCCAAAATGGTGATCAATGCACTGTCCGTGAGTATTGATACCATCTGTAGATGCATAGTTTAAAATAAAATGGATGTGTTTTATTGATGACAGACAGGCCCGTTTCCTGTGGGCCTGTAGATGTCAGCATTTTTGTGAAGCTGTGGTTTCAGTGACTGGTGTTTGTAAAGTTTCCCTTTTTGTATTCTCAGCCCTCTGTGAGGGTGATAGAGCCTGTCTGCAGGACGAAGTGTGTGTTTACCCTGGACTTTGTCGATGTAAACCTGGATTTTACGGGTACCAGTGCAAAACTCGTAAGTATCATAACCTATAGGTTTCTGTTTTAAAACGACCTTTGTACAGCTGTGGCCTAGGTTAGAGATTTATAAACGAGCAAGAATGCCTGATCCAAGTGTGATTCCGCTTCAAGTGTGAATCAACAAGCCTTTTTAATATTAGAGTTACCTACATTCATAGACACAATTGCCAGTTACTTTGTTTTCCCTCCATCAACTAAAATAGTTCCATAACAGAATCAAGCTGTTTCCAAACAGTATGGGAGACAAGTGAATCAATGACTCTGAATGACTCTGAATCAAATGCTTCACAGACTGATTCACGGTCTCGCGAAACAAACAGGCTGTCGGCTCGGCACCTGCTGCTCAAAACTGTAAATGCAACGAAAACTTAGCATAAACATGTATGACACTTGAGAAAATAATTAATATTTTCTTTTAATTAAAAGTGTAATATATTAAATGTAATCTACATTAAATATAGCCTAAAGTTTCTGTACATTTTTATTCTATCACTAGTGCTTTTTTGTCTTATTAGACAGGGCTGCTTTTTAAACAAAAATAAAATATTCATAAATGTTTCAAAGCTTCATAAATCAGTGCACACACAGTAGTCGCGTTGCTGAATGAATCAGATGAATCTGTTGAGTTAATGATTCAGTGACTCACTCGTGATGTTTGTGTTACCACCTACATGGTGTAATTATGCATTTGATGATTTCAAATTCAAGGACAGCAACTAACTGTTCTATAAAAATGATTTCTGACAAAACAAAACCGAATTAATAATATTTTGACATAATATTAATATTAGTTTCTATTAGTTATTGTACGGATCTGAATTCGTATTTCTCTGCAGGTTGTCCTCATGAATTTTGGGGGGCGGATTGTCGTGAGCTTTGCCCCTGTCACCCTCATGGGCTCTGTGACCCAGTTACGGGTGAGTGCTCGTGCCTGTCTAACCGCTGGGGCAATCTGTGCCAAAACAGCTGCAAATGTGCACGTCATGGGAAATGTGACCCTGTCTACGGCAACTGCCAATGTGAGGAGGGCTGGTGGACGTCCACTTGCTCCAAAGCCTGTCAGTGCCACGCCGCAACATCCACCTGTGACCAAGCCACGGGCCGCTGCTTGTGTAATGAGGGCTACTGGGGCCAAAAGTGCAGCCTGAGATGCAACTGCTTTGTGTCCCCCTGCCTGCAGCGCACAGGGGCCTGTCAGTGCCTTCGTGGCTGGTGGGGTCCGTCCTGTGACCGCCGTTGTAATTGCAATCTCAGCCATTCCGACTGTGACCTGCAAACTGGCACCTGTTTGTGCTACCCGGGTTACAAAGGCTCTGTCTGCAATGAACCTTGTGAGAGTGGAAAGTACGGCAGAGGCTGTAAGGAGAGGTGAGTGAAAAAGGCAGGATTAAAAACATTACTTGAATTTTTGGTTCATCCATGTTTTCTGTGTGTGTAGCTGTGGACACTGTGAAGGAGGCAGGTCTTGCTCTAAACAGGACGGCCTGTGTGATGCCTGTGCACCAGGGTGGAATGGCACTCGCTGTGACCAGAGCTGTCCTGCAGGTTATTATGGCCATCGCTGCCAAGAGGTTTGTCCACGTTGCAGAAATATGGACCCATGTGACCCGGAAACTGGAGCATGCTTACACTGTGATACTGGGTGGAGTGGACCAAGGTACAGATCTGTTGGGATTCAGCTCTGAAAAGAACATCCTATTGTCTTATTTACTGTGGCAAACTACAGTGGCCTAAAAAGGAATGCACTTAAACACATTAGATGATAAACCCTGTCGTAGTTTGTTCATGAATCTCTAGATGGCTGATAGGTGCTTACGTGACTAGTGTAGTCTGAATCACAAACGACTCTTATGAATCAGAAACATCATACAGTGTGGCCTGTGTAGTTTGATTCACAACAAATGACTCTTATGAGCTGCTTCTTGAATCAACAAAGTGAATCAACAACATATAGCACAACCACTGTCCCATTCACAGATAAATGACTCCTCATAAGCCGGTCTATTTAATAGTTGAAAAAGAACAGGTATAGGTTTTAATAAGTCAGAAACACTGCAGGACATAATTTACACCAATAGATTTCTATCCTATGTAAGCAGACTTGATGTAACAGAATACCTAAATTAATATGAATTTTATCAAATGAAATTGGAGTTGAGAAATCTGGCGATACCCCCCAATTTAAAGCCTAACAAGCAAAAAATGAAATTCATTTTAAGTGTGGCTTAAATGTCCAAACACCTTTTTGAGCCACTGTACAGTTATTTTTCAAGCTATTGAGCTATCTTAGATTTTGACACGGGGTAGTTTTTATATCTTTTAGCTGACTTTATTTTGGGCTTCTCCCTCTCTGCAGATGTGACAAACCCTGCACAAATGGTACTTACGGAGATGGCTGCCGCTTCCTGTGTAAACCCTGCTATCATGGCCACTGTGACCATGTGACAGGAAGTTGCATTTGTCTTCCTGGATTCCAGGGTGAGAGGTGAGGGTACAGTGGTATTTATAGGTTGTTTTTAACTTGGTATAAGGTCTCTCACCGTTAAATCTCTGTAGCTGTAACAGCTCATGTCCTCTTAACCTGTATGGCGTCAACTGCTCCTCAACATGTGACTGTGGGAATCATGCCTGCCATCCAGCCACCGGGGCTTGTCCAAACAGTATGTACAGACACTACAGTTGGTTTTCACAGCTGGTATCCACATCCCACTTATTCATTTGTGTGTGTGTGTGTGTGTCTGCTAGGTAGCAGAGCAGGTCTCATAGCGGGGCTTTTGATTCCTCTGTGCATTTTAATACTCGCCTTGTTGTTTTGCTGCTGCTGTTGCGGCAGGCCAGTCGAAGGGAAGGAAGGGTATGAATTTGTTAACTGGCAACTGATATAATACAAAACATGTCCTTTAATTTTGGTTCAAGGTTCAGTAAGAAAATCTTCTGCTAAATCTGTCCTTCAGAGTGGCGGTTGGGGATGTGAGCCCTACAGTCCGCATGAAGCACCATGTTTACACTGTGTTGGCCAACATGGGTGCAGCTGTGCCATGCATTACTCTTTGGTCATCTGGTTTACCCAGGGTTACAGGTAATGCATCTATTTTCATTTGCAGCTGTCACTGAGAAACATTATGCAAGCGAGTTTGTGTTTTGGTATGCGTAAGTGTTGACATTAAGACTTGTAATGTTCTCCGCTGTGTCTTCAGTCTCTCATCATGATCCCGAGCTCACATTTAACCACAGCTTCATTGAGCAGCCATCATCCGGCTGGGTGATCGATTCATTTGAAACTGATGATGAAGGAGAGGCCATTTACTGTGAACCACCCAGGGAAGGTAGTTATATTTCTAATCTCAATGTCTTTTTTACTATAAGACAAGCTCCCATAAGACAATCCCCAAATGAGATCTCTTTAATAAATCAATTATATTTAATAATATTTGAATATTTTGTTTATATATTAAATTTAAAAAGTGCACATTACATTAATATTAAAAGAAGACTTAAATCTATGCAATATGTATACACCAATTATACATAGTTTTTTAAGACTGCATTTATTTAATCAAAAATACAGTTAAAAAAACAGTAACATTATGGAACATTATTACATTTTTAAAATAATGTTTTTCTATTTTATTGTTTTAGAATGTATTTTATTTCTGTGATGCAAAGCTGAATTTTAGATCCTACAGAAATCATTATAATATGAGGATTTTGTGCTCAAGAAAGATTTCTTCTTATTACCAATGTTATGCTGCTTAATTTGTTTGTGTTATGTTAATGTTAACATTCATTTGAAACAGAAATATTTTGTAACATTATAAATGTTTGTCACTTTTAATCAATTTTATGAATCCTTGCTGAATGAAAGTACTAATTTGTTCTTTTTAAAATAACTCTTACATATCCCAAATTCATAAATCCTTATTTTAGAATTCAAAAATAATCTTTGAATATTTTAGAATTGATTCCACCTCTGACTGTTCACACTAAAGCCACATTGCAAAAAAAGTCATATTTAGCATATAATGTAATTCACTATCAAAAATCAGATGTGTCACTAGCAATGTTTCCATCCATCTATTTTTAAGCACATTTTGGGATATTGCTAAAAAAAATACTGGATGGAAATGGCAAGATGTGCATAAATTAGAAAAAATCCTATTGCAGCAACTTCCATTTTTATTTGTGATATTTATTGCTAGTTCATCAGGAAGTGACGCTTTTGTTCTTCGACTTTGAATGGAAACGCTGCTTTACTCAAATGTTTTAATGCGAAAATCCAATTTAGCGCTAATTTAAGTCAATTGTGCAACTTTGGATGTAACCACAGCTATTGTGAGGGAAAAAAAGTCAGTCTTGCGCCATAATCAACTGTAATGTGAAAGTAGCTACTTCTGAGCAATATACTGATTCATGTCTACACGCTCTCTCACAGATGTTCTTACAGTGGCCGGTGGAGAGCTTCAGGAGCTGAACTCTAAGTGTAACTTCTTCCCTGACCCATCAACCTTCAGCAGCGAGGACATGTCACAAGATTTTGGTATCCCTCGTACCTCCAGCATAGCCAAATCCAAACGCCCTTCAGTATCTTTCGCAGAGGGCACAAAGTTCACCTCTAAAGAGCGCCATAGCTCGACCCAAGATCTGCCGGGAACTGCTCGGAAACCCAAACCCTGGGGCGTGCTGATGATCTCCGCTCTGCAAGGAGGACAGGGAAACCATAGTGAGATAGAAACAGAAAAAGAAGAAAAAAACAATGAGGAGAGCATCTCCTCTGTGGAGCAAGCAGCTTCCCCTGAAACATCACAATCTGACTCGGCAAAATATAGTTCTGGCCCGCTCAGGACTCACCTCACTGTGCCCGGTGGGAGACGACGCACTCTTTCCAATACCAGGAAGAACACCCAGCCATCTGATGGCAGCCATTCAGATGCAGATTCAGAGAAGTTAACAACTGTTTATGTGACTGTAGGTAAGACCCAAAAGATGGCTAAGCAAGAGCCACCTTCAGAAGGGCCCGTTCAGGCGATGCTGCGCAGACTAGGCAGCCTGCAGAGACAAAAAGAGGAGGCTGCCCTGCCCAAAGGCAGGGGGCAGGCGATTGCCAAGCCCCCACGGAAGAAACTGGGAGCACGGGCCAGTGCGTGGGAGCAAACTTCTGGGTCCGGCCAATCAGAGGTGGTCATGAGGAAGCCTAGCCGCAGGAAACACAGCTCCCTCAGCTCTCCCTGCACAGTAGGGGCAACAGACTTTCCTCAGGAGAACAGCACCCCGAAGAGGCCCTTGTCCTCTATTTTAAAAAGTGTCCCAGAGAGCGAAACCCTCCATAGTTTAGAGGTGGAGCAAGACACTGAAGTAGATTGTGAGACAGACGCTCTGACAGAGCACGCTTATGAGACTGTGGCTCCGTCTGATGGGGTCAGCTCTTCAGAGATTATTATTAATGAAACTGTTATGGACCAAGCAGAGAATGAGCCAAGTTATGAGAATGTTTATGTAAAGCATTCATAATATTCCTGAATCTTAAAGTTATTGATTTAAAGGGCATTTTTTCCATTTTAAGTTGTACTGTATGTAAGTTTTGCATAAACTGCATAAACATATCTACATCGAAAATTTTGTTTGTTGATATATTTTCATTATATTTCATGCTCCCTTTATAACCCATACGTAACAGACTTTTACATTGTTACAAACATTCTGTTCTACTACTTCAAAAACATTTTTTTAAAAATCGTAAAGACACCAAACATATGAACGGTAGTGTAAATTGGTCCTGGGACAAGATATGAACCCTGCAGCAATTATGCATGAAATAACTTTCATAACAATATAGAAAAAAATATTATTGGCTTGCATTTTATCTTAAGGCCATGCAAGTTTGTATTGACATATCTTGGTTTTTGGCATCTCTTTCTCTATGCGAGACACATAAAGATTAGTCTTTACACGCATCACTACAGCACACTTGTTCTTGGCAGAATGACACTGATTAGTTGTAATATGGGGCCATGTAGATGAATTCACTTTGCTTGATATTGCCAGTACTCAATCTTTGGATAGAGAAAGAAACCACAATAATCTGATGAAATGTGCCAAAACACTTTCTGGAAATTTGAATGATATTGGTAGTTGGCAGGAAAATGACAAGAAACACCCTTTTATTGCGCTGGAGAAGCTAAACCTAGACCTTTTTAAAGAGATTTCTGTTCATATATTTTTCCGAGAGGACTTTCTTAGGCACAAGCTGATGAAATGCATTACATAGAAATAATGACTTAATATTTTTAGGTCAAAAAACATTGTTTATTGAAAGATTGCACAACTGTTCTTAAGTTGCGAAGCTCATGACAACTTTAAATTCCTCTCATGCATTTGCTTTTATTATTAAATTCATACATCTGTTTATTTGAAATGTTATCTTTTAAACTAAAAACTGCATGGTGTCCACTGAGCTTAATAAATCACCACAACAACCAGGAATATTTATGAATGATGTCATTCCATCTGTGGAGAGATTCTATAAGGCCTTACACACTGTATCACCCTTATTTTTGACCTTACAAATGCAGCTTATTTTTTTATACCTGTATGATAAATACTATTAAATGGCAGTTGTTTACAGTTGGACTCATCTCTTTTCAGCTCCTGGCGTGTCTTTGCAGCCAAGCCAGTATTTTCCAATAGGTCTTGGGTAGGGAGGGTTTGCATAGTCAACCCGTTTCGTTCGCAGATTCACTCTGTAGTACATATCTGTAAAGAAATTGTTTTACATATTTATACAATATAATATAAATATACTGTAGGCTAATATAGTACTATCATTTAAATTTCAGTACCTCCTTTGAAGAAGTAGACACTCTGTAAGGGCTGACGCCTGTGCAGCATGTCATGGACAATGTCTTCCGAAGGATTGTATCTGTAGTCAGAATCGTAGTCATTTTGTCTATAATAATAGTCTCTGCGTCTGTCCTGATCTTGCCATCTGTCCTGATCTTGCCGTCTATCCTGATCTTGCCACCTGTCCTGCCCAAACCTCTCAGCATACTCACGTCCAATACTAATTCCCCTTTCAGCCATAGTTTCCCAGTATGGTGACCTATTCTGTCTGCGCCTGGAGCCCCACTGCTGCCCATAGCGTTGTCCCCACTGCTGACCCCACTCCTGCCCATAGCGTTGGCCCCAGTGCTGGTCCCAATCCTGCCAATTTCTGTCCTGACGGCTTCTGTTGGGCCATCTCGGAGTGACGTAGAGTCTGCCGGCTAGCACAGCATCCACGGGTGATTTGATCCCAATCCAGTCTTTGTTGATGAAGTGATGGCCACCGTGATGACTTTGGGCTGGAAAAAAAGCAATTAAAAGTTGTGTTATGAAAGCTTTCCCAGATGCACAATATTGATAGCTTGCCCTAAAAAAGTATTACCTCCACCAAAGAGCTGGTTGAAGTGCTCAACCCATCGGTCGTAGTAGATATCAGTGTATCTGCTGAAGAGTGCTGAGGGAGATCTCAATGACATCTGAATGCACTCCTTATGGGATGGCTGGTGCTTGAACTCATACTGGTAATACTGGTCTCCTAGAAAGAAGAAACATACACTTTGTTTAGTAAAGATTAATGAATGATAATTACATTTAAAACGATTAATCGCGATTAATCGCATCCAAAATAAAAGTTTGTGTGTACATAAGATATGTGGGTGCACTGTGTATAATTATTTTGTGTATATATATATATATATATATATATATATATATATATAAATACACACACATGCATCTATATTTAAGAAAAAAATATTATATATATATAATATAAATTATATATAAATCTATATACAGTATATACATGAAAATATTTCTTAAATGTATACAAGAATGTGTGTATTTATATAAATAAAATAATTATACACAGTACAATTATTAAAAAACGATTAATCGCGATTATATATATATTATAAATATAGGTCTGACCTTTAAAAAAATAGACTTTCTCTTTGCCATGATGGCTGTGAGCAGGAATGGCAAAGGCAGCATCAAGATGGTCTGGTATCTTCTCAAATCCCACAGATATGTCCCGTGGGAAGTCTTCATCTAGCACTCCATCATCAAACCTCCAGTATTTATTACCCTGGGAATTATATAATAAAATATTGTCTTTTTCAATCACGCATTAAACAGATTAAATAACTTTGATTATATACATTTGAATTGTGACTATTTGGGCTATTTTATTGTAAACACAAATAAAGTTTTCACACTGCATACACTAAATATAATAATTTGTGGTCACTCATACTTTGAAAATGTATGTCTTTCCTTGGCAGTTTATGCGAGTGAAGGCAGCATCTATTGGACCTTTTATTCCCCAGATGTCTTCAATGAGCTTTGGGTACCCCGGTAATACTGATTTGTCATCAAGCTCAAAAAAATATTCTCCTGGTGACAAACATATCACATTTTTAATAAGTGTGTAAAAGAGAATAACTGAAGAAGAAGAACAAATATTGAACCATCATAAGAGTATAATTACAGAACTACTGCAAACGTTTTTGTTTTATTATCTTTATTTTTTTTGTCTTTTATTTTCCTTTTACCTATTTTTTATTAATTTATATATATTTAAAAAAATCTATCTGTAGTAAATATAATTGTATGTTCATTTTTATATTGCTGTTGCCACAGAGTAATGGACAAAGGTGTAATGAACAGAAACAGTCTAATAAATTCAACAGGGAATCAACAAACACAACCACGTACCAGACAATGAAACACAGCAAACTGAAGGCTTAAATACACAGAGGACTATTGACTATAGCAGAACCGGTATTGAGCTAATTAATGACCAAGGAAACTAACTAGGAACTCAGGTAGGTAAAACAAAAAAAAAAAAAACCCAAAAACTGACATGTTACAACTGTAAAAAAATGTAGTCATTTTGTATACTGTTTACATTTTCATTCTTTGCGGTGAGGCACTTACCTCTAAATGCATATACTGAGCTGTTTTTGAGCTGCATGAAGGAGTCGAAGGGTCTGCCACTGCAAACCTCAGCGTCAGGGTCTTTTGCTTTTGTTGGTGTGAGATCAGCAGTTGAGGTTGTTCTTGCAGTTGTTGTTGGGGTCTTGATGGTGGAGGGTAATAGAGGGTAATGTGTAGTTGGAGTGGCAGCAGTGGAAATCACTGGTGATGGGTCATCATCTACCGTCGAATCCGGGACTTGAGAAGTTGGTGTTAATAGGCTGAATCTATCAGCAAAGGTTGCTGGAGAAGGTTTTGAGATTCTTTGCTGTGATCTGGATCTGATTGGTACCTCTGTGCTATTTGTCTCCTCGTAATCATCCTCAGGGTAAGAAGGAAAGGTGTCTCCACGGGCTGCAACAAGAAAAGTTTCTCATGCGTCTGTTTTGATCATTGCATTACACATGTTTATGAAATATGGTAAACTTACTCCTAATACGACAAAAGGACTCATAGTCTGTGCAACAGCTCTTGTAGTATGTGCACATAGAGTCACACTGGCAGTTCTTGGTGGCGTCAAACCCATTTTCACAGCGCTCAATACACGACTCTGACAGGAACAAGAGCACATTTCCAACATAACACAGACAATATACATCAAATCGTTATAAAAAGTAAAAGCGTTCTCACCTTGCTCAGCCGCATATGTAAAGAAAAGCAGTCCTAGCAGCAAAAGAAGCCTCATCCTGGTGTCTAGTGACCGAAGAACTGAGACCATGCAGGACCAAAGAGAAATCAGTGGATCAATAGATTCAGAGGTCACTCACCCTCTTTTGTTTGCTTATTTTTTGCAATATGTTTTCGTCTTTGTTCGAATGAAATCATTAAAACCAGACAGGGATTGTTTTGCTTTCTACGAAAAATAACAAAGGCAAAGCTGTTTTATGAGGACTGCTTTATGTAACATTTCTTTAACTTGAATAATATTGACGTTAATAAATCTGGTCATAGTAAATGACTTTAGATGTTTTTGTGGATTACGTTATTTTGAGTGATACATTTAAAGGTATTACAAAACAAATAATGATTGTTTACAACTGGCCTAGCCTGTTTAACAGAGTCCACCATGACATACTTTCTTTGACTAATGTGGGAATGCATATAGGGACAAATAACCCTGTTGACTTCTGTGAAAAGTGAATGATTAATAGGTCCATTGAACGCAGGTTACATTTTGTAACCTGTCTGTCAACATCTACACACAGACATAACCTTACACAACTGCTTACAAACATGATATATTCATTTTCTATTATGTTTTTATGTGGTTACGAATGTGTTCTGGGTGTTTAAGTGTGTTGTTGTGCAGTTTCAAAGGTGTTTTGTGTGGTTTCTAATGAGTTCCGAAGGTGTTAACCATATAGGCTACTTATGAGGCTTACATACATTTCACCACTTTGTTCCATGCCATGCTTTACATGGAACAACACATGTTACAGATTATCTAACCAGTAACCACACCCTAACTCTACACACAATTCTATCCCTCCACCCACCAGACGTCCAGAGAGGAGGAGCTGGACATCATTTGAGTCTGCAGAGCACCCTTTTGATGCCGAGAGGATGTAGAGAGACTCTATTGGATGCCGAGGTTCATTCTTCACATCACTGGGCGGGTCTACAAGCGGACGCTGAGGATGCTGGAGCAGCATCCATTGTCAACAATCTTGACTTCATCCTAAATATGACAGCATCATATTGTTATTTAACAAGTAGTCCAGGCATATCGCTTTAGTTGGCTTTCACAGTAGCCTAATCTCTCCGAGTGTGGCAAAAGGACAGTGGAAATTCGTCTTTGCCTGGCAAGATCTGATCGATTGCCAATGTAGCCTACATCGACTAACCCGCTAATTTTGCCTAATTTTTCCTCAAAGATCAAGTCAGTCTTACAGCTTCATCTTGGTATTTCAGGTTGATGTGCCTTTTCTAACGGTGGATTCGTAAAGGGTGTCTTAAAGGCTTTGTAACGTCTCTGACGTCATTTGCGTTTATTTTTGGTTTCCTAACATCAGCAGTATTCTGTGGTTTATTGCAAACAGTCGCTGTTAATGGATTAAACTGTTTCGCATTTCGATTTGATAACGTAATGAGTTAACCGCGACGTGATTATTTCTTTGTTACAGCTGAAAGACAAAGAAACATCAGAACTGTGGCAACAACAGACAAACACCTGAACTGGCATACATGTTTTTGTCCCTTGCCGTTTATATCAGCAAGATTTGCCGTTATTTCTCCATGTTTAGCTCCGAAAGACTAACGGTTCCTGGATATGTCAGTAGTCGGCTACACAACCGGAGGACAGGCTCCGACCCCAGGGCTGTGTCTCCGGGGATCAGCACCGACGTCCAAGTCGTGTTGGAAGCCTCTCTTCCGGCGTTGCGCTCCGCAGTCAAAACGCTGAAGTCTTCCAAAGATACAGGAGATATGGAAGAGACTCGCCGAGCCATTGCTGAAACTTTCCAGCTGGTTGAGGAGGCCTGGGTCCTGCCCACAGTGGGTCGACAGGTAGCAGAGGAGATCTGCAACAGGATCCGGCTGGATGGAGGTCTGGAGCTGCTCTTGCAGCTGTTGCTGACTCCAGCTGTAGAAATCACATATGAGTCTGCCAAGCTGCTTGAGCAGATATTGGTCTCGGAAAACAGGTAAAGGGAACATAAAGTAGGCTATGTTGTTCAAATGGGCCCTGAAATGTATTTGAACGTCAAGTTAATATGAATACCATTGAACTCTGCTTACAATTTTTGGTTCCCTAAACGTTCTTTTTTAAGGTTTGTTTTTGGTTAGCCAGGAAAGTTTTCTTAGAAATAGAACGTAGCTAGTTAAAGAACTTTATTATAACGTTACTTTAACGTTTCCCTAATGTTATTTTTAAATAAGATTAAATTTGTCCATTTAACATTATATATTTAACAGGGATGTACCCAGATTTTAAATTTCTTCTGCAACAAATAACTTTAACACAATAGGTCTTTAAAATATGAAATATATATATTTACAGACATTACAAAAATTAATAAACAATCATTTGGCAATGTTATTTATCACCTTGACATCACCTAGACCTATCAGTAGCCTATAGGCTACATTTATTTCTTACCACACTGCTGCGGGATGTGCTTCTTTTGGTCCGTAAACAAAAACTTCTCAATTAGAAACATGTTCTTTTCAATAAGTGTGTCAGATCTATTCAAAATCATATTTATTAATTATAAGTATTTATTCAATAAAGATATAGATAAACATAGTCAGTAAAACGAAATTCACCGTTAAGGTTTTCTGTGTAAGACAAAAGTGGTACTCACTCACTGCAGAGTCAAATGACGGCCAGCTCCTCCTCCCTGGAGCTCAAAGGGGTGGAGGGCTAGAGTTTTGGGTAGTAGCCTAGTGTTGTTGGATATTCTAGCTCCACCCATTAGGCGTAAATTACATACATGTAGGAGGAGCTACATGTAAACTCCACCCATTTGCTACAAAAAAATTGTGGCAGAAGTTTTGGAACACATATTGCTTTCTGAAACACATTTAAATAGGTTTTAAACAGTTTTACTACCTTTGGTGCCATTTTTGTTAGCTTAAGGCCACTTCATACATCCACTAAAAAGTTAAATATAAATTCAAAAGGGTCTTGTGTCATTTATTTGTAGGTGCCACTTGGTTGGATTACTATAGTGTATTTGCTTTTGCGTCAGAATTCTTTTAAATGCTAATTTTTGTATTTCTTTGCAGGGATTATGTGGCACGTATGGGCCTTGGGGTCATACTGAACCTGACCCGTGAGCAGGAGG
Source organism: Cyprinella venusta (assembly GCA_038021265.1). Classification (NCBI taxonomy): domain Eukaryota; kingdom Metazoa; phylum Chordata; class Actinopteri; order Cypriniformes; family Leuciscidae; genus Cyprinella; species Cyprinella venusta. Next base: position 13,522,910 of record CM075881.1, on the reverse strand, counting down.
ACGCCCAGCTGGCACGAAGTGTGTCGGGCATCCTTGAGCACATGTTTAAACACACAGAGGAGACATCTGCGCAACTCATCACTAACGGGGCACTGGATACCCTCCTGTATTGGTGCCGTGGAACAGACCCAACTGTACTGCGGCACTGCGCTGTGGCCCTGGCGAACTGCGCCATGCATGGCGGGCACACCTGCCAGCGTCTGATGATTGAAAAACAGGCGGCTGAATGGCTGTTCCCTCTGGCGTTCTCCAAAGAGGACGAGCTGATCCGGTTCCATGCCTGCCTGGCCGTGGCTGTACTGGCGGCCAACAGGGAGATAGAGAAAGAAGTGGTGAAGTCTGGTACTCTGGAGCTGGTGGAGCCCTTCATCGCCTCCTTAGATCCTGATGAGTTTGCACGCAACCTTTTGGACAGCGCAGACAGCATGCAGGGCCGCACGGCGACAGACCTGCAGCACTTGCTGCCCCTGCTGGACGGCACACGTCTAGAGGGGAAATGCATCGCCGCGTTCTACCTGTGTGTGGAGACTAGTATCAAGTCCCGTCAACGTAATACCAAGGTCAGACAGACACTATATTTGATTCTCTAGGCCAGGGGTTATCAAACTCGGTCCTGGAGGGCCACTGTCCTGCAGAGTTTAGCTCCAACTCTGATCAAACACACCTACCTGTGAGTTTCTAGTGATCCTGAAGACCTTGATTAGCTTGCTTAGGTGTTTGATCAGGGTTGGAGCTAAACTCTGTAGGACAGTGGCCCTCCAGGACCGAGTTTGAGAACCCCTGCTCTAGGCCTTCCCCAACTAACAACATGTTCCAATGTACAATTTGCTAATGTTCCCATTAAGTTGCGTTATTTCTGAATGTTCTCAGAGCATTGAAAACATCAATTCTTTCTACACAGATATTTCAGGAGATTGGGGCTGTCCAGAGTCTAAAGAGGATCGTCATGTACTCTAGTAATGCCACTGTCTGCTCTTTGGCGAAGCGGGCCTTAAGAATGATGGGTGAGGACGTCCCCAAGCGTATCCTGTCATCTGTACCCAACTGGAAGAGTGGAGAGGTGCAGACCTGGCTTCAGCAGATTGGCTTCGCTGCATTTACTGAACGGTTTCAGGTTTGCAGAGCTCCTATTTCCTGTTCAACTGAACAAGATAATGGTGAAAGATATGAAGATATCATGCCGATGTTTGCTGTGGACTTAATCTCAGTTTTCTACATTATATCTCTCAGGAACTGCAGGTGGATGGAGATCTACTGCTCAACATCACAGAACAGGATCTGATCCAAGATCTGGCCATGACATCTGGACTCACTCGGAAGAGGCTAGTGCTACTTAATTCTTGGAAAAGCATTCATTCTTAAAAAATATTTACAGAAATGTTCATAATCATAATTAGGGTCCAAATCTAAACCTTAAAATAAACCTGGATGTTGTAGGAGTTTGAGAAATGAAAAGAAATATATTGTGAAATATTACATTTCAAATGTGATTAAATTCTGTGATAAACCTGAATTCTCAGTGAAATGAAAAAAAAGCATTTTATCATAACCTGTAGCAATTCTCTGATGACCTCTGTACAGGTTTCTTAGAGATCTGCGTGTCCTGAAGACCTACGCCAACTACTCCACATGTGACCCCAATAACCTGGCAGACTGGCTGGCCGACGTAGACCCGCGATTCCGTCAGTACACCTACGGCTTAATTCAGTCCGGAGTTGATCGGAACAATATTGCCAAGATTACAGACGAACAGTTGCTGTCTGACTGCCATGTAGAGAATGGCATCCATCGTGCCAAGATCCTTTCTACCGCCAGATGCCCTGCCAAACAGCTAACTGATTCCCAGCCTGCAGGCCCTGATGTGTTCATCAGCTACCGTCGCACTACGGGTTCACAGCTTGCAAGGTCAGACCACAAATGAGATGTCTCTTTTCTGTTTAGTAACAAAAGTTTTTTGATTACTTTGACCACGTAACTCTTAAAATAAATCTTTTAAGTCACTTTTCATTTAATAGCGGCATTAAATGTAATCTTGATTGCTCTCCTGAATAGTCAAATGCAAATCTTAAAATATAAATCTATTATTTCATACTGTGAAAAATGGATTTACCATTTGTGATGCCTAAATTCACTTGTGGCTTTTTAAAATCATTATTTTTAATTTATTTAGACGACCTAGGACAGAATTTTAATGTCAACCATTTATTGTTTTGAAATAAACCCTAAATCTCCTGTTCTTTTCTTTCTCTGCAGCCTACTGAAGGTGCATCTACAGTTACATGGTTTCAGCGTCTTCATCGACGTGGAGAAACTGGAAGCCGGCAGGTTCGAGGAGAAGCTGATCACGAGCGTGCACCGAGCACGAAACTTCATCTTGGTGCTGTCAGCCAATGCGTTGGACAAATGTATGGGCGACGTGGCAATGAAAGACTGGGTTCATAAGGTCAGATGGAGAAATCCTTTCTGTGATTAAGCTTTACTTTTATAAATAAAGTAATTTTTTACCACTGATCAAGGTTCAGTTCATTACACAAATATGCTGCACTTCATCTGGAAAACTGAAGGCTTGAGTCATAGTCATCATTACCTAAATCCCAATTTAAGAATCCATAAATCTATTCTCAGAAAATGCCAAATTGAAGCCAACACTTTGAAGTATGTAATTATGTGTATTAATACAGTCAGTGAGGCTAAACGGTTTAATTTGTCATCCACAGGAGATTGTCACCGCTCTGAATGAGAAGAAGAACATTGTTCCTGTCACTGATAACTTTGTGTGGCCCGATCCGGCCTCTCTGCCGGAGGACATGAGGACCGTTCTCAAATTCAATGGCATTAAGTAAGTCAACACTCTCTCACTAAACATGTTGGCGGAGTTACTCTTTAACATAGAATATTTACTTCTGTAGTTTGTGCCTGCTCAGTAACTCATGGTTAAAATTATACACCAGAATCCTCTCAGAAAACTCTTAATTTAGCTTAAAGACTTTTACGTGGGAGTCTTAGCTAAGAGCGATTTGGGACCGATCTGAAAGCAACTCTGAGTAAGGAAAAGACAAAAACTTTCATCTTAGTGAGGAGGCAGGGCTGACCGTGTTGCTATGTGTGACATAATCCTGATCCATATCCTGTAAGAGCTTTTATTGTAGAGATTTGCACTATTCTAATTGGAAAAATAATGAAGGTAAATCTTTTCTCTTAATGTCACAGGTGGTCCCATGAGTATCAGGAAGCCACTATCGAAAAGATTCTACGCTTCCTACAGCCAAGACGCGCTTCCAAGACAGCGCAATGCCCCAGCCAAGAGCAACCAGATGCTGCAAAAACAGACAAAAAAGAGCCAGAAATAAAATAATGTTGCGTTCCCAATAATGGCCATCATGTAACCAGAACTCTCCTGTTAACCCTCAGAGGCCAGTGTTCCCTTTGGTTGTATGCATGTTGCTGGTCTAGATAAATGACGGTTGAATTTTCTTGGGATAATAAATGTAATCTACCCAGAGACGCAATGAAACTTTAAAGGTGCCGTCACATTAGGGACATTTTGGCTAAATTTCACGAGAAAAAAAGTTAGGCGTCAATAGAGTAGTGATGTATGATTCACAGCTTACACAGAGTCACTTTCAAACAAGCCAGCTTTCTGGTGGTCAATGTGGCGAAACTCGAGACCTGTTGTAAAATCTATATAGGGAAATCTTTTACCCTCACACAAAATTTTGCGATTGCGTTGCATTCCGAACAACAATAAATGTGACCGCGCCTTAAGGATTATTCTGATTCTGAGAATATTCCTCAATTGCAGTAATCATGGACAACATTCCCAGAATTGTAAGGGACATTTCTGTAACTCAGGAAGTTTAAGCGATTTCTGCTTTATCAATCGTATTTATGACATCAGCATAAAGCATAATCAGTCTCTGTTTATATGATAGATAATACTAGATAATATTGCATTGTAGCATTATCAATTGAAATATTAAAAAAGCCTTATGAAATGTTAATTTTTAATTTTTCTGAATTTGGTTTGCAGTAGGTTATTAAAAGCGTCAAATACACTGTAGTTCTATAAACATAGTTTCTGTTATTCTTTCCTGACATAGGTTTGTGCAGTTTATGTTATTTTATTTTATACCTTACATCATTCACAAAGCAAATAAAAAAATCACATCTAAATCAAAATTCATCACCTCATGCAGTATTAGAAAAAAATCATTCTAGACATGACTTGAAATACTGCTGTAGAGGCTTTTTTTTAGGATTTGCAAGGATATTATGCAGTAGATTTGAGTCACTGATATATTTTCAGACACTGTGAATATTCAACAGGTCAAGGAAAATGCTAATGAACATTTACTAACACCTCTTGACACCTCAAGCTTTATCTTGCTATTGATCTCCCTACTGTTGCCTTATGATGTTTGCCAGTCTATATTTCATGTCTTATACAACATGTAAAATCTGTACAATGAAATCATGAAATGTTCTTTTTGAGAAATAAACAGCAATAAAACTGGTTTTGGAAAACATCATTCATATTCATATATGTAAATAATGCAATAGTTTCACAAAAAAAACTATTGTTTTGCTTGTTGCTCTGTATTCAAGTATTCCAATACAAAACTGCTGAGATAAACGATTTGGCACTTTCAGACATGCACAAAACACAAGATGTCATTTTCACTTCCTGTTAGTATACCGCAAACAAAACGACACAGACACGAGAGTCTCCTCTCAAATTTTCAGATAACTAGAACACAACTTACATGGGGAAGCATTTAAATGTTGTGAATTAATGATTGATAGTAATAAAAATGTTTAGTGAGTTGTCTTCAGTAGTAATAGAAATAGTTTAAATTGCAATTTATCATGTTGTTCAGCTTTAAGAAAAAACTTTTCCATGACGCTTAGGGGGAGAATCGAGAATGCACAGTAAAGAAAAGAGAGGTGAGAGACATGACTGATTCAATGAGTGTACACTGCATCCCTGTATAAATATACACAAAACTTATATAAACTTTATTTTTTTAATGAAAGTGGCAGTGGTCATTATTGCTTACAAAGAAGAGAAGACAAAAGATTAAAAAGGTTGACATTAACATGATGAGGCACAATAAAGTGATTACAATGATCAAACAGGTTTCTCAAACACTGCCCCAGCACCCAGTGGTCGACAGATAATTTCCGACCCAAACTCATGATATTGGTTGAGCTAATGTTGCTGTGTCAGGCTGGTCAGGAAGCTGAAACGATGTTTAGTTAGCACCAGTCACAGTGTTAACACTTTGGCTTACTCACAGTCTGTACACACATCCACTTAAAAAACATATAATTAATTCCTGTGATGCAAAGCTCCAGTCTTCAGTGTCACATGATCCTTAAGAAATCATTCTAATATGCTGATTTGGTTCTTGAGACAAATGTCTAATTATCAATGCTGAAAACAGTTTTTTTTTTGATGAATAGAAGGCTATTTAAAATAGAAATATTTTGTAACATCATAAAAGTTTTTAATGTCACTTTTTACATAATCAATGTATCTTTGGGGAATAATTTCTTTTAAAAAAAATCTTACTTTTGGTCAGGAATATTGTTCTTGGCAAAATCACAGGAACCTGCATGGCCAAGTCATCACGAATTGGACACAAGTCCATTTTGTGCAGTCTATTGGCGATCAACTTTAGGATCCGAGTTGTGCACAAAACAAAATCATTGCTTATTCCTGGACTCATTCTGTCCTTTGCTGTTCTAGAAAAACTCTCACAAAGTCAAATGTCAAGATATTCCAGAGCCTTCTCTGTTTGTTCTGCTCTCTCTCCTCTCCTGGCAACCCAAGCCCCTGTATACATCATAATAAAAATATGTTACTCATTCTCAAATTTAGAGTCAAAATGACAATCATTGAGTGGGTCTTACCCAATAATGCCAGCTGGAATGAGGAGGATGACGGCCCCTAAGAGGAAAGGGAATCCCTTCATGAAGTGTAGGGTGGCAGGGTACAGACTGTTAAAAACCCCACTAGAAACTAGTGAACACAGACCTTCCACACACGCCACTGAAGCAAACAGAGCACCTAAGACAAAATAATAATAATAAAACATGTTATTCTATTTAATTCTAAAGGTTACTAATTAATGACAAAATGCTCTCCTTGTTTCACCTTGTTCTGAAGGGTCCACCAGCTTGGACAGTTTGGATCTCAGGACAGGGGTAGAGGCCATAAAAAGGAAGCACAGGCCATATCCTGATAAAGACAGATAGATAAGCAAAATCTGCAAGTTCATTTCCTTGATTCATATTTATCTACTACAGCCACTGGAGGACAGCGAGAGGTTGCATCAGCACTGTACTGTACTGTATATATTTCGAAATGTCAAAAAATAGTGTCTTGACCTTTCTCCTGTAATATAGGCCTAATCTAAACAGAAGAACATTAACACGTCTTATAGTCACTCTGGAAAAGTGTCAGTTAAATAATGTTACTTTTCCATCAATGTTTTCTGACATTTTGCTAACTAAGTAAACTTTAAATTTGTTTGTAAAACTGGTTGTAAATCTTGTTAAAGAGTAAATAATAAGTTTTAAATAACACAAAAATGCATTACATAATCAATAAGTAAACATCTATATGGAAAAAATATAACTATAACATTCATAACATACATTTAAATAAAATTGTATGTATAAAATATATTATACACACACACTTATAACTACATGAATTTATAATAACTACATGAATTTGATCATTCATGTTCATTTGATCAGTAATATTTGTTTTAGGATTTGCATTAAATTGATCAAAAGTGACAAAGAACTTTCTATAGGTACAAAACAAGAAATCATCAAGAAAGCCTGAAAGGATCACACGGTCTTTAGAAAATATTAAGCAGCACAACTGTTGATTGAATATTGATAATAATAAGAAATGTTTCTTGAGCACCAAATCAGCATGTGATGCTTCAGATCACTGCTGAAAATTCAGCTTTGCCATCATAAGAATAAAATGGAATGTTTACATATTAAAATATATCTAAAATAATTAACACTTTAAAATTATATTTCATATACATAATAAATTATAATTGATTGATATTTAAGCAGTGGTGTATAAACTGAATATAGAAGATCTTACCGGTAAACATCAGAGCAGTAGTGTCAGCAATCGAAATCACAATCAAGCCAACAATATTAGAGGTAAGGCCCACCAGAGCCACCCAGGAGTCCTGCAGACAGCATTGCATGCCCCTGAGCCCCATCAGGCTAGTGAGGTAGGCCAGATTCTTGGCCGCAGATCCATAACCAATCAGCTCTGGACCCCAGCAGAGCGGAGCACTCAATTCATAGAGCACATAGAGGTCACTGCAGCCCAAATGTACTGACACCACCAAAAAGAAGCAGATAATGTAAAACCATAGTTTAGTTCTGCGTCCCTGTGGCGTGTCAGATCCATAGAGGTGGTAGATGGCCCGGTGATGCCTTGTGGAGAGGAGTTTTGCACCGGGGTCAGGGGTGACGGTTTCAGGCACAAACAGGTATGTGTAGAAGGCTGCTGCAAGACTTGTTGCCAGTACTAGCCAGAAAGGGTTGATATACCTGGAGGGAAACATGTTTTTGTTGTTGTTTTTGACAGAAATATTACAATTAAATTTTATGTTTGAAAAGCTGCTGAGTACCCTTGTGCCCGTCGCCACTGTCCTCCGATGATGCTCGCAAACATGCCAGCCAATCCCAGACAAGCCTCTAATATCGCCACACGAAAGGTGCGAGAACCCATGCCACTCGTGTCGGCCACATACGCAAAGCAGCCGGCCAAAATGGCATTGAAGTCCCCGGAGAGGCCGCTGCAGATCCTCCCAATAAGAAACCAGAACACAGGCAGCTTCAGGTACATTACAATCAAATAAATGGCCGCCTGAACAGCCAGGCCAAGGGATGGGATGATCAGAACCATACGCCGACCTGCACGATCACTCCACGAGCCCAACAGGGTCACCATAATCAGCCCCACTAGAAAACCACCCAAATTGATGTACAGGTTCCAGTGTGCAGTCTGAGTCTCCACTTCCTAGACGAGGGAAATAAATTACATATTAAAGTTTTCTTTTGGAAAGATATGTAGCTATTTAGTATTTGAAACACAACAGCCTCCTTTGGTGAAAGTGTGATAATGTAATAATAATTCCTGGTTGAATATGCCATAGTAAAAATGAGTTAATCCACTAGTAAAAAGAACCGATTCATGTGTCATTCGTTCAGAAATAGGATTACTGGTCCAATTTTGTGTTTTACTAATAAATAAAAAAAAAGCCATTCATAATGTGTCGTGTCATATGCTCGCCAATCGAAATACACAGGTTTGAGTTGATGTTTTTGATCCACTAAAAGAAAAGTTTCATAAAAGTCAGTAGTTTGGAAACTGGATTTGCTGGTCCCCCAATATGTTCAGGGTACACTGGACCAATTTTGTAATTAAAAAAAAAAACAAAACAAAAAAACAAACAAAAAAAAAACAGACTTTACTGGTCGCAAAATAACTGTATTACAATTTTCCAATTTGGTGATTCACTACAGAAAGAACCGACTCTTAAGTATCATTCGTTTGGGAATCCAAATTCAATAGGCACACTTTTGATTCACTAGAAAGAACCGACTCAATTCGTTCGGAATTCATCCTTCAGTGGTCGCGCACGCGCAGATTGTTTTTGTTTCACTAAAAGAACCGACTGATTTGGGAATGAAAACGGGTCTTCTCCGGTTCTTAATTGTTCCAAAACAAGACGACAATCATGTGTCAAATATCGGTTACCTTCAGCAGAGGGTCGTGGACCGTAGAAGCATTACATCCTCCTCTCTTTGTTCCATTATAACCCACATCTTCACTGATTCGTTCCCACAGGTACTGCGTGTATAGAGGCGTCTGGAGAACTATGGAGAACGTGGACAGGAACATAACGGGCTCCACGGTCACGGAAAAAGGACACGAACACGGCGGAGGAGGTTTGTTTTGTGTCACCTTAAAACAACAACAGACTTTGCTGGAGTCTCCCGACTCCGAGTCCTCCGCAAGAATCGCGCTTGTATCTGATTCATCCATGATTTAAAGCTTTCCGAGTCTATACAAATCTGTACGACAAAAGAGTGTTAACATAACTTAATCAGAACAGACAGTCACCGCAAACAGTTGACATTCAGAATGTGAACGGAAGCCGCGAAGTCTTCTTCACATAGACAGTAAAAGAAAGCTTCTTCAGCAGTTTGCTGTGCTTCTGGCTCCCCCCTTTGAATCACATATGAAACTGACATGACAATCTAGAAAACTAAAAGCAAAATTGTAATTCCCCTGAAAAGAAGTATTAGAAGAGTAAATGAGCATTCAATAAAAGAGAGGGTTGCAGTGAGGGCTTCCTTAACGGTGTATTTAGTCTGAATCAAAGTAATAAAGGCATGCATACATGTATACATGCTCAGTAGCCTACATTACAAGATCAGTGCATGTATCACTTTTTTACACAGTAATGACTGGCTGTAAACTTAAGTGACTTTATCACACTAAAGACGTGTGGGATTTACAACGGTCACAGTGACCTTTAAATGTCATGTTCTTTACAAAAATAATATTTACCCTTTTATACTTTTATATAATAGTATAATAGGGTATTTTATACTTTATACTATAAAAGGGTATTTTACCCTTACAAAAATAACCTACTGGAATCCTGCAGGATTTTTTTTTTTGGCTCAGACATTAAGAAGTTAAATTACCCAATTGTGCAAGTTTAAGATAACTCATAAGCTTAAACAACATCTTGAACTCTTATATGCTCAAATAATATGAGGCACCATACTAACCATGTGCTCAGGCATGCTAACTCATGACACACTATTACTAAACTAAAACCAACTGCTTTCAACCCGTACAGCTCATCAGTATTGTATTAAACAATGAATGACAGACTATCCTTCCATAGACCAAAAAAAAAAAAAAACCTTGCCATTTGTTTTTTTTTTAAAGTCATCTTTATAATGTTTGGTGAATATCCCATTGTAAAGGCTATTACGTATATTATATTATAACTTTCTCAGAAATTTCCAGACATGAGTAGCCTATAGCACATTCTGTCAGGTAAAAACTTTGGAATGTACTTGTAAAACAATTCTATTATAATTGGAAATAAATATTTATTTATTTGTTCATTTACGCTAGATTATGATTCAAGTAATAATACGATTCAAAAAGCTTTTGAACATGAAATCATTTTTAAGAGGAATACCCCTGGTTTAACCTTTCAAATAGGATTTGCAGATTGCAGGCTGATATTATATTGATTTTACTTATACACAGGAATAAATAAATTAAAATTCTTCATGAGATCCAATTTCAAACTAATCTGCTGTTTTATGTGTATAAGTAATTTCCTTTGCAATATAATGATTAAGATTATTTATTTATTTAAATGTGTATTCGGCTGGAGAATAATTCGTTTTTGATTCTCTGAAATGTTTCATGGAATGCTTTAACAATAGGGAATTATATGATACTAGATATAATTCACTTTATACTAAAACAAATATTTGAATAATTTCAACAATTTAAATATGTTTTATGTGTGAGTTTAACTGAGGACTTTAATTATTATCAGAGGAAATCAATCACTAGTGTCCCTCAGGGACTTTGCACTTAGAAAGTACTTTAAAATAACTTGGAGTTTCAAGTCATTAAAATGTTAGCTGTAAAATATATGTGACAATGTCCTAATGGGAGTGCCATGAGAAAGTTTTTTTTTTTTTTCCGTGGGACCTTCAGCTCCTTTGATAATATCTATGAGATCATGTTGCAGCAACAGAGAGAACGAAAGATTACTATTCCTCTTTTTTAAGTGCACTTTGGCATTTGATGAAACCAAGGCAATGACAGCTATTCAGTTCAACTCCTCTTCAAAGACAAATTGCAGAGACACAAACACTTGAGCTTCTTCTTAAGATAAACTATATATTCTTCATGTTTTCAAGAAACATAAATGGCATGATGCTGGAAATATGTTGTCATGAGCATTTCCACTCCGCTTCGGAGAGATAAGAAATATACATATTATTTAAAACAGTAAAACCATCTATTCTGCCTCACATTCTGTACCAGGTTCATTTTTTAACATCTCATTTTGACGCAACACCCAAATTAAACATGCAAAACATGGTTTGGATAAATTACCATTTTCGTAAGTCGCTTTGGTGCATTTCTCGCATCACTATTTACATTTGCACAACAGTTAATACTCTCAAAACAATTAGTACAAACTGCAAAACCTTGATAACCTTCAAAAGTGTGTCACTTGCTCAAAATGGATAGCTCATTGCTCAAAAGCAAGTATTCATGTAAATGAAAGTGTCAGTGTCATCAAGATGAAAAGTCCTGACACCATTGTATGAACAAGATAGTCAAATGGCTTTGTCATGTGTTCATTAACAGTTCATGTGACGGTTTAATCTGCAATTATTTTCCAATCCAGAAAAATCCTATCTTGGTGACACTGCTTGAAAATGCCCAAGACAGCTCTAAATATTTGCACAGCCATTTGAAAACTACAGTAAAGTTGCACATTACTGTATTTAGTGAGGTAACCGAGTACAAGACACTGAATATGTTTCACATTTTTACTGCATATGCTTTTACATAAAAAATTGACAGATTTTTACAACTAGTTCGATATTTTTGTATATGATGACTCAAACAATGAAATGAGGACTATTAGTTTTATATGGAATGACTATTTAGGATTCACAAGTATTGTTAATTTTGACTGCACATGACATAAACAGCAGAGGTTTGTATGAAAGCAATTGATACATGTCCAAAAGCATTTGCAATTTGTTGGAAGGAATGAGAAACTGCTAGTATGATGTGCACAAATGACTAAATGTTGTGAATGTTGAACTAACTGTTGTGTAAATGTAAATAGTGATGTGAGAAATACACCAAGGCGACTGAGAAAAACTGGAACACAAAAATGATTTTGTGTATATACCTTCTACCTGCCAGTTATAATAATAAATAAATAAATTTGAATAGCTCAATATTTATTTCACATTCAATCTGCCTTTCTGTCACATTGTGTAATCAATAGTGTGTCTCCCCCTTGTTTAGCCCTTTGCTCCACCCATGCTGTCAGTTTGTCAAGTGGGAAAAGAGCTCTGTAAGTTTGCCAGAGGCATTTTTATTTTAGTTGCTGTCTTTCAACCCTTACCTTTATAAATGCAAGCAATGTTTTTAACCAAAGATGGGGTTTTGGTTTGAGAGATTTTTGTGTGATTCCCTCTTCATGCATGTGCAAGACTATTTGAATTGGCAAATTTGGATATGACAGCCCAAAATGGTACAGAATAAAGTAATGAACAATGTATTGTAAATCTTTAGGCTTATGCATTTTATTTACTTTGTATTGTTGAACCCTCACCATTATGAGTCTAGCATATTTGTTTGTGCATCCCACTTATCTCTGTACCCTATGACAGAAAATATTGAATATTGCCCTAAAGGCATTCTAGGTGATTGTGGTCATTCCTGTTAGACACATTCTTACCCATCTCACTTTCTGGTGACTTCAAGTGAGAACATACATATATAGAAATGTATAGAAAGGTAGCCTACTTATAGAGCAGAAGTACCTGCAGCTCTCAATAGGGATGAGCCTGAACGTGTGTTATGCTGCCAGCACTGACGGCACAACTGCCCTCACCAGCACACACACCCCGAGGGCCCGAATGATGAGTGAGAACCACATTATGAATCAAATGTGTCTTCGCATCTCTAAATACATACTGTATATATAGATATATAGCATCATGACAGGGTGTAATTATTAAGTATATTATGTCTAATATATGATGGAGCTTGGTTTAATGTCAGTCATATGGTTATAACGACCATGTGCTCCATGTTGTTTGGATACCTGACTCAAAATTGTGAACAGAATTTCTTCTGAATGGCCTACATGTGTACTGAAATCTTTAATTATTGTCATTACAGTTTCATTAAAAGCAGTTATTATCCCACCACGTGCGAAACCAACGTGGTTGAACGATACTTTGCGACAAAGGGTTTCGTGAAACAGTCGTGACTAGCTAATTGATTTCTCAAACGATGCATATGGCAGTGAAGCAGCGAACTACGTCATTGTATGGGAAACGCACCCCTGATTGGGATAACGCTTAGCGAGCCTGTCATTTTCGAGTATTGATAAAATGAGTGCACATTGGTAAACCTAACCCTCTGCCCCGATACGGAAGCGGATATAGAAGCCCTGCTACTTTACTTTCATTTTATATTTTGTTTATTTTATTATTAAAGTCTTGAATGTTTGCCGGTTCCCAGCTTCCTTCTTCCCATAACTACGAACCCCGTTACAATGAGTGTTTTTCATTGTTATTAAAAAAGCTAACAAATGGAACCTTATTAAAAAGTATTGCCATAAAAGCAAACAAAACTAAAACAAAAGAGACAAAACTTTAAAGCAAATAAAACTAAAAACAAACAAACAAATGAAACACTTGTGATTACGGTCTATTCTTTTTTGTTGTTGTTTTAGCTAAAAACAAACAAAAAAAACAAACAAATGAAACAAAAGCTATACAGTTGATAGTCTGATCTAGATTTTCTGTTTCATGTCCCCTTTTCCAGCTCCAGAGACCTTGATTGGTTTGGACCAAGTGGATGGGACAGAAGGCAAATCCTTTCAAGTAAAGAGATAAATTGAGTTGAGTGGATGACTGTAGTATAAGGATGAGATTGGAAAACTGGGTTGTGGTGGACTATTGGCACTGTTAACCTCATGACCGTAACTCATCTGGACTGATCCAACAGCCTGGAAACCACATCCTCTCGGTAAAGTGATAACTGCACAGGTTACACAACAGTCTTCGGTTTCTATATGGGATGTCACGTTACGCCAATACCAAATTGAACCCACATCATCAATGATGTCATCGGAGATGCCGACAATAAGACATTTTTTGCCTTGATGACATATCTAAAAGATACTTAAAGATACTTAACTTAAAATACCAGTCATAAGACGTAAATAGACATACACACAGTTGTAAGCTGTAAATATGTAAACTCTCACCTTCTGGTAACTTCAGTTTGGGAACATATATGATTGGGAAAATGTTCAGAAAGGTTTTCTTGCCCACTACCAATACTTAGTGACTGTTTTTCAGCACTTGGAAAGGGTATTTTTTTGAGTGTGTGTTTTTTGTGGGTAAAGACTAGCAGATGTCTCTATCAAGTGTGCTTTGTTTTGCCATGTCCTGGTGCCAAACTATTCACCATGATCAGTTACACCATTGCAGGGCTTAAGGCATGTTATTTCAAGGATTTCTTTGCAAAACACACAAAAACAAGACTAATCAACGAGGGATTTCTTGAAACATAATACAGTAATGTATTGTTTTGAATCAATACTGCAGAAACATGCCATTTAGTGAAGTGTTCTATATCTATCTATCTATCTATCTATCTATCTATCTATCTATCTATCTATCTATCTATCTATCTATCTATCTATCTATCTATCTATCTATCTATCATCTATCATCCATCCATCCATCCATCCATCCATCCATCCATCCATCCATCCATCCATCCATCCATCCATCCATCCATCCATCCAAGAAAAAAAAATTCTTAAAACAAATCATTACAATCTATAAATCAAATCACATGGCATAAATAGACACAAATGAAGAAACACTGCACTTAATACAATTTTAAAGTAAAACTACATGAGATAAACACAACGACAGTTTACATTCATTCCCTCTACAGTTTTGATTGCCTCAAATCCCAAGCATTAGTGTAGGATAAGCACTTCACTGAGCGATTCCCTTTTACTATCACTATGTTTGCTTCTCTCAGCCCTTCTTGCCATCTCCCATTCACATTAGAATATGATTTTAATACAGCAGCTCAGGAGGGCCGTGGTTCTGCCTCCCAGGTTCACTAGGAGGGTAGGGCAAAAATTCACCTGC
The DNA here is from genome assembly GCA_038021265.1 of Cyprinella venusta. Taxonomy (NCBI): domain Eukaryota; kingdom Metazoa; phylum Chordata; class Actinopteri; order Cypriniformes; family Leuciscidae; genus Cyprinella; species Cyprinella venusta. The sequence goes on along the minus strand of CM075881.1, from coordinate 13,507,886 downwards.
ATTGACATTCATTTTCCCTCCCTCCCTCGCTCATTCTCTCTCACTCTCTACAGATATCTGTCTCAGTTGTTTTTCTTGTCAGCAGTCAGTCACTATAAAAGCAACTCAGAGAAGAAACTGAGAGAGAGATTTCTGAGGACATCTACAGGTATCTGTGACTCTGACTGTCTTAGATTTACAACCTGGGCCTGGAAGCACCACACACAGCGGTAAGTGTTATTTTTGTGTTTTGTTTTTTGTTTTTAACTTAATATGCACTCCAAAGTCATCTCTGCAAGCTATAACTTTTCTGCATCTGGTACATACCAGGATCAGCATTGTGATAAGGTTTCAATGACAGCAAAATAACATGCTAGAAGAGATAGATCTGAGCTAAGAAGTCCAAAATTAAAGGCGTGCACATGTGTAAACATCTGTGGGATCTTTCTTTTCATTTACACAGATACTATTGTACAACTGTATCCCTTTTGGCACCAATAAATAAGGCATCTAGAAATGTCCCTCAGGCTCCTTGTTAGGCTTGTCTCCACCTGGATGAAATCTTCGCTGATATTCATAAGAGAAGAAGCGAGGGATACTGGAGTGAGAGAGAACGGAAAAGAGGGCAGGGCAAGGCAGGTGCAGCAGGGTCGGTTCCCTCTGGGTGCAAAGTTCGGCAAAGCGCCAATTCTCTCTGGGTTATGATTATGGATGGGTCTGATATAACATTTAAAATATGTTCTCATTATGATCCCAGCTGCCAGTGACCCAAGTGTGTGTAGCTGTGCAAACATGTGTGCACACATGTGTGTATTGGAAAACCTGTTGCAGCAGGTCTGTCCCCTGTGGGTGTGTGGCTCCCATAGGTTGGCTGGGGGCCAAATGGACTGAGCCTTTTACAGATTCCCAGTTAAAATCTCAGAGCCGAGCTGAGATTTATTTTACAAGGTGCAAGCAATTAGATGAATGCGGTTCATTATTTAATGAGTAATGTTACAAATGTATGATCACAGATGTGGTTTCCAGCTGTGATCGTGCAACCTTGTCATACATTCCTTGCGTATTAATTGAGGTTTGTTTTTTTTGGTCATCATCAAAATAATGCTGATGGTTTAGTATCTGTCTAATTTATTTGAAGTCATCCGGACAGTCATTAATTCACAGATCAGATAAAGCTATATGTGCAAATAGATAATGACAAATTTTAGTTATATAATTAATGATAATCCTGTATTTATTGTCATATTTAATGTTTATATTTATATTTAATATATATACGGAAGCGTATTGCATTCACTTAAAAAATCTACACTGTTAACAAGTTAATTATCTCAGAATTACAAGATAATTTTTCATGGAAAAAGGATTTGAAAAATTATCTTGTAATTCTGAGATAATTAACTTGTTAATTCAGAAAAACAGAGTAGATTTTTTTCTTCAAGTGAATGCAATACGCTTCCGTAAATATAAATATTACATAAAAACAATATTTATATTCAATGTTTTATTTATATTTAATAGGGTACACTGTAAAAAATATTGTTGGTTTAACTTAAAAAAATTAAGTAACCTGGTTGCATTAAAATTTTAAGTTGATTGAACTGGAAAAAGTGAGTTAATACAATGAAGGAAATTGATTTAATCATCAGAAACTCAAAATAATAAGTTATCTGAACTAAATAAATTATTTAAGTTGATTTTACAAAAGAAAAAATGTTGTGATAAATCTTGAAAAATATTTTTTTTATGCTGTTAACAACTTAACAAGTGTTTCTATTAGGTGTGTGCAGGGTTTACTTGTATGCTTTCCAATTTCATCACATCAATCACATTTTATCAATGTTTACAACGATTTTCATAAACCTTCATTATAAGATTTCCAAAGGCACGTTCAAAGCTCCGAAGTTCCTGGCTCTAATGATTTTTATCTCTAGGATTTCCATTTATGCTGGAAAGTGATCTTAAATATCTAGTGTGCATTAAAATGACAATCCTGTCATTATTCACTCACCCTCATGTCATTAAAAACCTTTATGATTTTCTTTCCCCTGGGGAAAATAAAAGTAGATGTTAGTCAGAATGTTGACACTGCTTATTTCCACATAATGAATGTGCATGGTGACCAGGGGCTGTCAAACTTGTCAAATACACAATCATGTCCTTTCAAATCTTGAAAAAAATGTTGGGGCTTTTTCTGTATATTATGTGGCTTCCACAGACTTAGAATATATGCACTTTGGATTTGGACTACTTTTATTGGCCTTTAGAATAGGCCTAATATGTAATTCTTACAGCTCCTGGTCACCATTGACTTTCATTGATTGGAAAACAGCAGCATCAATGTGCCTTTAGAGAGGATTCTGCCATTTGACCACATTTAAGGAAGTAAAGTACTGTTTTTTTAACGCTCAGATGTGTTTCTATTGAAGTGGAGTGAAAGTGCTATTGTAGACATACGGGAAGAAATCCTACCAATTACTTGATGGATGATGGTGTAAAAGGAAGATGCACAGTCCATTTGAAATGCCACTCAAGTGTGGTGAGAGTGCACGAGTGGGGCTGTATAGACATGCAAGAGACCAGATCAAAGTGAGATAAATGTGATCATATTGAGAGAGGAAGGAGTCTTGAAATGAAGTACTTTTACATTTATACCTGTTTCAGCATTTTTATTCTTACTCATTACAGATGATCTTTTCTGTCACACACACACACTGGTTTCCATGTTTTGTGGGTACTTACTGTATAAAAAATATTTTCAAGGTTTGTTATCACAACATTTTTTCTTTTGTCAAATCAACTTAAATAATTTATTTAGTTGAGACAACTTATTATTTCGAGTTTCTGATGATTAAATGAATCTCCTTCATTGTATTAACTCACTTTTTTCCAGTTCAATCAACTTAAAATTTTAAGGCAACCAGGTTACTTACTTTTTTAAGTTAAACCAACAATATTTTTTTTTTTATATTTTACAAATTGTATTTTCTATCCTCTTATTCTAACCCGACCCCTAAACCCATACCAACACACAAAACTTTCTGCATTTAAATTTTCAAAAAAATCCACGTATCCACGTAAATCCAAATGTAAGATTTCCAAAAATCCACGTAATCTGGTGTCCTAATGTGGACCAAAAAAATCCCTATACGAGGATTGTGGACATTACACACACACACACACACACACACACACACACACACTTACTTGTTGTTCTTTCTCTTGAGACCGGCCAAATGTTCACATTTCACTATTTGTGGGGACATTTGGTCCTAGGTTGAACAAGAACACGCATGTACACACACTTTATCTTTTTTTATCTTGTATTAGAGGATTATATAGCATGGCTTACTGACCTCTAATGGGAAACAGAACATGTTCATCATTTTAAATGTCTAGAGCTTCTCAATATATCATATCAAAACATTGTGGAGTAAAACTTAAATAGCGCACAACACGATCAACTGTTATTAAATATAATGATATAGATATTTTTAAACACGGCTTTAAGCAGTATTTGGTTGGGCCAAAAGTAATAGTAAAGCTCTTTATGAAAAACGACCTGGGTCCATGCAGGAATAAATGAATTATAAATCAAGTAAAATTGTAGCTCTATCATAGTGGATGTATTAAAAGGAGCAGGATCTCATTTGGTTCCATTTTATTCACTGACTTGATTAAACTGACCCTCAAGTGACATTTTAACTTGAATCTAATCATCCAGTAACTCCTATTGGCTAAACACTCCTAAATAAGACTCACATTACAAACATTTTAAAACCATCAGTTTAATTTTTTATAAATCACATTTTTGCTGTTTAAGATTTGTATGTATCCATTTTACACACTACTCAGAATGTACATTTATCCATTCAGAAATGGTATTTCTTTTTATTCTTTGTTCAGAATATGCTGTATATTTTGTAATATAATTGCGTTAAATTCATACCTTTTTATCTCGCAAGTGTATCTTATCTTATGGATTCTGCTGAGAAAAAAATTGTCCACTACAATGTACAAATCAGTTTAGTGTCAAGATGAGCACAGTAACACGACAATATCAGTTACCTATACAAGGCTGGACTGCAGATGACCAATCAGAATCAAGTATTCTAAAGAGCTGAGTAAAATTTTTGAAATCCAAATGTAGTTATATGATTGTTTACAGTAAAACACACTTAAAAAAACATATACTTTTAAAATTATTTGTAGCATTAAATTCCGGTTCTCATACCTCATTTGCTTGCCTAATCGTTTAAAGTTTAAACAAAAGCACCCAATAACCTTTTTACATATACTCAGCTGTTTTCTCTCAAGAGTGGAAATGGCTTGTATCTCGACCGTAACAAGTCAAAGGATCAGTTTAAAAGTCACAGTGATGAACCATAAAGGCCAGCTCAACTTCCTCTCCAGTACTGAATTACGCTCTATGTTTCAGATGGAGCAAAACTCCCCCCATCTCCATTTCATGTCACTAACACACTTCTGCTTCTCCTTCATGGTTTGTTGGTGATTTTAATGAGTTTTTGGCTCAAACTGCACTGTCTGCTGACAGTAAATGAAAGTAGCCTGAATTTCCAGGAATACTAGATACTTATGTGGCCTTATGTTTTACCTGTTTATATATGATCAGATAGCAGCCATTTGGACCTTTTTCACTTCAACAGGGAATATGGACCATCAACGTTATGAAAAATGCTTACTAGACGCAGTTACACAGTTACGACCCGTAAGACTGGAGGTTTGCTCAAAGGCCAAATAGCTAGAGATTGATTGTTTTGAGACATGTAAAATACCTTTTTGACATAATGTCAGATGGAAAAAAAAACATTAGGTTGATTTTTATTGTATGTCATGAAACATGATAGTATTATATGGCATAATTCTTATCTTTAAAACCACAGCCCCAGACACACTTTAGTGTAAATGTTTGAGGGTACATTGCCGTGTTTTACATACTTTTCTTCTAACAGTATAGCTTAAGGGATCACATTTGCATATTACATCTATTTATCGTTCAAGCTACAAAACCTGATGAACTGTTGTGTTGTTTTAAAGAGGCAGGTTGAAGGGACGATGTCCTCTGAGTCCCATGGCCTGTCTTTAAGCAGAAGCAGCAGCTCCCCAATTCCTTCTCCTTGTGAACTACAATCCTTTGACCCTCTTGGGTCGCCCTGCTTTCAAATGCCAGAGTCACAGGTATTAATAATTTAATTTATTAATTTTAAAACATTTGTTTTTAATGAATTTAGGAACACAGAACGATACATAGACAGACAGGCATATACTGTATAGATAGATAGAGAGATAGATAGATGGATGGATGATTGATTGATACACTGTTCTGTAGTTGCCGCTTCTTAGAAACCGCTCCCTGCCATCTGCTCTCATTACGACAGTGTCATAATTATTACTTTTTGATGAGGACGTGAACCTCCGCACAAGGCACTATTCAAGGACACAAGACCCTGCGGCAGAAATAGAAGGATTTCATCCTGCCTTTTTTACCAAATCCTCTTCATTAAATATTAATTAATTATGGCCCCTAGGGAAGGCTGTATATCACATTAAATGCATTTATGGGCTCTTTAGCAGATCAAAGATCTTTACGTGCTACTGCATTTCCACTTGGAAAACTGCTTTATGTTAAAGAGTGCATTAATTCGAAAGAAAACTGCAGTGTTGCTTTACATGGAATAGCATTGTTGCATGTATTAGGCAATTTTAGGTTCTAGGAATTTCATATTGGTGAGCTAATACGCATGTTTTATAGCGTTTTTGCATTATTTTGTTGTTCAATCTAGTGTCACCAGAGCAATGTTGGAGAGGGGTTTGCACCGTACTCCCAAAGAGAAAGCGTTCCCTACAGGCAGAAGAGTGCCGAGCGCTTTCGTAGACACAGCATAGACGGAAGCCCAGTTGAACAGGAGTCTGGCCTGACGGAAAACTATCACTACCATCCTTACAGACGTCAATGCAGTGAAGGGGCCATCGGTGAGGTTCAGACCTTCAGTTGTCTCAGAAGACCTGGACTGGCTGGGAAACTCAACACGGCCGATGGATTGGAGGAACAATCCTCTTGGAGTCCATTAAGCACTAATGTGGAGACGACTGGCATCATGGTGAGACTGAGTGATTGTTTAAACTGATATTTTAAGATTTCTTGTTCAGATAAAAAAGAAAAAAATTCCCATTTTTAAAGGTAGTTTTTAGTTCTCTTGGGTTTCGTTTAAAAGGTTATATATACATACGTAACCTTGAAGACTCTTTTAAATTCTTGCCAGCATATTTATGCCAGGGGCAAAAGACATGGAAAGAAGAAGACCTGTCAGGCAGATGTGCAAGCAGATGTCCTTATTACAATTTTTTAAAGAAGCATTAACATATGATATGTTGGAACTAAGTAAATCATGGTCTGCTCTTGGGGCAGGGAACTCAACACCCCTACAGTGAGCCTCAGATAAGCTCAGAAGATCCTCCCGACTACACGTCAGTTAATCATCAGACGTACAGTGCCATCAGTCCTCTACAACATCAGGTACTCCTGAAAGAATGTGTGATATACTGATACACTACCATTCAAAAGTTTGTTAATGTTTTTTTTTTTTTTTCTCATTCGCTCACCAAGTTTGCATTTCTCATTTCAGGATTATTTGAAATAGAAATCTATTGTAAAAGTCTTTTGATCAATTTAATGCATCCTTAGTGACAAGTTTAATCTTACTGACCCCAAATGTTGAATGATAGTGTTTATGTAAGTTGATATGACTACTGTAGGTAAACTTTGGCATGTGTAAGAAGGTAGAAATGATCAAATGATAACAGGTTTTGGACACATGTTCAGTCAAAACATTGGCAGAAAGTTCTACTACATCCTAAGACTGACAAATAACAGAGATGTACTCTTGTTGAACAGGGGTGTAGTATGTAATGGAAGCTTAAAAATTAAACAAGCAAAAATAAATAGTGCTGACAAAATCGATTAATCGAGATTGGTTAATTGTGATTGAAAAAAAATATATACATATATGTATACACACACAAACGTGTGTGTGTATATATATATATATATATATATATATATATATATATATATATACATTATGTTTATATTATAATTACAAACTTTTGATACATGCAATTAATCGCGATTAATTGATTTGACAACACTAACAATAATATATTAGTTTTTTTTATTACCAATAATTACACAAAGTGTAATTACACAATAACACTATTTAATTCATTTTAATAAAAGAGTTATTTTTGTATGTACTGTCTCTAGTTTTATTCTTCAAGAGGAATAGACACGGTTTCTCACTACTATAGCCAAAGCCTCTCATCACAAACATCTCAAGACAATTCTGCCCAGACACTCTACCCTAAACCCGTCTACTCTTACAGGTATGTATTTGCCCCACCTGTATTATCTAAGACATATATTCAAAAATAGATCATTTTCTGAAACCTGTTAGTTCTAAATCATCTCAGGGCCCAACATTTTATACAAAAAGCACCATGTTTAAATGTTTGTCACTTGCTTAGGCTATGATAATTGGCTGATATAAATCTATAAAGTGATGAAAGGAATAACACATTTATATATATATATATATATATATATATATATATATATATATATATATATATATATATGTATGGTATTAAACGTGAATATGTCTATGAAAAATAGTGTTACTGTATTGTGTATTACCGCCAAGCGACTGAGTTACTGAGATTCATTCCGAATTTATAACATAACCTCCATTGTACTTAAAATGGTAATGTTTTAAATGTTAAACGGAACATCACACTTACAATCATGCCATTGATCTAAATATCAGCTGAGTGTAAATATGTGCAGCTTCGCGTGAAAAATGATTAAAACCAATTTTGAGATGAAGAAGATGAAAATAAATCTCTCATGTCCCCAGAGTGTGAATGTGAAGTTTTAGCTCAAAATACCCCACAGATATTTTTATATCTTGAAGTTAAAAAAGTCAGTTTTTGTGTCTGTCCCTTTAAATGCAAATGAGTTGCTGCTTCGGTCACAGAGGGTGGAGCTTCTTAACAACTTCGATTACCTCACACAGACATGCACTGAAAATTTCAAAAACTTTTAGACTTTTATGTTTAAACCGGAGTCAGAAAGGTGGAGAGAATCAAGAAGAAGTGACAACAAGTGACCACAAGAGTAGTTAGTAGATTAATTTATGTTGCTTATGTGTAGTTATTATCGTTTAATCATTGATTAGCATATTCTGTCTTGATAATCTACAAATCGTATTCCGGGGGCGGGGTTTATGTAAATTTTAGAGTTCATGATGTCCGGGAAGAATGTAGTGTAGTACCTACCAGCCATTTGTTGTAGTCTCTTATAGAAAGCAATTACTTTTAAAGAAAATATCTCCCTTTGCTTTGAACTTGAAGCTCAAACAGCAACATTACACAGTAACTAAAGTTAGAAAAGTGAAATCATAATCAACCACCCCTTTAAATGATGAACAACAACTATTTAAACATATGTAGTTGCAAATTAAAAAGTATAACTAAACTGCTGACAACTACTAAACCACAATCAGTCATCTGTTATGAAAAGATTCAATTATTTACTATACCACATACTAATACAATACAATTTATGTGAATGCAGACTCTGTCACTTTGGCTAGTGCCAGCCAAGCGCACATGTAAAAGCATAAAAAAACATGGTCACAACTGATAATACTTCCAAACAAATCAAAATAAACCAATGCATCACAATAGTCTTGTTTGATTGGTGATTTTTCATTGTGAAATATATTTCTTTGCAGTATTCTCATCTTCCTGGCTCTGAGGAATAGCAAAACGGGCAGTCTACCAGTAAGTGAGATCTACAGCTTCATGACGGATCATTTCCCCTACTTCAAGGTAAACTGCACTACCACTTCTCAGAACAATTTCAACATCTAATATACATACAGTGAACAGTTACAGAGGAGGCCTGTTCATGAGGAATGTAACACGTACAGAATGTAAACAGATTTGTTCCTCATATTTCCTGGAAAATGCCTGTTATGGCATGATCTCTATATGCCTGATCATTTAATCACCCTCCTCTTGGCGTTGTGCTGGTAAAGGGATTTACAATGTGACATTATTTTGGCTCATCAATAGGTAAACATGCAGATTCGTACCGATCCAGTGTTGACTTCACTGAGGGAAGTGTTGTAAGAAAGATATTTCTTTATTTAGAGAACTGACTGGTACAAGATTCATTGCTTTTCACCCTAGAATACCCTTAGCCACTGCCTCGCAACAGTTTAGAGACCACTTCACAACCTTAGGTTTTATTTGTGATTCCTCAGACAGCTCCCGATGGCTGGAAGAATTCTGTCCGACACAACCTCTCTTTAAACAAGTGCTTTGAGAAAGTAGAGAACAAGAATGGGAACTCCTCTCGAAAGGGCTGCCTCTGGGCCCTGAACCCAGCGAAGGTAGAGAAGATGCAGGAGGAACTTCACAAGTGGAGACGTAAAGATCCGCTGACTGTACGGAGGAGCATGGCCCGACCAGGTGCGCAGACCCTCTATTTGTTTGCCTAATCCTAACCCTAGCCCTTAATCCTAGCCATACCTCCATAGTACATAATCCCAAATCTACCCATACTGGCGATTATACTGAATAATTTGGCACAACTCCGGTCCTACCTATGCACAAATGCAAGGGCCCCCAAAAGCACCACGGATTATTTAAGTAGCGTATGTAAACATATTTTTTAACATGCAAATATAAATGTGCATTCAAATTTAGCAGAGTCGTGTGGAAATGAATTTTTTTTTTAATTTATTTTTCTGAACACTTAAATTCATTTAATAACTTTAAAACTTTAATAATTTTGGACTCGGACATCTGTGCGGCAGAAGTGTAGATCCCATTTGTTGGTCTGGAAGTTAGAAGTGCAAAAAATGTCACAGATTAGCCAAATTCACATATGCGATATGATTATTGTTAATGGATTTTATGCTTATGCTCACCTGCAGTGTTCTAAAACTGAAAAATGATAAAACAATTTATTGAACATTGTATTTACAAACATTTCTGTTTTAAGAGAGAATAACGAAAGGCATTTTATTTTAGCCATTATATATTTCTATAAAAAATTGCGTGTATTTATTAATTTAATGTTTCAATAAAATTCTGTCCTGTTTGGGGTATTTTTTATTTATTTATTTATTTCAGGTACTTCTTTTTTGAAAGAAGTCTCTTATGCTCACCAAAGCTGCATTTATTTGATAAAAAATAGAATAAAAACAGTGAGATTGTGAAATATTATTTCAGTTTTAGAATAACAGTTTTGAATGTTTATATATTTTAAAATGTAATTTATTCCTGTGACGGCAAAATAAATTTTCAGCATCATTACTCTAGTCTTCAGTGTCACATGAACATAAACAAATCCTTCAATTTCACTGGTACTCGTGACTAAGTGACAATAAAGTTAACTTATCCTCGCTGAATAAAAGTATTAATTAAGTGACAATAAAGTTTGCTTATCCTTGCTGAATAAAAGTATTATTTATTTATTTTTAAGTGACATTAAATTTTACTTATACTTCCTGATTAAAAGTATGAAGTATTTATTTAAAAAAAATCTTACTGACCCCAAATTATGTTTCGTCTATAGATATTAAACTATATTACTTTCTTTTATATTATATAATATATATATATATATATATATATATATATATATGAAGAGTTCAGATGCAAAAGCCTCTAAGTGCCATTTGAAATTTTCTTCTAAAATGATCATTTTTATCAAGCTTGTATATTTAAGTTCAGTAACTTCACTTAAATGACAATTAATAGGTAATCTTCATTGCCATTTAAGTGAAATTACTGAACTTAAATATACAAGCTTGATAAAAATGATCATTTTAGAAGAAAATTTCAAATGGCATTTAGAGGCTTTTGCATCTGAACTCTTCATATATATATATATATATATATATATATTATATAATATAAAACACACACATTTAAAAAAAAAAAAATATATATATATATATATATATATTTTTTTTTTAAATGTGTGTGTATATATATATTTATAGTTCTGCTCATTTTTTTTTAGAGGAGCTGGAACGTCTGCTTGGGGAGAGACCTGAAAAATTGAAGACTCTTGGATCTCACTTCAGTCTACCAAGCAGCCATACACATTCTCAGTCCTTAAGAGTTGCCATGCATCCTGCCTACGGACACCAACCTGTCCGTGAGACTAGTGTCCCGCATCAGAAGTCTCTCTACAGCCCTTTACCCTCTCAAACTGTCGTCCCGCCTCCCCCCTACTTACCTCCAGACACTTTAGCTTTCCCATACTACTCTCCAGTCACCCATCAGCCCAGTGCTGGGCATCCCTCTATTCCCAGGACAGGCAGCTTGGATTCCCCCCTGCCAGCACACACCCCACCAAGCTACAGCACCGCCCTGCAGGCTGGTCACAGCACTACAGCGAGCATGCAGGAGCTTCTGCTGGATGGAGAAATCAGCAATGATGTTGATACATTAAATCCCAGCCTCACAGATCTACAATTACATGGTAAGATTGAGTTGTGAGTAATGCATATGAGCACAAATTGGGATGCACCCCTGTCTATTGATGTTCATGTTCTCTATCTTTGTTTAAAGGGAATCTTTGGGAGGAGCTAAGGAATGACAGCCTCTCTCTGGATTCACTGGTAGTTATGGACTCAACCCCTTTCCTACCCCAGCTTAGTCCCAGTCAAGTAAGGGATAGTGTGGGGGGCTGTGAGGGTCTAGTGGAGACTGAAGGCAGCGTTTCTGGGTTGTATCTCAGTGGGCTCTGCACAACCGCTTTCACCAGTACAGACAACATGTCAGGTCTCCTTTCTTCTTCAGGAAACACTCCCATTCCTCTTCTATGAGAAAGTAACCTCAGTGTAGCCATTTCTACTTTTTCCAAAGTCATGGTGCGCTTGAGTTTTAAAAACGACTTTAGCTTTAATGTTTTAATGCATATATTACAAATATTCAAGGCTTCCATTGCCCACAACAGTATTCAAAGACCCCATGATTGTTTGAGTCATTTTCTGGATGAGGATACATTTTGAAAAAAAAAAAAAAAAAAATGTACACACAATTTCTACCTGATAAAATATAACTAGTGTATATGAATATTAATTTACATATAATTTGTGGTCATGTGATATTAATTCACATGACCACAAAGTTCTGTAAGCATTTAATGCTCAACATCCCTTTAATGTGGCCTAAATTGAACAATGTTTAATTTTTGTTTTGTTGAAGTTTGCTGACATTCAACAATATATTAATATTATTTGCTTTTGTACAAGTGTTTTTTTCTTCAAATCTATAAAAGTGTTTCCAGTTGGTAAGCTTTTAATCAAATTGTTGTTTGCATCTGTGCTGGGAACCACTGGGGGGTGTAGTTGCCTCTTTTTTATACTGTCTTTCCACAGTAATACACATTAAAGGCACTGTAGGAAGTTATAACAGATCTCATGAATTGCAGGATTTATACCCACTATGACACACTATACGAGATGATACGATCGAATCTTGCGTCCCGACGACCGTTGTCATTTACGAATCCCCGATCGTACCAAAATCAGGCTAAAATCGTGTAATCTGAACAAGGTTTGTTTGAGCTATCAAAAAACAAGAAAATGGTTCCATAAAATTAACTAAATTACTTTTTAGGGAGTAACATAATATTGCAATGGATTACTTTTAAACATATCTTTCCATAGCACTGCTCATTAATAATAAGAAATCTTTCCAATCAGCTCAATGCTGAAAAGTCAGCCATCACAGGACTAAATTACTAAATAAAATATATAAAAATAGAAAACGGTTATTTTAAACGTTTAATTTTTTTAAACAACTGTTTTTACTGTATTTTTGATCAAATAAACGCAGCCTTGAAATTTTCAATAAATATGATTCCAAACTTTTGATCAGTAGTATACGATTTAAGCATTGTGTTTTATATGCACGAGTCATATGAGTGAAAGCAATAAATTGAATCAAACATAATTTCAAGCACTGGAATTTTTATTTTTTGTTAAATTCCATGAAACAATTACACAATGGTATAACTATACTATATTATATAACTATTTCTGACAAAAGATGCTATTAAAAATATGTTTGACAATGTATATCAATATAAATAAGAGCATATTAATATAAATAACACAGATTTACATCATCATTGACCAAATTATAAGTATTCAAAAAGGAAAATGAGAAACGTTAAGGGAAATCAGGGCCTTTCAGAGAATCTAAAAGGCAGTGGGTGCAATGTCAGGGCAAAATACACATTTCCTTGCACAGCTCCTGAAAATATTCCTTCCTTCAAAGGTCCAAACACACTGCAACTCTCTCTACATGTGCCTCTTTTAATGCATTAGAAGCCTTGAGTGATGTCACTCACTGTATGAACATTTACACACAAATCATTTGGCTTTGGGCTTTGAAAAATACATATAAAACGGAGCATGCAATTAATGCACATGTGCACAAGCACACTCATGTCCTCATTGAGAGACACATTTATCACACACTTTAAAAGATTCGAAGGAGAAAAAAGTAGTACAGGCCCATTCTTAGAGTAACATTCTCTCTCTGTCTCACACACGCACAAATATGCACACACACAATCCTGAGATTTTTTTTTAACCAATGCACCATCACATACAAGATTAGATGCCTAGATGCCACTTTCAGTAGATGTTCCTATGCCAGTCACTGCACTCCAACTGGATGCAGATTTCTACGGTCCACCGTTATAGGAATAATCTGCCTTATTGTGCATTACTAGCTTGTTGTCCACAAAGTAAAAGCTGTCGGATTGTGTCTCATATGGGTGAAGGATCATTTCACGCACTGTAGAGGGATGCAAGAAACACAATGTCACTTGTATTATGTCCAACCACAAGATCAGAAATCAATCAATAGTTATTAAGTCAACAGTTCATGACTTACTTATGTCATCAGAGAGAGGTGGGAATTCGTAGATGTGTTCGCAGGTATTCTTACTGCTCGGGATGCAGAAGCCAAACTCAAAGTCAAAGCTCTTCAGCAGCTGCCCACGGAAATAGTGCCGCTCAATCATACGAAAGTTGTTGATTGGAACATCGCCTACAGTGAACTCAACCCTGTGGAGGCAGGAAAGGACACATGTATGTAGCAATGAAATTCCTACCTTGCAAGGATGGTGATAAAATGCAGAGCGTAAGAAAAAGATTCAATATGCTGATTTCAAACAGCCGAAAGTGGGGGTCCGGTGGGAAGAACCCCAAAAGTACAGATGCTGCTGCCACGATTTACACTATTAGATGTTAATATCCAATATAGGATACGTATATAGTTCGTTCCTGCTTCTTTTTTACGTTCTGAATTATATATAAAAAAATATATATTTTACTCATAAATGAATTTCACTTTATATAGTCTAAAGGATGAAAGAAATGTATGTACATTTTTAGAATGACTAATTTCTACATTAAACACAACAATACGCCATCGCAATCGCGACTCTCCTGTTATTAAAGGCAACACTTCCGGTTTTCTTCCCACCGGAGCCATTTCAAAATGGCGGCTGCGTGAAATCAGCGAATGGGGTTCTATGTACAGTAGAACCTTAGGGTTCTTGGCTCATGTTTAAAGACCACTTTATGCCAAAAGGGTTCTTTATAAGATTAAATATCTTCAATCTACATAAATTAAAGATATATCTATCTATTCCCTTTATATTACATGATTTACATGTTTCCCTGGAGACAAAATAAGTACAATTTACTTTGATGATCCAATTCAAGAGGTTTACACCCAATGCTCTTTAATGCATATTCTGTAAGGGGTGTGCAAATTATGAGCAGAACTGTCAAGTATATATCTGGCAAATCTTTCTTTGTCTTATCTTTAGTTCTTCTGATGCTTAGGACAAGTGGTATAATCTTATTTACTGTTGTAACCCTCGTTCCCTGCTGGAGGGAACAGAGACGTTATGTCGACTGACATTTGGGGTCCTACTTGGGAAAACAGCTAATAAAATTAGCAGGTGGAATTTGCATGCATAGCCAGGCAGCTATGCAATAATACACTCATTAGGTCTGTGCTGAGGAGCCATTCAGTGGGTAGTTGTGTCAGGAGGGACATACTGTCTCCATTCCCTCTATTAGGGAATGAGGGTTACATTACGACAGTAATCGAGACGTTCCCTGTCTGCCAGTCACGCTCTACGTTATGTCGACTGACATTAGGCGTCCCTATGGAAAGTGCCACACCGACGAACTGCGTTATGAGTGTTGGCAGTAGCGTGCCAGCTACCAAATGTCCTTGCCTGATCTTAACCTTCTCAACGCCCCATGTAAGCCGAATAGTCCTTCATGCCTCTTGGGATGGAATGGACCGGGCTTACCACGGAGACGGTTGATTTACTGTTGTTTCTCTATGTTCTTAATGGAAAAGAGCGCTTCGGCTCATTTTCTTTTTACACCAACTACCAGTGGTTAATGTTGGGGAAGCGTACCAAGTCCAGGTGGAGAGAGATGCTACAGAGGCCTCATCCTACCCAAAGGGAGTACATGTGGAAATACCCATGTGGTCTTCCCACACTTTACCCGTTTGTACTACCCAACACGCAGGAAGAGACCAGCGCCACCTGGAAATTATAGTACGGTAATAGGCAGAGTTGTGCCTGAACAATAGTTCATAAACTCGTTCACTGCTTCTCGGTCATTTGTTCAATTATTCATCTGTCTAACATGGACTTTTTTCACTTGGAAATTTTAAGTTGTTGAAACGGCATGTTTTCATAGTACAATTAACCAATTTCTCTCAAACTTTTATTCACTGTGATATGACTCCTTTAAAGATTAAGTCAAACAGACTCAAGTGTGATTTCAGGCTAATTTTAGCTTGCAATTTAAGATCAAGTGTAATCCTGTCACTGATTGCAGTATGCACTTACGTGGCGCCAACCTGGCGTAGTCGGAGGAAGGCGGGGGTGAACTGGTAACGCACAAAGCGTCCGGCGTTCTGGTCAAAGTCTGTTCTGTCCTCCCCACTCTCTGTGAATCAGAAAGGGGTCGGCATTATCAAATGAGCCTTTGAAGGGCTCTTGAGCAGCGAGCTGCATCTAAATGGAAATCAGGGCTTTATGGCGAAAAAAAAAGAGAAAAAGAAAGCAAGACGAGCCTTGCATTTAAATGTGTAGCCTGTGTAGGTGGAGTGAGGAAGTGATTCTGAGCGGTCTAGTCCTTGTCTTACCTGTTGTAGGGGGTTTGGTGATCTCGAAAAGAACTGTGCCAGTCTCCATGTCTCGGATTTTGAACCTGGTGAAGTCAATCTTGTGTATGTTCTGCTCTGGACCGCAGAGGTAATCTATGGAAACAAAACCCAACCACAGTGGTTCGAGATGTGCCTCAGTTATGACTTACATCAACATTTGTAAGATAATGAAATATGAATGGAACATTAACATAGATGTGATTCTCTCCAGACTTGTCACAACATTTCAAAATATAAAGCTAAATACATTTTAACACTGGGTATGTGTGCGTGACACAGGTCACATGCATCAAGTGAGCTATCAAAGATATGCCTCAGGGCTGAGCAACACTGAGAGCCATAACCTTGTGTGATAGACTGCAGGGACAAAAAGAGCTATTTCTGTTCTCTCTGATGTTGTATGGAAATGACATTGATGATGACCATACACCTACTCGATTCATTACCTGCCTGCAGAGACTGATACTGTTTAGAAATACTGTCAGAGGAATAGGAAGTATACCATCAGACAAACATTGTTAAACACATTGTGCTTTCATTTTGAACATTTTCTATTGTTTTTTAACTTAAGGTTGCCATAACAGTGTGTTTGCCCATTTTGTGTCAAATGAGTGACAGCTGCTAATTCAAACATAACAGTTAATTAAGTAAAGGTCTACACCACTGAAAACATTGCATTTCTGTCAACAGATCCTCCTAAATATTGTACAATGCACCTTTAACTGTTCAAATATTTTTTGATGTTTACTATATATGAGGATTTATTTGTGTCCTGGAGTTGGTAAAAATTTTGTGCCACTCTTATCATGCCCTTTAACGTTCGTCTGCCTCATACCAAACTCCCAGAGGAGGCATATGAGGTACGAGGAGCAGCTGTGTCAGCCCTCTTCTACCTGGGATGGATTATACCTAAGAAGCTTACATTGTTCCTCATCACATGGAGCAGACTGGTAGATACTAAGGGGATTTAGGACAACTCTACATTTTGAGAGGTCCATCTATGCTTGGATGACATTGAGATGAGTGTATTACTTCCTGTGAGACACTGAACCGTAACAGTATCCCATAAAATTCACATTTGAACATTGATTAGCGAACATAAACAGAAGCTCAACCGGACCTGTTTGACGCGTGAGAATTAACCTAATTGGTTCTCGAGGAGGAAGCTCAAACGTGCTGCGTAACACATGAGAATGAACCTCATTGGTTTTCGCACGTCAAGCGAACATGCTTGTGCTTCAATCTTTCAGATTGAAAAGCCTAAATTCAATCTGTTCATCATATAAAGCGGTCATGTCAATTCAGAAAATTTGGACTAAACCACTCAATAATGGACTAGTTCCGAAGTTTTAAACAGTCTCTGGTTTGTCATGTGCTTCTGTTCTAGTTCTGTTTATTGTGAGCACTTGGCTTGTCATGTGTTTCCTTTGTGCCATGTGCTCTCTCCTGTCTATTGTCTAGCCCCTCCCATCTTGTTATCTGATTATTGGTTAATTTGTCCCACCTATTTAGCCTCCCTGTGTTTGTAGTCGTCGTTTTTCCAAGTTACCTGTTCTTTGTGTTTACGGTAACGCTTCCTTTTACAGTCCAGTTACCTATGTAAATACTTATTTTAGTAACTACAATTACTGGGTAATAACTAGTACTAACCCTGAATCTACCCCTAAACCTACCCCTGTTCCATGTACTTACCTTATATTAGCAGTACTTTCTAGGTAAGTACACTGTAAGTACTGTACTGTAAAAGGAAGCGTTACCGTGTTTACTTACCACTTGCTAACAGTTTTTGGGTTTGTACCTTATCTACCTGTCACTAATAAATTTCCTCTGCATTAGAATCCTTGTCTCAGTTCTGACTAGTCCATGACAACGAGAGCCGATTCAGAGTAGAACACTGAAACCTGAATAGACACGAAACAGATACCTTGCATATTTTCCAGCGTTTTCATGCACTTGCCAATACCACAAAACATGCTTGATATAAATCAACACATTTATAGCTCTCTGTGAACTTGTTCGTGGAAATGTTTTTTTTTTTTTTGTTCTGCACAGTTTACTTCACCTGAGGAATTGCCACACAGTGGGACCAATCTACGTGAGGTAACACTGTGTGAGTGTGAGCGCAAAAATACAAATAGTCAGGGAAATTAAGAGGTGAAGGGAGAATACAACTGAACAGAGACTTAGGCATGATAAGTGTAATCATTTTTTGTATTATAAGTATTATATTTAATTTACTGAGAATGTAACATTTTATTAGTATCTAGTTTGCATATCCCCAATGTCTTGACGCAGGCATCATAAGTGCAATTAATTATTTTTAGCCTTTTAAACGTTATAACGTATCTGCTTTACTATTTGTGAACTGTAAAAAAGAAAAAGTGAAAATGTGGAGTTATTTCTCTCTGATCCTTAAAAATTGCCTTTTCTTGTGAAACTTAATGTGGCCAGGTTGATCATTCATATCAAGCGATATTTGTGTGATTATCTGACAAAATGTCAAATGTGCTATTCTTTAAAAAATCTTATCATAGCTGTGTGGCAGGCAAGTTGTAGCTTTCCAAACCACCATGGTGCCACAGTTCACTACTTCTAATGCTGTCACCTAGCAACATATCTTTTGATACCAATCCAGAATAACTACCACCTGTTATTGTAAGGTAAACAAAAGGAACTGCTCTGTATAACAAACGCAGATTATGAACAAAACAGCATCCATTTACAAGACCACACAGGTTCATTTAGATTTATGAGGCATAATGTGCGTATCTAAACACCATAATTCATTCTTTATGAAGTAATGCTTCCAAACACTAAGTAAAGCGCCAAATTGAGCAGTTAATCAAAAGATTATAGGAGGAAGTCATGTAACCATTTGCTAAAAAGCCAATCCACCTCCCTAATGAAATTGAAACACTTATTAACATAACTTATATTTATGCTATTTATCACTTCATCCATTAATATACTTCGTGTTACAGTAACATGAGATAAAGAGGACAAAAATGCAATTTGCAAATAATAATGAATCCAAAGCAAGCATGTTGTCCACCTTCCTCAGAATAGCAGCCTGTATCCTTAAACAAGAGCAGCTTCTATTTTTAGAGCACTAATCCAAGTGATTAGCCATACACCAGATTTTCTTCCATTTAGAAGAAGAGTGGCATCCGGAAGTGAGATCTCAGCACTTCTCTCTGTGCATTTGTACATATATTTATTCAAAGATGTTTTAATTCACAGCTCAGAGGATAAGAATACATTGTTGATTTTACAACCACAAACCACTTGCATTTCAGAGCTTATGACTCACAACAAGAAATGGTGGCAAAGATGAGACAGTGCAGCTATTATGTCCAAGTGAAATGTTATTTATGGAGTGTGAGAAGTGTAACAGTGATGCAAATGTCTATCAGTCAGTTTTGGCAGAGACAGTTCCATAAAACTGTCCCATCAAACTGCACATCACAGATCTGATCTCTGATCAAGTATATTTGTTTTAGAGCCAGATATAATGTCTTGCATGCAGGGTCAACGAGCATTATCAAAAATGAGTCAAACCACCAGCTCAAAGGAGTCATCCAGTCATACTAAAGTTTAGCATCTGAGTTCCTTTGCAAGAGGTGATGAATGCTTATTGGTCAAAGATCATAGTATACAAACCCAACAATGCTCTATTTTAAACAAATCAAACTGTTTTAAAAAGTGAAATCACTTCAACCAAATCAGCATTTTTATTCCCTTTTAATCACGTGTTCAGAGGATTATTAGTCATATCAAATGTTAACACTATACATTGATTGATCCTCACCATCATCATCAGACTGACATGGTTCTTCCTCATTTGATTGAAATTTGTTTCATTATCCACCTGTCTGTGTTATTTGATTATTGAAATAATTATATAGATTTGTATTAATATTTCAAATTAGTTTCTTTTTTTCCTGTATATATAATTGCCATTTTAGTTTTGGTAATTTTAGTACATAGAGTTAAACTAAATAAAAATGAGAAATGTTGATTTGGCAACTAGTTGACATAAAGTAAGTTTTGTTTATATTTTATTTCAGTTAACATTTACTGTATTTCTATGCTTTTAGTGAACTATAATAACCCTGCCACGTGTTTAAGAATGTGATAAGTACTCAAAACATGCTCTTTCTTGTATACTGCTTCAGAAATAATGAATCCGGCAACATTATTAGAAGAAATTATCTTGTGCATTTATCTGTGTGTGGCACAAAGTTACAAACATAAGCCTGTCCACAGTAATTAAAGTATAGCCTAAATGCTGAAGCCTGTTTTAAGTAAACCTCCTCACGGGGAGGTTCAGCAAGTATAATAATAACTTGCTTAATCTTAATTGGAAATGTAAACATTCATTAGCAGTGAGTGAATAATGTATTAAAATCATCCTCTAATCCTAAAATATTGCATTCAGATTCCAGAAAGATCATTCCTATATATTTAATGACTTTCACAGACGTTTTAGAGGTGACAATGCAAACATTTAAACATAGTTACATACATAACATAGTTATATTCATAGCCATGTTTAATTACTACGTTATTACATTATTACGTTAAAATGAAACGATATATATATATATATATATATATATATATATATATATATATATATATATATATATATATATATATATATATATATATATATATATATATATATATATATATATATATCCTAGCCTATTTCTCGATGCTCAGTCCGTTCATCAGTATCACTGGGTTCGTTCGACCAGAAAAGAGGACCGTACAAAGACGTAGCCTACTCGCTAAATGAAAACGTTCCATCGACGTCACATTTTAAAAGATGACGCTCTATTCTAAATGAAGTTCCGTACTAGATTGTCACGGCGCGAGATTGAACAAAAGAAAAAAAAGAAAGAAC
The DNA here is from genome assembly GCA_038021265.1 of Cyprinella venusta. NCBI lineage: Eukaryota > Metazoa > Chordata > Actinopteri > Cypriniformes > Leuciscidae > Cyprinella > Cyprinella venusta. The sequence continues at coordinate 13,486,678 of CM075881.1, read as the reverse complement.
CGCATGACTAAACGTGCCATTTCGCACTGGTAAAATATGTGCAACAGTGTGAGCTAGCAGAGCAGCTTGTCAGCCGTGCGATTGTTTTCGGAAGCTTCCTGTTTCAGAGTGGCATTGATATTACTGAACTTACTGTCAGTGATCTTCTGCAGTCCGAGTACATCATCCGGCGTTATTTCTGTGTTTTTCAACAAATCCTCTTCAGTCGTATTTAGGACACCCGCGTCGCAGCCTTGCTTCACTTTCATGTCTAAATGCGATAAGATGCTGCTGCTGCTGCTGTTGTTGTCCGTGCACGAGTTGCGGTCTTCGCAACAACCTTTCTGGCAAGGGCCGTTGGTTTGCCTCACCTCTGCTGTATTATGCGTCCTGGTTATTTAACGCAGGCTCTTTACTGATACAAGAATAGCGCATTCACCTCCCCCAGCCAGTCTGTCTTCTAAGGATGTTGTGTTGCCGTATTTTAGCTACTCCTTTTCTAAGGCGAGGGACTCTCGCGCTGTAATCTGCATGTTTGTCTGCAGCTGAAGGTATTAGAGCAACCACTCCAAATGCATAATCGTGCAAACCCCGAGAGAGATGAGCAGTATTAACTAAGTGCGGAAGGAAGTGGGCAGACGGTTCACTCACTCAAGCCGCTTCTTTTTTAAAGTAAATGTCTGTCTCATTTTGATCAGACTTGTTTATGCACTGTATGGACAAAACTTGCATTTACTCGGAAAATGATTAAGCTTCTTAGCTATAAATATATGTAGGGTATATAACTGTACATGGAAGGCCTATGTATGATATTGTATGATGTATAAGCCTATGAATTTGATATGTATATATAATAAATTAGGAAAATGATACACGTATTTGGAAGTGAATAGTTGCTATCTGAACCATGACAAAAAAACTATATATATATATTATATATATATAGTTTTTTTGTCATGGTTCAGATAGCAACTATTCACTTCCAAATACGTGTATCATTTTCCTAATTTATTATATATATATATGAAGAGTTCAGATGCAAAAGCCTCTAAGTGCCATTTGAAATTTTCTTCTAAAATGATCATTTTTATCAAACTTGTATATTTAAGTTCAGTAATTTCACTTGAATGACAATTAATAGGTAATCTTCATTGCCATTTAAGTAAAATTACTGAACTTAAATATACAAGCTTGATAAAAATGATCATTTTAGAAGAAAATTTCAAATGGCACTTAGAGGCTTTTGCATCTGAACTTTTCATATATATATATATATACAGGTTTTTGGCATTTTTTTGTTATGGTTCAGATTCACTTACATCCCGAAATTCATATGAAACTGGCGTGAGAACTGTGAGAAGAGTAGAGTAAACTATAGCTCAACTTTGTTTGTCTGGTATGAATAAAACGTCGGCTAATTATATTTAAAATAAATTATTAGGCTATTGCTGTTTCCACAGACATCATTGTGTATTTTACAAACTCCAAATGTATTGTTTTACTAGTGCTTGTATTTATTTAAATGTCTGAAACCTATAAAATAAACATTATGAGGTTGAAAACACTGCATAGTTGTGAAATATGACAGCGCCGAGCTCGTCCGGCTCAGCGACCAACGATCAACCTAACGCTCAAAAACAGTTTGAATCTGGCTGTTAACTTATGTCATGTCACCGGACATTCTAAATCCCTTATGTGGTTCAGTTACAGAAATAAAAATCCCAAATATGGGACTGTACCGCTCAAAAGGTAAAAAATGTTATTTGTAACCATACAAAAATTAAACTGAAGGGGCACAAAATCAGATCTGAGAGGGCAATGCCCCAGGCGCCGGGCCTAGGTGAACTGCACCTCCCTTTGGTTTAATGAATATTCCTGCCAGGATTTAGCAGCTAAATGAAAATTAGATTCAAATTAGCTTAACTGTGGATGTTCATATAGACATTCTTATAAAGTAACAAAGTCAAAGAGAGAGTTTATAGAGAAAAGAAACATATAATCATGAACTATCAAACAAAACTGAATGATTAGACAAGCACTAAAATTGGGACCTAATAGTTGATCTATTTTCTTTACTTTTTTAAATTGGGTTTGACATAGAATGCATTTACCAAACCTAATAGTGCTTCTACTACTAGTCGTAACACATGATTGTTCATTCCTATAGGTAATGTCTATTCCAAGCTGCTCTTTATAAATGTTTTTTTACATTCCACAGAGTTTTCCCTGTGGGGCCTTGTTGTATCCACCTGTCCATGCCACGTGTCATTCCTTATGCCATTTCAAAGCAGCCTCTTTGGTGTGTCTGCATGTCCCTTACTCTGCGCACAGATTGGATCTGGGGGTGATTGGCACCCCATTCGTTCCAGTGTTTATAGGAACTACACTCAAACAGGTACTGATATCCACGGTAGCCAGGGTACTGGTATCCAACCCACCTACAAAAGGAAAGAGCATTGCATATGGTAACTAATGAGATAACATCATCTTTTGTAATAGTAAATGGTAAACCACTTACGTTCCACCATTTACTTGAATGCTGGCGACTCTGTCCTGGAAGCCATAACACCACAAACTTGGGATGTCCTCATCAGACACCTCCATCTTACGACCCTCAAAGTTCATGCACTCATACAGACAGATCTTATGGTCCTGGGGGTCCTACATGCAGAAAGAAACAGTTGAGACAGATGGTCCTCCAATTATTAATTGGTTATGTTTTGTGATAAAATGGGAAATGGACTGATATAATGTTCTCCCACCATCTTGACGGGCCGGACAGACATGATCCGATCACATCGATAGCTGTTAGACCAAGTGTCCCATCGAGGGTATTCACCCTTCTCCAGCATGAACATCTCACCAGTCATATCCTGTTGCTCAAAACCTACCCATCTGCAAGACAGTAGAGGCAAACACACTGTAAAGAGTCTTTTTTACATGTACATTATGGCATAAGTATTTTAAAATCAAATAAAACTTAAATAAAATAAAAATAAAAACTTTTTCCTAATAAATTGCAGATTTTTAAATAATTTGGAATATTCACAAATAGAAATAAAAGATTAAAGAAAGTTTTTGAAAGAAGTCTCTTATGCTCAACAAGGCTGCTTTTATTTGATCAAAAATACAGTACAAATAGTAATATTGCAAAATATTTTTAAAATTTTAAAATAAGTATTTTTTTCAGCCTCAAGTGTCACTTGATTCACAGAAATTCAAATATGCTTATTTTGAGCTCTAGAAACATTTCCTATTCTTAATGTTGGAAAAAAATATGTGCTGCTTAATATTTTTGTGGAAACTGGAAAGTGGCTCAATTAAAGTACTAGTTTCTTTAAATGGGGGGTTGATTTTTGATTTAACTTTTCTAACTTTAGTTTAGTGTGTAATGTTGCTGTTTGAGCAGAAACAACATCTGCAAAGTTACAGCAAGTTCTATTTTCTTATAAAGAAATTGTTTTTTTTAAGGAAATGGGACTACATGACATTCCTGCTACATAAATTCATAAATTCATAAATTCATCTACTAACCATTCAGAAATGTCGTCACTTTTTGATTCTCTCCATCTTTCTGACTCGGTTTGAACATAAAAGGCTAGAGATTTAGAAATTTTCAAAATTTTAGTTTTCTAAGTTTTAGAAATTTTCGATGCATGTCTATGTGAGGTAATCGAAGCTGCCAAGAAGCTCCGCCCTCTGTGCCTGGAGCAGCAGCTCATTTGCATTTAAAGGGACAGACACAAAAACTGCATTTTCCCCACCCTCAAAAAGTGACAACATTTTATATAAAATGTTATATAAAAATATCTGTGGGGTATTTTGAGTTAAAACTTCACATACACACTCTGGGGACATCAGAGATTTATTTTACATCTTGTGAAAAGGGCATTATACTACCCCTTTAAAAAAATCACTGACCCATATGCGACAAATCTTATATTATGTATGTGATTTGTGGGATGAGTACTTACGGCCCACACTCCACTCTGATGGAGCCCACACGGTTAAGCCCCTTGTCACAAATGTTACGGCACTCTCCACTCAGCTCCATTATGCTCCCTTGGAAATTCTCGTACTCAAACAGATATATCTGATCAGGGAGATCACACAGTAAAAGCAAATAATTCAGCGAGATGCTTCTTGTACAAAACACGTGTAATGGCAATATTAGAGGAAAAAGTGAGAATCTGATAAGAGCATGCTGGGACAGGTTTGACATACTCTGTGGGAGCTCTGTGGGATTCCCTTGGCAAAGCGACTCCCCATACTTCCTTGTACAGCAGTGTGTGACATGGCTGAAGCTGCAAACAACAGAACAGAGACAAGTTGAGCTTAAGTGAAAGACTCAATCAAGATGAATTCCGAATGTTACACACTCAATTCTTCTTTGTTATCTATCTATCTATCTATCTATCTATCTATCTATCTATCTATCTATCTATCTATCTATCTATCTATCTATCTATCTATCTATCTATCTATCTATCTATCTATCTATCTATCTATCTATCTATCTATCTATCTATCTATCTATCTATCTATCTATCTATCTATCTGATAGATAGATTCTATCTATCCGTCTGTATATCCGTCTGTCTGTCTGTCTGTCTGTCTGTCTGTCTGTCTGTCTGTCTGTCTGTCTGTCTGTCTGTCTATCTATCTATCTATCTATATATCTATCTATCTATCTATCTATCTATCTATCTATCTCTATCTATCTATCTATCTATCTATCTATCTATCTATCTATCTATCTATCTATCTATCTATCTATCTATCTATCTATCTATCTATCTATCTATCTATCTATCTATCTATCTGTCTATCTGTCTATCTATCTGTCTACCTCAATCATAACAAACTTTTTTAAAGGGTGGTCACTCTGAAATTATTGAAATGACCAATCAGATCTCACCTAAACCTTTGCAGTCAGATGAATGGAATATACAAAGGAACGCTGGTGGAGGAAAAGATGCCGAGAAGGTAATGTACAAGGGTTCTATATACACATATATATGCCAGCAGTACTTCTAAAGCTAAACGAGACCAGGCTATTGGATAAAAGTGATGGCCGTTTGGAGGGGTTTGGAGTGGAGGCTTATCTATGTGACCCTGCTGACTCTGCTCATTGCTTTGTTCCAGGCTAGGGCTGGATGTCTGATGTCTACCTCCATCAGCAAAAAGCGTGGCACTCCACAGCCCCTATCTCTTCAACACTCTTTGACACACTCTCTATAGCATGGCTAGCAATGTGCTGACCTCAGTAGAGTGGCCACAGACCTCTCCATTGAGAGAAAGAGGACTTGTTGCCGGTGTGTGAAGCTTCAGCAGTTTTCTGTGTGATTACGCTTATATATTTATGTTGTCAATGATTCTGGAGCTTATAAGTTTGAAGTAAAAGTTCCCACAAGTGTGCCTTTAGGTACTCCACATTTAAATAGCGATGCATATTTATTCTCACAATCACACACATATGACCATTGATGAATCAAAAATACTTCTCTTTGTAGAGCTATAGTGAAACTCACCCAAAAATCTGCAAAATTATGAATCAATCTTCTTATTTACTTGAATGCCATAATTCACACACTTCATTTGACTTAGTCATGCACCTCCTCGACTGGGCCCCAGCCATGCAGCCTGCTTTGCATAAAGTCAAAGGAGTGGGCAGGACATGGATGTTGAATGGATGTGCTTGTAAGGCCTGTTGCGTGTGTATGCATATGTGTATGTGGGCGAGTATGTAAAGGCAGGTGGAAAGGGTTGTTGAAGCATTCTGTAGCTGCCACCGCACTGAGAGGAGAGCAGAAGGGTCTCAATGCAGCTTAAAAATGGACTTTTAATGATATTTAATCGTTAAAAAACATTGTTTTTTGTTCGTACCCAGCATATTTGACATCTTTGAGTTGTCTTTGCTGGAATGATCTCAAGTCGAAACAGCTTGCTGGTGTTTCTGCAAGCATGTGTGCTTTGCAGTACACTCCGGTCATATGTAAAAGCATGCATGGAATCACTTGCCTGGCATCCACTCCGGTGGCAGATGCCAGTAGGCATGATGCCTCCCTGGCTACGGCAGATGGCATTGTGAGCTGGGTAAAGCCAAAGGCTCAGTCCAAAACAATGAAGCCTGAGGCAAAGTGCTGACTCCTGCCTGCCCTGTAGCCAATCTTCCCTTTCTGTCATGCTACATATAAATAGAGCCCTTAGTCGGAGGTCTGGAGACCGTTGTGTGGAACTCCAGAGTGCTTGCAGATATTTGTTGGGTAGGTCAGGTAAGCCCTTCACGTTTGTCCTTTCAGCCTCTGCGGTCATCTTTTACTGTGCTTTTCTGATCTGCAGAGCTTATGGGAGGGGCGCACATAGCCTATGCACAATTGAAAACCCAATGCAAACATAGCAAGCATATGTGGGTGTCTTTGTCAAAATATACATGATTTTCTTTTTTTTTAGCAATATTAGCAAATATTGCAAAATGGGCAATATTATATATATATATATATATATATATATATATATATATATATATATATATATATATATATATATATATATATATATATATAATTAGTAACTAAATTAAAATATTTAAAAAATGTAAAATAGGCAATATAAGCTTTGCATAATGTACAACCTTTCTAGGCAATCTTGATATTAAGGATACATCGGATATTTTAGCAGTTGCTGATATAATCTATGCCGTTTTTAAATTTGTATATACCTCAATGTTTTGGCAATAAATTCTGAATATTTCAGTAAGCTGAGGTTTTATCTTGTTAGGTTTTGATGATACCTTCTAAAACTGCAGCAAGGTCTAACTTGTTGGCTGCCATATAATCCCTTTGTAGAGTTAACATAAATTATATAGAACCGACGCTTATTTTCTTTCTTTATTTTTTTTTTAACAAAAAGGCATTGTATTATTCAGGTCTATCAGCGTTGAGATATCTTCAAGGATGGCTCTGACTAATCCCATGCCAATGGGGCCATGGAAGGCAAGTGAACACTTCATGTCTATGAAATAATGTCGGTCATAGTACAAAAGGATATAGAATAATCTGAATCATCTCTTTTTGTCTCTGTGAATATGTGTAGCTCACAGTCTATGACCAAGAGAACTTCCAAGGCAAGCGTGTGGAGTTCACCTCAGCCTGTCAAAACATAATGGAATGTGGCATGGACACTGTCCGCTCTCTGAAAGTGGAGTGTGGCGCGTAAGTCATGTATTCACAGACACATACTATCTAAATGAGACCATACCAGACTTTGATTGTGGTTGTAATATGCTAATGAATTAGAAGTACTACAGTTTAACCCGTAAGAGAAAAGTATTTGCACTTTAAAAATATATACATTTTAAATAATATTAATAATATTGTAAAAAAAATAAATAATGTATTTGAATAATGGGACAAGGATTTTGGATATTGCATCTTCATGGGGACATTTCCATATTCGTATGTCCCCATAACGTTTATCAGGTTTATCAGTACCACATACACAAACACATACACACTACACATTTTATTTATGTAGCATGTGTATATTTGAACAGCTGGGTGGGCTACGAACACTCCAGCTTCTGTGGGCAGCAGTTCATCTTGGAGAGAGGCGACTACCCTCGCTGGGAGTCTTGGAGCGGCAGCAATGCCTACCACATTGAGAGACTAATGTCCTTCCGGCCAATCTGCTCTGCTGTGAGTCTGAAACCATATCAATAATCAGTGGCGAAATGGTTTAAACTTCTCACTCTCCAAATTAAACACAATCTCTTTATGATCTACGCAGAACCATAAGGAGTCAAAAATGACCGTCTTTGAGCGGGAGAACTTTATCGGAAACCAGTGGGAGATAACTGACGACTACCCCTCTCTCAAGGCCATGGGCTGGCCCTCCAATGAGATCGGATCCATGCAGGTGCAAAGTGGGGCGTGAGTACCATACTTCTCTCTCTCTCTCTCTCTCTCTCTCTCTCTCTCTCTCTCTCTCTCTCTCTATAAGGCATTAGCGTCTGGTCTGGTGCTAAAACCAGTGTTACCTGCAAGCTGCACACATGCATGGCCACGCACCTCTGATGATAATATTATATTACATAATATTAAATGATATTATTATATTATATTATATTTAATTATATTATATTATTATAAAAATAGTTCAAAGAATGGCACAGTAAACACATAAAAAAAAATCCCAGATAACTTTAAAATGTGCTTCATATCTTCTAAATTAACAGCTTGTTAATTTTGACTTGGTTACATCAGGGGTCAAATAAAATACAAATAGCACTTTAAAGTCACCATGAAATTGAACTGTTTTATTTTATGGAATATTGCAGTATTTATTAAAAATGATTTATCAAAGCAAAAATCATTATTTTTTAATAAATTCTTGTGCCCTCAAAATAACTTCCCTTCCCTCTTGCATCGACATCTTCTCTCTTCTCTGATGAGGAGTTTACTGGCACGAGGGTGGGACAACCTGTCACTCACATGAGATCCACCAATACTAGCAAACCACATGTTATGATAGGGAAAAAAATGCCTATCACAACTTCCTTAATCACTTTTGAGTGTACATTGCTCAGGTCTTGTAGAAGGGATGTTTTTTCTCAGGTGGCCAAATCGTTCGTCCTATAGAAAGAGGTTTTGAATTTTTGGGATACTTGGAATTTCAAACTAGAGATCTCAATTTGCATTTGTCGTGTTTCCTCACTGCATGCAGATGGGTTTGTTACCAGTACCCCGGCTACCGTGGTTTCCAATACATCATGGAGTGTGACCACCATGGCGGCGAGTACAAACACTACAGGGAATGGGGCTCCCACGCTCAGACCTTTCAGGTGCAGTCCCTCCGCCGGGTTCAGCAGTGAGCGCAGCTCGCCCAGCACCCTTCCTCCCTCCCCTGCCTCCTCCTCCTCTTCCTCACCTCCACCCCTTCATTCCGATACCAGCAAGCCCAGCACAGGCTGAACGTCTGGAGCATTCGGCAAAAGTTTACAACGCTTTCTTCTTTCTGCATGCCATCGATTTGAAAGAAAAGAGTCAGAGGAAGAACTCAAGCAGACTGATTCTGTGAGCGGCACAGTGGTGTGATTTAAGCTTCGCTTCTTATCACTGTCATGATGCAGTCTGTGCTAAAGAGATCAATAAAGGGTACACACATGAAAACCAACCATTGTGAGAGTGTGTTTGATGCATGCACTGTAGTTTGAAACTAACTTTGTAAAATGGCCCAAGTTTTAACCATTTCAAAACATCCTATTGTTAAAAAGAGTTGATTTCCAGTGGCTTGTGGGTACTGGGACAAAATAGGGTGTAAAACTGAAAATGAATAAATAAACGTTTATTGTTGTTTTCACCTATGTTTGGGTGCAGTGTTGATTTTCTGACCTGTCACCCATTATGATTACATGCTAAATAATTTATTCATGAGAAATATTGTCAAATCTATTCACTTCATGGAAGGAATTCATGCATGTTGGATTCAAATGATTTTCAGCTCTACTGAATCATCACAATCAGATAAAAAATAGTGCATTTTTGACAAAACAACTATATTTTAGATTATATTTATCTACACGCAACAGCAAGTACCTTAAAATGAAAATCTAAACATTTTAAACAATTTCTGTTGTTTCTGTTGTGTGGTTGTGACAATAACTATTTTTATTTCTTTATAATAAATAAATTACAACAGATCTGCCCTGTGTTGAGGTTATAACATTAACATTTCACAGGTGTTGAGCTATGGTCAGAGGAAAGGTGTTTTAGGGGTAGTGTATGATATGTAATTGGTAATGGCATAATAATAACAATTAATAATAAAGAATAAATAAAATTAAATATTTCATTTTTTGTTACAGTAAGAACATTGGCCTATAATATATAACATTACAGGCCTACATACATACATAACATCTAATCATTTCACAGTGGAAATGGTGCTTTTTAAAAATACAAATGGAAGGTAATATTATGAGACATTTTTGTGGTACTAAAACAGGCTTATTTTTTAAGTAGCCTATAATTTCTCATGCTCTTATTTTGGTCTTGGGGTGATTCTCTTCAGAGAGTGCGACTTTTCTTGAGATGACGTAGAGAAATGGCGCCATCCAGCGCTTGTCAGAAGTTAAACCCGGAAACTGTCAGATGTAAAAGCTTGGAAAAACGACAACACACACGATAACAGTCTGGAGTGAGCAACGGAGCAAAACCCATGAGCTAAACACGTGTTGCCTACTCTCCCAAACTTTTTGTAACATTCCTCAATTGACGCCCTCAAACGACATAATGTCTATCCTGTTGTCAGTGCTGGCCGGTGTGCTGGCCGTATACATACTGCTCTATTACACCGTGTTTAAAGGAGCTAGATTTAAGAGCAACGTCTCGTTAAAGGGGAAAACAGCAATTGTGACAGGTTTGTAACATTTAAACGCTTAAGTACGGTAGATACACGATGTATTTGCATATTTATATCTACTGTAGTTTGCTGTACATCAGAACGTTGTCTCAGGGTTGAGTAATCAATACTCTGTAAATGCAGGAAGTAATACAGGCATTGGAAAACCCACAGCCTTGGATCTGGCCAAGAGAGGGGCCCGAGTAATCCTCGCCTGCAGAAACAAACAGAAAGCTGAAGCTGCAGTTTATGACATAAGAAAGGTGAATACTTCAATTAACCCCAATTCCTCCTAGTTCTTCTTATTATACTGTGATAAGTCTAAAAGAAATAACTTGCTGTATATCCTCCAGGAAAGTGGGAACTCTCAGGTACTGTTCATGCAACTGGACCTGGCCAGTTTAAAGTCAGTGCGTGATTTTGCCGAGACTTTTCTGAAGAGTGAACCGAGGCTCGACTTGCTCATTAACAATGCAGGTAATTTAAGAGGCAATCTGGTGTGTGAACACATGCAAGAACATGATTTCAGTGTGTGAGGTTTTCCCTTTAGGTGTTATCGCATCAGGCAAAACTGACGATGGCTTTGGCATGGCGTTCGGCGTCAACCACCTGGGCCACTTTTTGCTGACACTGTTGCTGTTGGATCGTCTGAAGCAGGCAGAGCACAGCCGCGTTGTCAACGTGACCGCCCTTCTGCATCGGTTGGGTTCTGTGGACTTCAACCTCCTCAACACCCACAAGGACCTGGTCACAGGTCATTCTTCCTGGTACGCATTCAGAGCCTACTGCCACAGCAAACTCTGCAATGTGCTCTTTACCCGTGAGCTCGCAAACCGCTTGGAAGGAACAAGTGTCACCTGCTATTGCCTGCATCCAGGTTAGTGGTCCTTCGTTTTTTTTGTGTGCCATTATGTGACAAGTATTTTAATTCCTAATCATTTTCTTCATTGTCTCTTTTAATAGGTGTCATAGCCACTGAGATTGGTCGAAATATGGGTTTGGTGCAGAGGCTGGTTTACCCGATCATGTCCAAGCTGTTTTTCCTGGACCCTGAGGGAGGTGCGCAGACCACACTATACTGTGCTTTGCAGGAGGGACTCGAGCCTCTGAGTGGACGCTACTTCTCTTCCTGCGCTCTGCAGAATGTTAGCGCTGACGGACGGGACGATGCCCTGGCCAGGAAGCTTTGGGAAGTGAGCGAGAGGCTGTGTGGCCTAGCTTAAGTGAGCACATGCAGGTTTGTGGAACAATAGAACTCCACACACAAAAGCCCAATAACAGCATTATGAGTATACGCTGTTGAGATTCTTCATTTAATTCACAGGTGCACATGTAGCTGAGGTGGCTGGTTTTTGCATTTAATATATATATATATATATATATATATATATTTTAAATATGTTGTTGCCTTACATTAATACAATAATATAAATTAGGGGTCGTTGCTTTACATTAATACAATAATACATTAATACAATAATATAAATTAGGGGTTCACACACGGGGGTTTAGGGGTTATAACCTGATCATTTATTTGTGTTATGGACCTATACATTGATGAAAATTGTCTTAAATAAAAATAAAACACTAAAACCTTAACTGATTTAGGCATCAGAACATTATAATGTACAGAATGAAAAATGGATATTCGTTTTGAGATTTGTAAAGATTATATCTAACATTACTATTATCATCAAATTATTAGTATTTTTTTAAGATTGACTAAAGTGGAACCAAAAATGGGCCAATAACTAATGTGCCAATGTATTGTGCATCCCTACTTTAAACGAAGCAACAATATGTGCATAGCTTGGGAAACAGAAACCAAAGGAACATTTAATGTCCTTACAATATGTTGTGCTTATTATTATAAAATATTTAGTGGTGAAGTACAGTTATGATTTGTATTCACTCAATGGAATTTGTATTAATGCTCTCTCTCTCTATCTCTCTCTAAAAGAACATCTATATTTTTCTGGACTTATAACTTTTATAAACATGCATGTATGTGCTTTTTTATGATCAGCTCTTTTGACCCAAATGGGAACATTGCATCCACTGATTCTTTTTTTTTTTTTTTTTTTAACTCATAACCAATTCAAATACCTCATGTATTTGAAAATCTAAATCAAATGAGGAAATTAAAAAAAGTAAAAACAATTTCTTTCATTCATTTAAAGCCTATATACCTTGTCAGATAGGATATTGTACCTATATATTGATAGGATGTTGTACCTTTTTGGTTCACTGGGGGGCAGTAGCGTGTCACATTTGGCCATCTTCAACTCAAGGCAACACACAACCTTAAGAGTCTACAGAGACCTCTGTCAAGATGACAATCATTAGAATAAAGTAGGTTAGATTACACTGAGAATTGCAGAAGTAATTTCATGTCATATTAGAGTTTGCTTTTCCACTGAATGAAAGTGGGCGTCTGGGGCTACAACCATTCAGTGTGATGGGATAACCAAAAAGAAGACTTGTTATAGACCCTTACCCATATCCATGAATCTTCGACAGAACCCCGATTGCTTTACCTCATAATGTGATATTCACGTTTTGACACTTTTTTTAAAACTCATCTTAGCATCCTGTTTCTATATGCTGATATTTTTACACTCCATACTATCCAGGTGGATGAATCTGGTCAGTTTTGCCCAGTTTTTTTCCTGTGCACTTATTGTTTTCTAACCTTAAAGTATCAGATCCATTGACTGTCACTTGCGTCATATTTCTAAAATCCATTCTGTGCTCATGTCACTGATCATATCTCATATGTTGGCCGCCTGTGTGTTTGTTCTCAGGCACGGTAAGTCTGTAACTACACCGTCCCCTTCGATTCGTTTTGTAGAAGCAAAACACATTGATGAGTGACGGCAGGTGTTTACTTTGGACGCACTCCCAAGCTCTTTGGCACAGTACTTAACGACTGGATTAGTGCATCAATTAGCAATCACTGCATGGGAGGAGCCTGATTGATCGAGACTTCTGCTGCTGCTAAGGCTGGGCGTGGGGCATGCTGGGGCATGTGAGTGTGGGAAGTAGCTGTGTGTGTGTGAGACTGTGTTGTGTCCAGCTGCTTGAGAATTAGTTCAAAGGATTAATTTCACTGTATGATGGCAGAATAAAACCATACGGCCCTTGTTGACCTTGTAAGGATATCGCATGCATACCTGGAACTGTCACATGATTGTGATTTGCTAAAGCTAATTTGTTAAAAAAAAGAAGATAATACAAGTTGGAGACCACTATAATATATTAATATTTGATTATACTATTAATATTATTAATTACAATGAAACTATTATAGTAGTTGTGACTTAATATATTTGTTGACTTATTTATATGGTTATAATACTACATAAACATTCTATTAATTGAGTATTATGATGAGAATAGATTAAAATAGATTTTAATACAAATATATGATTGAATGTAATTATGTGATATAATATATATAACATAATTTATAATAATATTTAGACTACTATTTTAATGAATTTTGAGACATTATTATACATGATTATAATATAATAATAGATTTGTCTAATTAATAATATAACGCACCTAATATTTTTACAACTTAAAATAAACTGTTTTCTATTTAAATATATTTATATTTAACTTTCAGCATCACTACTGCAGTGTCACATAATCTTTTAGGAATCATTCTTATATATGATTATATGTTCAAGATGCTTCATTTCTTGGAAAGAAATTCATATTTTTATCCAGCAAGGATGCAATAAATTGATCAAAAGTGACAGTATATACATTTTTTTGTGGTGCAAAAGCTTTCTATTTCAGATAAATGCTGTTGTTTTGAACTCTCTTATTCATCAATGAATCCTGAGAAGAAATTGTACACATCTGCTTTCAACATTGATAATAATAAATGTTTCTTGAGCAGCAAATGAGCATATTAGAGTGATTTCTGAAGGATCATGTGACACTGAAGAGTGAAGACCAGAGTAATGATGCTAAAAATTCAGCTTTGATCTTAGGAATAATTATGTTTTAAAATATATTCAAATATAAAAACAGTTATTTTAAATTGTAAAAATATTTCATGATATTACTGTTTTTGCTGTATTTTGGATCAAATAAATGATCCATGAGCCTTGGTGAGCAGAAGAGTCTTATTTTAAATCATTAAAAAAATCTTACCATTGTAATAATTACTTTAGACACCACTGTGTATATATATATATATATATATATATATATATATATACTAGCTACTGCTTTTGGTGGAAAATGATATGCAGTTTTATATTTATTTTGTATGTTCACCCTTAAAAAAACCCCTATGAAATCAAATGAGTTTTGTGGCTTTTAGTCCATATTCATTATATTTGTGCTTGTACAAATGCTAAACAATACTCATAAATGTTGGCAAAATTAACTTTTAGCAGATATGTGCGCCCTTACAATTTTCAGAAATACAGACCAAAATTAGTGATGACTAATTGTCATCACTAATGTCCCATCAGATGCTCTCTAGTATGAGAATGTCCCTTCCCTTCACTATTACCATTTGCAGTTAAAATTGCTGAGATGACTGGGAAGTATGTTTAATAATAATAATAATAATAAAGCTTTTTGTACTATCCACTCAAACTGTCGTTTCTAATAGGAAACGTATCAAGCAGTTTCATTGTGAGCTATATTTGTAATAACATAATTGGCTGAGGGCATTAAGATTATGTCATTGGCTCTGCGTACAGTGACTGGTTTTCACTGCAGAAAGTGGCAGGTGGTCAGGAGAGCAGCACACTTCCATCTCCGCCTGAGAGGAGGGAGAATGGCAAAGTGATGCTGGGTCTCACTTTAGAGTAACACGCAAGGTGTGAGATGGGAAGGGGGGTTTGATTGTGAGACTGGGTGACAACATTTTGGAGATACATTCAGATAAAGGCTGCTTGTGTCACAAGCAAAGCCTTCCTGTTTATCCTTCTCGTCCTCCCCGTGCAGAAATGCCATCTGAAGGCGGTAAATAGAAGCATCCTCTGGGTCATGTTATTTCCACAGGTGCAATTAACACCCCCATCTGCTAATCTGTGATTAACGATGTTTACAAATATGCTGCACATGCTGGAGAGTGTCAGAATAGCTGCTCACACCTTCTTCTTACTCTTTCCTATCTTGTCTGTTGTCTTCCATGCTATTGTGTTCCTGGAAAAGAAAATTAGGGTTTGGGTGGGAGGTGGCAGAAGGAAACCAGACCCTTAAAGCAGTAGCATCTGAACAGGGCAGATTTAGGATGAATGGATGGATCTAGATAATTCTAGGTCTCCATATATAACAAATTCATGTATGTAAAACCTTTTAAATTATATATATATATATATATATATATATATATATATATATATATATATATATATATATATATATATATATATATATGTTTTTGTTTTGCCCATTTTTTTGCTGTGATGACAGCAGCACTAGTTGGACAACATTCAGCAGTTTGTGTAAAATCTGCTGTGCTCTGTTCTCCTGCATGATTCTGATCCATTTGTAGGCCTATGTAATAAATGTTGGCCTATATAATAAAATTGAATTATAAATATTTTATTTAGGCTATATAATTAATGTTAATATGTGTTAAATTATAAATATCCAAGTTTAATAATAAAAAATAAATGTTAATATGCCTATAAAATCCCAGGTTTTCCACTGATCTGATTTGGATTTTATTTATAATGATGATTTTATTATAGATTCCATTCAAATTTTAAATTCCTTTATTTTTACTACTGTATCTTTTTTTGTTTAATCTTAAAATACATATACATATAAAACAATACAAAAATGTTCGCCATTAAAAATGAATATAATCATGTTTGTTAACTTATCAAATCTCCAATAAATAAGAGTATTAAAAAAATTACTAAACATCATTATAATGTTTCCAATCTGAATTATGCAGTTGTGATTTCTACAAAATTTATTTAACCATCGATATCATGGCAAAGACGAAAGAAAGTGCATTTACGCAAATACAGAACCTAAGACTTACACCTAACTTGCCTGAAACTTAAACACTATTCTTTTGCGGTCTTGTATGCACAGGCATTTCCTTCAAGAAATGGGAAATTGAATATTTACTCACCTTTAAGGTTCAGTACCTGTCATATAGTGAGCTTTCCCAGTGATGTGCGGGTTTAAATGAACCCGTTGCCCTTTGACTGTGCCTGGAGACAGAAGTGCATTAAAAAAAATAGACAAGCAAGTTATTGCTGGTTTGGTAAAAGCTTCATAAACATACATTAATTTACACCATTTAGGTAAATGAGCCTATTTCCTTGTTTTAGCAATTTGCTGAAATCTAATGAAGAAATGTAGCTTGCTGTGCACAGCTCTGAAAGCGTGCTGCTGGGTAAGCCAGCTTTATAAACGCTATCAATTAGGCTGATGCTACAATGCTCCACAATTGTTTTACTAATTGCCAATTAGCTACCTTGAAATAAAGCACCGTTTTTATTTTATTTTAGAGATTTACTGAACAATCACTCATTTTCAAACAAGTACAGGATATTTGCAAAAACATTAACGCTGTATCAAGGTGATATCTTGTGGTGTTTTCGGCAGGGAAGATCAACCCTTTCTGTTTGTTTGGAGGAGGAGAAAGGACAAGAATCACTGTTAATCACAATTTACTTGGTTGCAACACACATGACATGCAGTATTTACTCTCATTTTTAATCTGTCGTACTCCTGAGAATACGTAATGAATTGTCAAACAGCAGGCTGGTTAATAATTAGTCGGGCCGTCTTTGGTTAAACAAAGAGAAGGAAATACTCCAGATCTTTAATAGCAGGGTTCAGTCAAGTTGTGACAGGCATTCATTAAGACATGTATTATAAAAAAAGCACAGCTGGCGTAACAGTCATGCTCTGTGTTTTTGGAAGTGTGTCTTACAGTGGAGAGGTGAGACTCTGAATGGATAACAGTGTTTCTCTGGGGCTGTTTTTGTTGTTATGCATCACATGAGCAACGTTACATTTTTCTTGTCAAACGGCCAGTCAAATGCGAATCGCCCGGTTACTCAAAGACAATGAAAGAATTCCAATTATGCACAAACAACTTCGGTCGGAGAGTTTCTGTGAAGATATAAACAAGAAGCTCGTATTGACATTCCTCTTTGTCTGAAATCCACTGAAAATTGAAAGAGAAATTCAGAGGAAGCATGATTATTGATTGGATACTAATTGCACTCCTGAAAAAAGAAACGGGCCCGACTGGATCAAACGTACCCATCAGATGCACCGTTAGCACATCATTCACTGCGTGAAAGAGTAAGCAATGTTTAGGACTCGCTATAGAGTGTTTTGGAGGCAAAATGCCACCCAAAAGGAAAATTGTCATTGTTTATTTGACAATACCTGTATGACTCTCTTTTGTGGAACAGAAAAGAACAAATAAAAAAATGTCCCAGTGTTTTTTTGTCCATACAATGAAAGTCAATGGGGGGCACTGTCCATTGACTTTCCATAAATTGACTTTTCGAAATGTTCCACAGAAGTCATACAGGTTTGGAATGACATGAGGATGTAAAAAGCAAGTGTTTTAAAAGGACGTCCACTACCAAACTGTAAAAAAGTATTGTTGGTTTAACTTAAAAAAGTAAGTTACCTGGTTGGCTGTAAATTTGAGTTAAAACAACAAAGGAGATTGGTTTAATTAATAGCAACTCAAAATATTATGTTATCTCAACCACATTAATTAAGTTGATTTGACAAAAGATAAATCTTTTTTTTAATATATATTAAATAAATGAATACCTTTATTCAGCAATGATGCATTAAATTGATCAAAAGTCAAAGACATTTTAATGTTACAAAAGATCTTTTTTTTTTTAAACTTTCAATTCTTTAAAGAATTCTGAGCATCAGATTCAAGATTCACGATTCAAATAGCTTTATTGGCATGGTTAAAGAAATCTTTACATTGCCAAAGCATTCATAACACTATAGAATATAAATAAGTAAATAGTTATAAAAATAAAAATAAATAAAAATAAAGTAGAAGTTGTTTTTTTTAATGTGGAGATAAACATTGCAATTCAAATCAGCATATTAGAATTATTTCTGAAGGATGTTGTGCTGGTTATAAAACTTGGAAACTATGACAACCAAGGAAACGTTAAAAGGAAACGATGAGAAACAAACAAACAAACAAACAAACAAACACGAAACTGAAACTAGAAGTCTTAAACCTTTGTTCTCTTCGTATCACGTCTTTTGCTGCCTCTTGGGCTGACTATAAATGTGGCACTCTAGTTAAAAAATTCAACTTTTTTCAAGACCTTGCGCTTTTTCCCATTCCACTGCCTTGACTCCTGTTTTTAACAGCAAAAATGCGTGAACCAGACTGTAATACGCATATGCAGTGTTCATAGGCCTTGATTTATTTTTCCCTATATTTGACTGCTCCGCTAGCACACAAGATTTAAATGGCCGAATATTATGACGGCTCATTCACGAGTGGGACTGGTGCTTTTGACTGCGGTGCCTTTGAGCCATTTTCTCAGGGGGACTAAATCTGTTAATTAATGAGCATGGTGAACTAACTCCTCTTGGCTCTGGCGACAGAGGAATCATGCCAAAGCAACAAACACAAACAGATGTGCGAGGCAATGGGATGGAAAACAAAATCCATATCTTCTCGCAACACCATGCAGCAAGTTGCGTTGCGCATACTTCTTACGTCTTATTTAGAATTTTCTGTTATTGATGTCTAATTGCTGCATCAGCTGTGGTCTCAGTCTCTGGGTCAGTGTGTCTTGGCAGGCCCACATAGCCACAAGGGCTTTTTTTATGGGTTGAAATGTGAACCAGGAGACTTTTGATCACAAGCAATTTATCTAATAAGGTGGAAAATCCTTAACCACATGAGGCCGAGAGTTCGGGGCATGTGGCGTAGGGGGTGGCGTATAGCTGTGCCGCTTGGGGAGATTGTGATCCCTGTTCTGAATCAAGAGTGCTGCTCAGGTAGGGTTTTAATTATGGCTCCCTACTTCCCCAGACTCTTCAGACACACAGGCCTCACAGTTGGGACTCTCAGTCTCCAAAGCAAAACCTGATGCCATTGAACCAGAGAGGTGTTCTTGTGCAGACAACTGAGATCTTGTCATTTTTTAGTATCCAAAGCTCAATGGCGATCAGGTGGGCTGTGTTGATTGGATTCATGCGGTCTCATTGATCTCCACTCGTTGATGCACATGCACTGCTTTTGCACTCTTTATGGTTTTTGTAGGAGAGATCGATTGACTTCAAGAGCAGCAATGTAAACACGGATACTGCAGCGTCCAGATGACTCTGAAAAATTCCTACTTGAATATAACCAATGGAACGGGGCAGATAAACCAACCCTGAGATTTTGTGAAATGTGCCATTTGATGTCATTTTCAAGATGGCGGAGACTACCATGCCCAGGCCATAAGGCCATAGAAACAAGGAAATAAAACCTTTATAACCATTTTTTTATTAAGTTAATGTTAATTTGCACATTTAAGTTGTAAAAATGAATTGATGTGTTATTGGAGAACTTGAATAAACAACGAAACAATAGTATAACAATACATTAATTTTAATAATTGTTATAATTGTAATAATTTATTAAATAATTTTAATAAAATAATTATTTTTTTTTATTTTATTTTATTATAAAATAATACAATTATTTTATTATTTAATAAAAAAGGTTTACAAATTTAACTATGGCAAAGTGTTGCCAAAATTGTTTAAATGTTTTATTATTATTATTATTAATTTTTTAAAGAAAACGATAACATCTTATGGCCTATAATTATAATAAATGTTACTATTGTAATTTATAACAATGAACAGTTGTATGATAATCAGTAGTATGAAATATTTCTAATCTAGATGAATTTTTTTTGTAATCTAAAATATGTTTACTCTTGTTAACAAATTGAACCTAACTGCAAACTTTTACCAGCATGATTTGCTGAAGTAGCCGTTAAGTTTATTTATTACAATAATCGAATTCATACATTGAAATTATCTGAATGATTTATTTATCTTTATTTTTTAATTTATTTATTTTGCTGCTAATAGCACACGCAAGCATTCTGCTGTCACAGGTTTTATATTATATATGGTATTTGACTATGGTGTATGTATTGTATGACTGGAATGCTTTGAGGTTGGCAGTTCAACTTGACTATTCCCACCTCTTATTTGGTTGGGAGCGCAGGATTATTTAGACATCAGTTCAAACAACGGTGATCAACAAGTGTGGCCCGTTGCCCTCTTGGCAAGCTTCTGTGCAGCAGGCAGCAGATGGGACAGAGTCATCAATATCGGCCGCTGGCCATTGATCAGCTCTATTGATCAGGATGGGCAGTGGGGCCAGGGGAAGGAAGGGCCTGCTGGATCTCATCGGAGCAATTGTTTAGGGTCACTGACAAATTCAATTGCCTATCAGGGAGCGATCATGGAAACAAACGGCTGCTGTCGATGCAAGGGCTGTACCCCGTGGTAGCTGTCACTCAGCATTACTCCCGGTTTGGGAGAGCGTGAGGGGTTGTTTGCGCACACACAAATGTCTGTTAGGTTACTGGGGCACTGGAGGGCAATCTCTTGCCCCTGACTGTCCACTGTGTCCTGTTTGTTGCCGACAAACTCCCAAATTTTCTACGCTATACTGCGGTAGTGCTCATAGTCTCGAAATTAAAGCTGTATGTGCCGTGAACAGCTTCCTAAAACCACAAACCTGCCCTTTTGTGACATTTGCTGAGTGTGTTCAAGTTGGCTATTGACAGATAATGTCATTCATAGATTTCCCACAATGACAAGCAATTTAGCTTTCTTGAGTTCTTTGATGTTTGGACTCTCTTGTTAGTTTGTTGTCTTGGATTTTTTTTTTTTTAGCACATTTTCTTTTTGTGATTTGTATTTTAATTTATTTATTTAAACAACAACAAATGGATAATTGTCAGTAAACTGAGAAAATAAATTACCTATACTGTAAGTATTTCTTACTGGCGATTTTTTTTTTTTATGATTAAAAATTATTTTTATTCAAAAAAAAAAAAAAAGATTCCACAGTAAGGCAATGCTTATTACTAGCAGATTTATGACTTATTTTTTATTGTGGTAACATTATAGTATTTTTTTTATAGAAAAGTTAAATATATATTTTAGTAAAAATACAAGGCAAAATACTAATTACAGACTTTTATTATTATTTTTTGACATTTGTATCACAAATGTACATGTACTTCTGAAGGAATACTCCAATGTAAACTTGGGATAGTACATTACATGGAGGTAAAGTTGTTTCTTCAATATCTGGTTTATAGACCATCTCATATAGCTTTCATTGTAATTCCTATCTGCCAACTGGTTTTATTTACATTTTTTGGTGCGTGTTCATTTGTACCTCGGCATATATTACATAAAATCCCATTGTTTCCCAAATTAAGCTGTGAAACTCCTCAAAAGCTGAAAGCAGTTCATTCTGTGCTCTGTTAGCCCTATAACCGGAGCGGAGATTCTGCATGGTCATGTGACCTGCTGTTTAGGCTGACTGCTTCTTCTGTTCAGGGTGTCAGACGAAACTCCTAACTAGCTTGCAGGCCCTCAATCGAAAGAGTGGCTCGGGGCTCTTCGTTAACTAATTACGGAAAACAGGAGTGCCCTCCCTCATCCCCCTTCTCCACAGCTTTTTTTTTTTTTTTTTTTTTTTTTTTGATGGGGGGTGTTTTTGATAAGGTTTTCACTCTTGTCAACAAGCTCGTATTTAATTAGTGTTGATTGTTGTTAGCATGTTCAATAGTTATTAATTAGAGCTGGGAGGGGCCTGCCACTTGATTGCATGCCCGGAGCAGTGACATCTTGTGCTTTTTCACACTCAGTCATGACATGGTGTAGAAATGAGGGACCAAAAAAAAAAAAAAAAAAGGGAAAGAGAAAGATGAGAACACAGAATGGTTATTTCTAAGAATATGGAAATAAATGCAGATAAACATAAATTTGACTTCGGTTACTTTAACCAGGAGCATTTGTGGTCAGGAAGATTTTGTTTTTTATACGTTAAAGCAAAAGCACATTTTGTTTTTAATACGCTATTCCAAACGTATTCCAAAGAGATCTGTTCAGGTTGCTATGTGGCTTGGCACACTGGTACTGGAAGTCTTTGCCGGTTTCGTCCTTTTTCGGCACAGTGCATTAGATCCCAGTTCCGCTTGCAACAAGATGCATTGAAAGCTGCTGCTTAAATGCAGAAATGTTGCATAAACCTGGAGACGTTCGGATGAGGTCTGGTAGAAAATGATTTCTATATGTATGCATATTTCACTATATACGTGACAGAGATGGGCTAAAATATATCATTTTCTGTCTTTGTGCACCAGGAATTGTCTTGAGGTTCATTCTAAACTTCTGCTGTGGGGTGCATTTCCCGCTGTTCAGCTGAGCATATACCCTCATTCGAAGTCGGCGCGAGCAGCTCTGCCTATTAAAATGTAAATTCCCTCTCGGTGCAGCAGGCCCAGACTGTGGAACTCAGCGGGTGAAGAGGGTGTGTGTGTGAGTGTGTGTGTGTGTGTGTGTGTGTGGTGAGCCTATTTTCCAGCTTGGTCTGCTCTCTGGATTGGCAAGATGTGACAGTACAAAAATAGATGTTCGTTTTCTGTTCATAAATGCATAAATACTGTTCACATACTTTTTCATTAAAGTTCAGTTAAATGAAATACTGGGCATAGCGTCGCTGTATATGTGAGAAATAAAAAAGCTTGCAAACCCATCGATTAAATTAAGCCACCGCATTGAAAACCTGAATTAACGTGATACAAAATTATGTAGGCTAGTATAAATCAATGTTTTACATCAAGTGAAAAGATTTTCAATGTCATTTTCACATAAGTAGACTAACTTTGGGAGAGAATACTTTAATGTTGCCATTTACATTTATTGCCCTGGTTTCTTTTTTTTATTTATGCATTTCATGGACATAGAATTAAATAACATTATAAAATCACAATAACTCTCTTGAGGCTCTATAAATCATTAGTGTGTGTTTTTACTTTCTTGCAGTGAATGTTTGGTTTATTTTCTTATTTATACAGTAAGTCCCATAGAAATGGAGATCATTTTAACTAATTCATTTAGCTATTTTGTTTAAAAAGGGACTTTCTTAATCTTAGGCACTTTTGAAGGTTGACAATTAACTAATAATGGAAATATGACCCAAAGCGTGTTGCAAAGATCACTGTGTCGGTTCTATTCACTACCATTTGTTTCTTGTACATTGCACTAGGTGGAGCTGTGATCTTTTGGTAGAAGGCCACTGAGACGTGTGTGTGTGTGTGTAAAAGAGAGAGGGAGAAAGAGTGGACAGGAGGGCCGGAATAGCTCCTTTTTTTTCTTTCTTTTTTTATATACCTGGTAGGTGCTGTGCAATCGCAGAAGCATACTTCCGTGACCCATTGGGTAATTAGAAATAATAGAGCGTACTGTGAAAGACCCAACATTCAGAATTAATCGATTACTCTTGTAGTATTAATGTATGACTGTGATTTGTGGTGTGTCCATACCGAGAGTCGCTGAAATGCATTGGAGACCCCAATGCAAAAGTACCCACGTCCCCCGTTTCAAAAAAAGAAATTAATTGAAATAATTTGCACACTAACTAGGGTTTAGTTAGTTATACAGTTGGCACAGCCTTCAAAAGTGTTTGAAACTGATATTGTCGATAGATCGTTATGTTTTGAAATACTACTATATCATATAAGTGTGGTCAAAATCTTATTTACTTGATTTCTTGATTACTTGAATGCATACGGTTGTTGTTTTCATAATGATGCATTTAATATCACTGGATGATCTCAGTGGTGCTGGAGTGAGTGACTGTGTTTGTGTTTGATTGGTAAATGGTGTTCTGTGTACACTCCAGTGAAAATAACACACACTTGATACACATAAAGCAGCCAGTTCCTGTAAATCAGTATAATCCTGTCATGGTTGCCAATACAATTCACCCAAACCAACATTTCAACGTCTTATATTTTCCTCTAGTCCTTGTTAAAGAGTGGCAGAAATAATGTAGAGGCTCATTTCAGATGCATTGCTGTCAATTGTCTCACAATAATTGGCATTGATTTAGCAGTTAGAATCTGATTTAGTCAAGGCTCTTGTCCGTAATGTTCCTTGGGCTTTAGGTGCCAGAGCCTTTTCTTAGATTTTGGTGGTAATTAATCCGAGAAGATCTACGTAACGGGGAGATTAGGGCGGCCTCGCATCTTAATATCGCAGTGTGAACAACATGAAACGACTGTGTCGATGATTTAGAAGGCGGTATATAGCCACATTTTCCCCATATCAGGAAATCTTTTGTTAGCGAAAAGGAAAGTAAAGGTGGTAACATATCTCAGAAAGATATAACAATGTGAGATATAACATGTTAATCCCAAACAGCAGACGTCAGAATTAACGGAGCAACGCTCGCTACCACCCAATTGGAGACACTTTAGTGGTACTTTAAAAAGCCATTTCAGGAAGATTTAAGAGAACAAAAATTGTTCACCCATTTTCTTTAAAAAGGTGGAGGCCAATGGCGAGCACATCATAATTTGAAAGACTCAAAATATCTTTCGTGTAATTAGAGGTCATTTTAAGGAATAGCACTGCAGCCTATTTTGAAGAAACCATTCAGTCTCAATTGTTGAATTCATCCAAAAGTGAAAAAGTAAGGCTGAATGATGTTTTTATCTAGGCCTTTTGAACTCAGAGTTCAAACATTATTGTTTGTGGCTCTTGCTGAATAGTAGGTGCCAAATACTGTTGTTATTGCTGATTGAAAAAGCACAAGCGCCCTCATAAAAGCACTGAAGTACCCTGGAAAAAAAAAATGATATAAAATACTCCCCTGTCTGTCTTGTCAAAATATTGCAACATGTTTGCCATTCGACTTTCAACACAATGACTTAATGTACAGAAAAGGCAAAAGATTTTATTGGCGCAATCACTTGATTTATTGAGGTAACGGAGATTTCCTATCCATATCCGGTCAGCCTTGAGTTCTTACAGGGCTCTGCGGATGTTTTCAGGGATTCTGTTATTGTCCGTTTGTAACGGGCCGCGTTCATGAGGTCATTTAGAATGGGTTATTGATTTGTTGTGTCCTGCCTACTATGTGGTGGTCATGATAACTAATTATGTCGGACCTCTGAAGGTGTCCGCATGCCAGTATAGGTATGTAATTTCTCTGTTTAATTACAGATCTTTTGAAGATCAGTGACTGGGATGTATGTGGCGAGTAAATGTTGTGATGGTTCACACACAATATTAAAGTGATTGCATTGACCTTTCGCACTCTGCTGTATGAACTGTGTCATTTGTTTTGTTGTCCTTATAGATCGGTTCAAGCTGGAGTTATCTAAAACCAACACTTCCTTCAGACTTTAGAATGTGTGTGTTTTTTTTTTTTTTTTTTTTAGGTATGTTTCTTAGTTAACGTTTCAGCGTGTTTTTATTTTTCTTGACAAGGAGGAAAACAAATGTCCAGACGGAAAATCCATTCTTTGGCTTAGCGGC
Source organism: Cyprinella venusta (assembly GCA_038021265.1). NCBI lineage: Eukaryota > Metazoa > Chordata > Actinopteri > Cypriniformes > Leuciscidae > Cyprinella > Cyprinella venusta. The sequence continues at coordinate 13,460,728 of CM075881.1, read as the reverse complement.
ACAAACAATGAGCCGAATTTGCCTCGACAACAATACAAGTAACAAAACCTCATTGTTTACCCAGGACCATTCACTATTATTATCTTATTTTCTCTGTAAGCCATTACACTTGTTTGGCACCCTTTATTTTCAAGAGAGCGTTTAAAAGCAGTGTGAGGTGAATTGTTGAATGTGCCTCCTGATAATGACCTAAGGTTTCACCAGACCTGTTTTTTTTTTTTTTTTTTTTTTTTTCCGCTGAGATTGAGGCTCTCGGCTCCTTGAAACGCTAAACGTACGCGTGCGCTCACGTATAAAACGATGAGACTCCGGCGGGGTCTGCGCAGCTAAACACATTGTGATTTATTGTGCTTTAATTTGGATGCCGTCTATTGTTTGTGGCTTGAGGAGGGTTGCCTGCTGACAGTAATTTCTGCGGTTTGTGTGGATTCTGCCCGAGCTAATAGCACTTTCTTTTACTCTGTGTTTGGCCCCAGTACGACAGAAGGAAGCAGGAAATAAACAGCGGTTCCTATTTACCCTGCCAATTTTACTTGACGGCGCGCTGCGTATTGAAATGAACTGGGCAGCCTTCTAATACTACGGAAAGTATGGAGCCGGCAGTGGCAGAGATAGATTGTAGCAGGCAATTACGTTGGTCCGGCCTCTGATTAGAGAGCTGCCTGGTAGACACTCAGCCTCACGGCTGCCTCTTATCATGATGAGGCTGGTATTGGTCCGGACATTGTTTGATTGCTTTCAGACACATTTTCTAAATCCAACGCACACAACGTTTCCTGTTTCTTCATCCACTGCCGTGCTCACAAACTGCTTGGATTGTTTAACTTTCACCCCATCACTTTTACAATTTGCCTCTCTCGTCTCCGGTCAGCATTTTTTTTCTTTTCCAGATCTGTTGATCTGAATTATCTTGTGCAATATTCTATCCACCTTTTTCAATTTGGAAGTTTCCTGTGATTTAAAACCATAAACATGTTGTCTTTTTCTGGTTCATCAAGATTTCACATTGCTTTACATGCTGTTAATGGAGTTATTTTTATTTTTATTTTTTTGTTGAATTTGGCATTAACGTCTATGTGTGAAAGAAGAGTGGTCGGAGTTGAGCCAAAGATTTGTAGCTTTATTTTATTTTTTGGGCTGTCAAACGATTAATCGCGATTAATCGCATCCAAAATAAAAGTTTGTGTTTACATAATATATGTGGGTGCACTATGTATAATTATTTTGTATATATAAATACACACACATGCATGTATATTCAAGAAAAAATATTATTATTCATATATAAAATATTTATATTTATATATAATATAAAGTATATAAATCCATATACAGTATATACATGAAAATATTTCTTAAATGTATACAAGCATGTATATATATATATATATATATATATATAATTATACTCAGTGCACCCACATATATTATGTAAGCACTTTTATTTTGAATGCGATTAATCACGATTAATCGTTTGACAGCCCTAATATTTTATATTTAATTTTTATTTAAAATTAAACGGCTTCTAGAAGTGGTTGTTCAGTAAGCTTGGAGACAGGATAAAGACAAATCAAGTACATTTACATATATTTTAAATGTTAAAATAGTAGCGGTTAATTAAATGGTCTAAAAACATTTAATTATTTAAACATATATTAAATGATTATGATTATTGGTGTTGTTATTATTATTATTATCATTATTATATTACAAGCAATTATTTAGATTTAATTTAACTTTCTTTATTATTTTAATTCATTTATTTTAATTTGGCAGGGTAGGCAATTTGTTCCAGAACATTTTTGGTTATGCTGGTTTAACTCTCTTCACATCTAAATAGCGATCGCTAAGTTACAGTCGGTGATCGAGGACTGAGGAAGGCGTAGGACCATAAAATGTTCGTCCAATCATTGCATTCGGTCCAAAATCAATGATACTTTGTCCTACCTGGCTGTCAGCGTATGTATTTCCATAACTCTGTGCTCCCTACTTACGCAGACATCACACATCATCAGTGCGTTTCAGATATTTCAGTGCGTTTTAGTGCGAGTTAGACAGACTTCAGTCATACTCGGAATGGTTTGTGACTTGAATTTTTGTGTTTCACTGCCAACACAATCAACGGCGAAATGATCTGCAGCAGTCAGGTGGTACAGGTCAGAGCTCTTTAAAGGTGCAGTGTGTATTTTTTAGCGACATCTAGCGGTTTGGTTGCGAGTTGCACTAAGGGCTCAGTCCACTGCTTACCCCTCCCTTTCGAAGAAGCTGCTGTTGCTAAAAGGGGACAAACATATCGTTGTCTGAGACGGCAGAGAATAGCCAAAGTAAGCCAAGAGTGTGTAACATTGTCACTGTTTCTGTACCACAGTCCATTATAAACCACATCATGGATAAAGTTTACAAAGCCATAGTCAGGTGAGGATCAAGGGTCTTAATAATATAATAATAGTAACCAGCACATTTCTCCCCTCATAGCAAACCCATAATACAGCGAGGGAGAAGAACCACATGAAAAAAGTTTAGCTACCTAAATATGAGCTGTATAAAGCCTTGTTTAAACTTGACGCGTCCGCATGAGCCTAAAGGTGCGCGCAGCAAAAATGACATGACAAAAATGACATGACATCACATTTACTACACACAACAAGCTTTTTTCTCTGATTTTCTTCGTGATCGACTTAAATGCTTCCAAGATTGACTTGTCGACCGCGATTGACGGGTTGGTGACTCCTGTAACATACTCATCCTATAACATACATTATTATTGTAATGTTATGTTCTTTGAGACATTAGGTAGTTTAACGCCATCTCTCATGATGCTTTTGTTTGCTCCTTGCTGTACGCAATCATGTGTTTTGGAGGAGGCATGGCTTTGTAGAGAGCTCTGGAGAGAGGCTGGGATCTTGTGCTTTCAAAGCTACAGTAGTTCGCTATTGCTGGCCTCTCCTAAAATGACCTACCCTGCCTTTAACTTTTATGGAAGCTTGTTACCGCCATAGAATCAATAATAAAAAAGTTAATTCCAACTTTATTTCTCACAATTTCTCTTTTTAAAGTCAGAACTGCATGACAAAGTCGCCATTGCAAGTTATAAAGTCAGAAAATCGTGATATATCTACGCTATCTCACGACCAATTTGTAAGAATTCGTACGAGTGATTCAAAAGTGGCTAAGTCGACTAATTCATACGACCTCACTCGTGCGAATTCGTACGATTTGTCTAAACCCACGTGACGGTTATGTTTAGGGGCGGGGTCAGGGGTAGGTCATTCGTACGAATTCATACGAATTGGCTAATTCATAAAATATGTACGATTTAGCAAAATCATACTAATTCGTACGAGTGAGGTCGTACGAATTGTTACGAGCAAGCCACCTCGTAAAATTCGTACAAATTCCCGTGAGACCGGGTTGGATATATGGTCAAGCTGCTTCCACTCTAATTGGTCTTGGTGTTGTTCCGAAAGATTATCAAATATTAGATTACATATTGTCATGTATACTTGGATGGATAGATGGAGATTGTAACTCAATTATGCAAAAGCTCTTTGTAGCTCGATTGTTAATGTATTTCCCAGAATCTTTGTTTAAATTGTCAGACTGTATGCTGTATGCTTTGGACTGAGTTTTGCAACCGGAAATGACACGTGGTGACCTGACTGAAGGAAAGAGGTCTCATTTCTTTATCTTTCTCTGTTTCTCTCCATCCTTTTCTTGCTAGATACTGAGCAATCATTCAGTTAGTTATGCTGTGAAATAACACTCTGCCTTTGGCCAGACGCTGCTTATTTGCTAAGTTCTTATCTACTGGATATGTGTGTGTATGTGTGGCTGCACGCCTGATGCAAAGCTCACAAAATGGGTGTAATGCAACGTACTTTCACATTATTGCAGTGATAGTTGACCTAAAAATAAAATAAAATAACCACACCTTTATTTAAAATGAGACATAAAAAAAAAAAAAAAAAGTAATTTCCGGTTTCGGTGTTTATACATGCACATGAGATACTATTTTACTGCTTGGCCAAAAAATATCAATTATATATTGCCCAGCCATATTCATTGTCTTCACTTCCATTTTATGGTTGTGCTAAAGGGAGAGCACATTATGAGAAGCTGCAGCTGTACCCATGAAGCCGTTTCCTTCACAGTGGGTCCGCTATCATCAGCTCGAAGATACTGTGTTAAATGGACGAATGCCCAACTGCAAACATTGCTCAAAGCCTACCGTCCACTCCTGCTGGAAAAGCACTATGGTCTGGCCGAATGAAACGCAGCCATGCCTCCGAGTGCTGGTCCATTAACTACAGTACCCATCTGCACCCCACAGAAACGGTTTGCTATGACAGAGAAATAAAACAGTCACAACATAGCATGCATTTCCATTCACATCCCCAATAGGGTTGTATCATGGACCGCATGCTTTGATTCTTCACACACAGTGGTAATATGCTTTCTCCTTATTTACGCACATGAACACATGATCCTGCATGTTTTGAGATGATACAGCCGAGCTCTGCATTGGATATGGATAAAGAGGAGAGGGAAACTGACTGTTCTTAGGTGTGGCTGCGAAGATGAGTGGGGCCAGAAAGGTTTAATTTTCTTATCGTATTGTACATGTATGTTATTATTGGCTAAATGCCTTTTAAAGTTGCACCACTGACTCCAGCCCCCCAGTCTCAGCCCCTCAATGAGAGTCGAGTCACCGTTAATAAACGGACCATGCAACCCCAGCATATCGCAAGCACGGGCGGAGAAAGCTGCATGCGCTGATCCCAGCTGTATGTTCGCCGCCACCCAAATTAATCCCAAGCAATTTTTTCTGCACCACTTGTGCTCCTGATAAAAAAGCCCCTGCATTCAAATAGCAGGGTCCCTGATGGCATTAAGTTCTTACAGTATTGGGCCATAGACCTGCTGTGGAAAAAAAAGAGAGAAAACCCTCTCACCCCAGACCTCTCAGCCTACATAGCTCAAGAAAGGCCTTTCGGTTCATTTCAATTCCACGTCGTGAATAGCGTTTCTTGGACGCCCTTGTATGTGGATGTGTTTTGTAAAATAATCTCATTAAGTTTAATTCATCAAGTTTTATTTAAGACATTTGCAATTCATTAGATCAGGGCTTTCACTTCAAAATAAGGTTTTGACATCTCAGTGTTGGCGAGGCATTGAGAGAAGTCTTTTGTGCCATCAGCAGCGAGTAGTATGGTCAAGGCGAGGTGCCTCCTTATAATGAATATCACAGCTGCTTTAGATATAATGATTGGTGCTTGGATGGAAAGCTACAGTGCGCTTTACTCTGAATAAGTCTAAAACCCATGGCCCTATTGTAGAGACTGTTCTGAAGGTAAAAGTGGAACGATGCCTGTCTTTCCCCAATTTAAAGCTATGAAAGTCACCAATGAATGTCAAAACCATGAAAAGAAACGTCTCTTGTTGGGGTGCAACAGCTATTCGAACAATTGACAATTAAAACAGTTGACACAGTATCAACACTTAACAATTGCAAATTTCGTATTTCTATATAAAAAAACCCACTTCTGAATTATAGATGGGATTAGAGTGAGCTGCTGCAGCGCAGTCTCATCCCAAGACGTCATACAACTGACGCTTTTGACCATACGTCAACATCCGCCGTTTTAGGGTACCCTTAAACGTCGGTCAGATGACGTTATCTAATCCTGACCCTACCCCAGACCTAAACCTACCCCGTCACCTAACTGACGTTAAAGGGTACCGTAAAACGGCGGATGTTGACGTATGGTCAAAAGCGTCAGCTGTATGACGTCTTGGGATGAGACTGTGTTAGCTGCTGCGGGAAAACTATTTGGGTCATCTTTTCTCAATGCATGACTTGGATTTTATGATTTTATCTGTACATGTTAAAATGTCAGTTTTTACATTTTGTATAACTGGTCACCACGACAGAAATAGAGTCTCCGTTAAAGTCATGGTAAAACGCAAGTAGTTACAAATCTTTTGTTCTATATTTTGAAGTACAATACGGTGATTTCACGCAGCTGCCATTTTGAAATCGAAAGCGAGGCTCTGGTGGTAAGAACCCAGGTAGTACAAATAGACAGTTCCTAGGACTACCAACTAGAGGTCTTCACGGGTCCACTTGGATCCGAAAGCCTAAGGTCCGACCCGAGACCTGAGCGGGTTCGGGTCCAAAACTCCGACAAGTGTCTCGGACACGGGTCGGGTTCGGTATTATTGGTCTCGGCCTATGTTAAGTGCATTTTTGAGAAACGCAGGGCTGCAGGCTGTGCACAATGTTAATGCCGTTTACTTTCGAGTCCAGTCGGGTTTATCGGGTTTGTCTCGGATTGGGTTATTCTTTTAGAAAATTATTTATGCGCGTCGGGTTCGGGTAAGTAGTGATTCGGGTCGATTCGGGTCGGGTTCAGTTTTTAGGAGACCGAGAAGACGGTTCTTCTCTGCTGTCTTGGCCAGGACTCCCTTGAAAAAGAGATTCTTAATCTCAATGGGACTATTTCCTGGTAAAATAAAGGTAAATAAAATAAAATAAAGACCTCTACTACCAACCTGAAGCTGCTGCCGCGACTTAGCGTATAACGCTAGTACTGGGGGCATTTACTAAGTAAAAAGAAATTGCTGGTTTATACCACTAATAAGGCTCAAAATAGCCCCACACTAACAGAGTAACATAATGAGGGTCCATACATGCAAAACGAAGCATTAAGAACTTTGTAAGTGTACAGACCGTTTAATAAGAAGATACTTTATAAAGACAGTTCACTTCATGCATACAGACAGGAGCCATCTTGGAAAATAGTCTCAATAAGTCGATCCCCGAATGCCGTTCATACAGTTCAGAAGTTCGCTGAACTTCATACAGTACAGCTCACTCAGCACGACGTTCGTGGTTTGACTTGTCGTGACTGTTTTGCAACTCGTATTTAAAGGGACAGACACAAAAACGGTGCATTTTTGCTCACCCTCAAAAAGTGACAGCTTAAACATAATATCTGTGGGGTATTTTGAGGGAAAACTTCACATACACACTCTGGGGACATCAGAGATTTATTTTACAACTTGTGAGAAGGACATTATACCACCCCTTTAAAGCAGTGGGCAGCACATTGTTTGTGCAAGTTTAAAATAAAAGGTCTTTTTCATATAAAATCGAGATTGTCAGGTTTTTCCCTTGATCCCATGAGATCAAGTGTACTGCTTGTTTTCTTGAATGCAAATTTGCTTCTACCTGGACTGGACTTTGCTTTTCATACATTGGTGACATTCACTGCATAGGCTTTCATAATTCACATTGAATAGGGCTGAGTTAATATTTGTTTAGTAAACAGTGATTCAGATTAGCTGCGACACAAATCTATTTCCTATTCTGTTGTGGAGGCCATGAATCATAGGAGGTTACAGGATCTGATACTCAAGGAGCCTCGTGTAGTTAATGAACCACATCACCAAACAGCACTCCTTGGCCTTTTCCTCAATAAAAACCTTTTGGGAAGTGCTTCTTGAAAGCCTTGCAATTGCTCATCCATTGTGTAACCATCGGCTCTGTGCAACGTCTCAGTCCTTGAAGCTTTGACTGTATCCTCAAAACCTCTGCATCATAGGTGGTAAGTGTCTGTCTAAAGTATGTAGTGCTTGGAGAAACCTGCAAGCAAAGCTGCAACGAGCTATGCCTTGAAATTAATTCAGACTTCGGCCAGGCCTCGAAATATATGGTTTAGAGGCAACATTGATAGCCCAATTGAGGGAAAATGAGGCGGCTCTTTTAAAGGATAATAGTGATAGTGCATCGATTGGGTCTGGAATGCTCTCTTGTGATTATTCAGATTGGAGTAACATATTCTACAGCCGAGCTCTGGTCATCTCACAGGCACCTAATCATATAGCCAGTGTCTGACCTCATGTCATTTCTATCAACTGGCTACTGAGGCCAAACACTTGAAGAACGATTACACGGCACTGAATGTTTTATCATAGAATTGTATTTTTTGTCTCGGCCCATGCAATGGACCTTATTTTGTTCTCCAAACAACAATTCCATTGGATGAAATATTTATATTATGTTTATGTTCAATACTGTTTCTGCTTAATCAAATTGATGTGAAAATTCTACATTCTTTTTTTCATTTAATTTATTGAATTTTTTTAAACATGTTCCTCTGACTTATAGTTCATAATAGTTTAAAATTTTTATATTTATCTTGTTTTTATGTTGCAATAATGGAAACTATGTTTCGCATTGCAGCAATGCTGATTGTGAAATTTATTTTCAGGATAATTTTTACCCTGAATGCAAAGATGTCATGATATGAGAAATCAAATTTGCCTTGATCTTTCGACATGTAAGAGATCTTTGAGCCATTAAAAAATCCTGCAAGTTTCACAGCTTAAAATGTTCTCATTATTAACAAAGCATTTATTTAATCAAGCTTCTAAAACAGCTCGTTTGGATATTGTGGGATTTGTGACGGTAAACCGCTAAATTTCTCTTATCTATACAGACTTGAGAAGAATATCAGCATCAAGAACTAGTGGATGGTTTATTTTAATACTGTCATAGATCCCATCCTATTGTATTTTTTCTGAGAATTTGACTGCAGATTGTTATATTAATGAGCCACAGTGTAATGTTGCTAAGAACATGGTTTTCAGGTAAAATTATGTTTAGTAGGTATAACGTTTGCACGCATATTTAGACATTATCAAATACTAATTTCTGTCACAATATAGATTTTTTTTTAATTTATTTTTAACTGTTGAATCTTCTGGCTCAACTAACTGGTAAACACAGTCTCAGCATCTGATCTCACTTTGCCTCTGTGCATGTGTGTGTCAGTTACACCCTTGGTGGTTTAGAGTTTAACCCATTCATTGCTGTGCGCTTTGGTCTGCATTAAAGGTTACGGAATCTCTTAGGCCTTGTTTTTTTTCTATTAGTTTGAATAACAAAATAAAGGCAAGGGACAGTGTAATGGAGAGTTCGCAGAGAAAAATTTTGTTGAAAAATAAAGGAATCAACTGGATTGGATATCTGACAGCAATTGTGTCAAAACCATAAGCAAACGATTTCATAATGCTTTGTCCGTAAATAACAGTTCTATATGGAGAATGTTTTCAAAACACGTGCAATAGCAAGTGGGCGTTTCCTATGCAGTTATGTTATATTATATATTTATATGTTTTTGTTTGTGCCAAAAACTTTATTAACATTATAAGTGAACCCCAAGGAACGTATTAAAATAATAAAATAAATCAATGTCATGACCCCTTTAAGGGTTCTAATAGTTGGTTTTATTTTCTTTTGCTATTTTATTTTCTATGAGCTATGTATTTTATTTGTTCTATACTGTATAATATGATTTGTACAATTTAGACAACTGAGATTCAAATTTGGACAAATAAGGCCTACTAATATATATATATATATATATATATATATATTATAAATACATTGTAACAAGGTTAGCAGAATATTTTTCATTACGCAATGCGTGTTTTTGTTTAAAACACAATTTTGCTGATTATTCAGGCAACGCTAGATAATACTGCCAAGGAGGTCAGCAGAATTAAGCAGCATTGGCAGCACTGGTTCTCGAAATCTGCATGAGAAAGCCTGCTGCGGATACCGGGCTTTGACAGAAGAGCCCACCTGAATGACATTTACAAATTACCCCACCGAAAGTGCTCTGTCCCCTGACCCCTGCTCCTGTGTTCGGCACCCTGTGAGATTTGAAGCATTTTGTCATATAATTATGGTAACTCCCCTGAAAATACAACCTCAGCCACCCCCCTCCCCCCTGCCCCCAACACACATACACACACACACACACACACACATCTCCTCTCTCTCTCTCTCTCTCTCTCTCTCTCTCTCTCACACACACACACACAAACACAGAGCTGCACTGAATTGTAATGCTTGATGCGGTGCTGTTCTCTTGACAAGCTGGAGGGATTCAAAACCACAGCAGGGGCAGAAAATAAGTGCACAGAGAGAAAAAGTGGGAGAGCTACGAGAGATGGGCTGTGTGTGGGTGGGGGGAATCAAAGAGCAAGGTTGGCAGAGTAAGGACTTTTCATCTACTCTTACAAAATGTACCGAGTTGTACCAGGTACTTCAAGTTATCATAATATTACTATTGGTCCAAAGAAAAAACATATTGTATTATATTGGTATTGTCCAAACAAGGTAATATATAACTTTTTTTTGTAAGATACCCTACGATGAAGCATTTGCATCTCGCATTTCAGATCTACAAAGTGAAATATTTCTGTGTGAGACCGGATATTTATTGAGAAAACCATTTCAACCGGATGTTATCCAATATATTGGATCATTTAAAGTGACTGTTACATGTCAGACTGAACTCTGGTGGTTGGAAAGAAGGATAATAAAATAAATGGTTGATATCAGTCAAAAAAAAAAATATATAGGCTATGTATGTATGTACATATATATATATATATATATATATATATAGTATTTTTACTATTTTATTTTATCTATTATTTTTGAGATTTTTCGATTATTTATATATCTCAGCCTCTTTAGTATCAGTATGTTTAATCATTTTACCTCACATTTGAAACTTGGACACAAAATCCGTTTTTCATTTTTTGCAGAATCAGTTTCCTAGCTATTATTGTTATTTTGTCTTTCATGCATGTCAGTCTTCCACAAATTGCTCGATCTGTCAAGAATACGTTATCACATTTGATCAAAACATGTTTTAGAGAATGAATAATTAGAGCATGTATCATAAGACTGTGTATTAAGAAAGGGTAAAAAAAATAACTGAAGCAAGCAGGTTTTCTTATTAGTCTCTCATTCCAGGGTTGAACTAAGTCACAGAATCAAGGCTGCAGATCACATTCGCTGAGCTTACTTGTCATCCTTATTTCTTTCTCACACCCTTTTTCTCTTTTACCCCATCTCATCCCTAACTCTGTCGTGAATGTATTTGTTTTTCCCCCCACATGTGTATTAAGGCGGTGTGTACATTTTTGTTGCTGTAAGTCTGCATCTTGAATGCGCACAAGAAGAAAGAAATGAAAAGGATAATCTAATTGAAGGACTTTAAAGCGCCGTGGCCGTTTCATGTAGTCCTTTGAAATGGACGTAATTTGAACGCCGTTACCCGCCCAAGCATGTCTGCAGTGAAGGTCAGCTGTCTGCCACCAGGAGCATGCAGAAAATGTAAAATGAGTCTTTCTCTCTTCTCCTCCTCCTCCTCTTCCTCCTGTTTTCCGCACTCTCTTAGCAAACAAGCCAGAGCCACTCTCACAAGTAAACATTTACAGCCTTAAGTAACCAATACATTAACTGCGAGAATATATTGACGCTTTGACCCCTGTCAGTTTTATTGTGGAATAGTTATGATATTTGTTACACAAAACAGTTGTTACATTGTTGTTTAAGAGGCACTTTTTTTTGCATGGAAAAATACAAAATAACATATTTTGAAGAATGTTATTTTCCCAGTGTAGTATTTATAATAGGAAAATTATTCATAAATAATTATTTAAATGAAAATAATAATAGTAATAATACCAGTTATAATAAAAAGATTATTAGTAAATATGTAACTAAAATAAATAGCTGTCCAAAAATAATCAAGATCATCAAATATTAGTCTTTTTTGCTATTTTTAGATCTTGACAACGTGAATTTTGTTATATTTGTTTGTTTTGGTGCCATTGAAACTATTCCTTGACAGAAATTGAGCACTTAGCTTTTATTAGCCGATCAACAGCTAGTTCATCATGTGCGTTAGTTCCACTGACGACTGACCTGTTTGGCCGCCGTCAGCCCGTGACATGCCGGCGACTCCTTTCTGTTGGTAGATTGGTTTAGTTTTTCTGTCTGCTTGTCGAAGGCCAAGGAAAGTGATGAGAATGCATAGGTGTGCAGCTCCCTGCCTTTAATATGCAGGCCAAGTCATTGGAGTTTATGTGTGCAATGCATCACTGTACCACTGTGGCCCTTTAAGTCCATTGAGTGCCACTTTGAATGAGGCCCCTGCACTTACACAATAAACAAGATCTGCCTGAGAGACAGAAGCTTTTTAAACTGCGATGGAATAATGCAACTATCCCCCCTGTATTAAACCCCAGTCCATTTTAAAGCGAGGTCCTGCATGTGGGTCACCTCCGAAGTTCTCTGTTGGTCTGCCTCACCAGGGTTCTCCTAACTCCCACGTTTGTGCTTTTCATGTGAAACATACAATACTTTCTTGTTCTTTTTAGAGCGTCAGCGTTTCTGAGTTTGATTTTCAAGGGCGAGAGCATCTAATCGTGTCTGCTCTGAACGGTATCTCTGATTCACAGCCCAAAACCACAGAAGAACAAGAACACTCGAGGAGCGAGCGCGAACCTCCTTTTATCTAGCAGTCGTTTAATTTTTTTGCCACGATATTGTTTGAATGCTTCTCGTATTCCTCGCATGGATTTATTAGTAACTCTTTGATCTATTTCAGTCAGTCTAAAACAGTCGCCTTTTTTTTCCCCTCTCTAGATGAAATACTTGAAAGCCGCTCCGCAGACGAGCTCCATTATTTGTTTTTACATCAAAAGTTCCATTAGTTATTCCATTAATCATTGCCACGTAAAGTGGTTGGAGAATGACGGAGTGACAGGCTTTAGCCCGCATGGCCCTTCTCTGGGGAGATCCGGGAAGGGAAGGTGTGTGGACAGGCTAGTTAAAGCCCAGGAGGGGGAAAGGAGGAAAAATCTAATATGAAAATGAAAATGTAAATGCGGGGGAAGCAGCGAGCGGTTTCTCCAGCTGGCCTAATCTTGCGTCCGCGGGGCTCAGATAGCGATCGCTAACAGGAGGGCTCGCGCTGGGCTTCTTTGAAATGCAGAACGGCTCTGTGTGTAAATTGGAGCCACCGCGATGGTGCCACAAGATGACATGTGGAGCCGCGACCCTCTCGCCTGAGCGGGGCCAAATGCGGCAAAGGTAAATCTTGCACATCAGACAATTTCATTTTCAGCGCAGAGGGGATGAGCAAGTACAATGACTGGATCTTTTCAAATGATACTACCCCCCTTAGAGGCGTATCATCATTTATTTTTTTCCCCCCTACTCAGGTAAACTTCCTCTTGTTGGAAAGAAAGATGTTAGTTAGTCTTTTATTCGCTGTTCATTTCGCTCTGGTTAGCTCTGTCTGCGTCCCAGAGCTCTTTGCATTTCTGATCATGTTACAAGCTTGTGCGACTCCCTAAGTTTCCTGCTCCTCAACAAGTCCATGAACACTCTCTGTAATCCATTTATCCAGTTTGTGTTGTGGCTTGTGTGATGTTATTTTTTTGCATATGCCACTTTGTAGCAGATCCCCTCTGAGCGACTCTATTTCATGGCTGCTCTTGCCATAACATGTGTAGCCTGTGAGCATGGCACATATTGTATTTCACACCAGCTTACATACATCCACACACATTGGCACGTCTTTTAGCAACAGCGGTGGAACTTTCTGATATTGAGCACTGGCGTCGCGGTTCTACCGTATGGTTCTCCCCCCTCCTCCTTCTGCTCAGACAAACATAATCGTCTGCTTCAGCATTTCAGAATGCATTGATGAAGGCTCTAAGCTTTTAGCTGCCAGTGGACATTTCGAGAACCAGGGCCATGAATTGTCAGAGTTGTGACCTCTCAGATGAGAGGACAATTCTGTTCTCGTCAAAGAAAGGATTAAAATGCTGTGCAATTCCACTATATATTAACATTTTAAAATATATTCAAGTGCCATGCCCCAAATTCACACCTCTGTTGTTGGCAATAGACAAGAATATCACAATCAATCCGCTGAGGTCTAATAAAACTAAAATCACAGAGCTAGCTGAATCAACGGAAATCAAATAGACATTTGATTCAAAACCTTCTGTAATGTGATTTCATTGCTTTAAACACTGAAAATGTTAAAAAAATATTATTTTGGACTTGAAAGGCCTGGCAGCAATTGACTTAAAGCATCCTTTTCTAGGAGATGCTTATATATATATATATATATATATATATATATATATATATATATATATATATATATATATGAATATTTATAATAAATAAATAAAAAAATATTGTTGGTTTAACTTAAAAAAGTAAGTAACCTGGTTACCTGGTAAGTTGATTGAACTGGAAAAAGTGAGTTAATACATTTAATACATACATGAGTTAAAAGTGAGTTATATATATATTCATTTAATCATCAGAAACTGAAAATAATAAGTTATCTAAACTAAATAAATTATTTAAGTTGATTTGACAAAAGTAAAAAAAAGGTTGTGATAACAAATCTTGAAAATATTTTTTTTTACAGTGTACAGTATATATATGTGTATGTGTGTATATATATATATATATATATATGTATGTGTGTGTTTGTATGTTCTATTATGCTAATTATGCTAATAATAATGTATGACTTTAATAATTTTTTTTGATTATGTAGGCTAAATATTTTTCATATTTTTAGTTTAATTGACAGACCGTGCAAACTGAATTTCATATACATGCATTAACTGTTCTGTATATAGGCTTGTGCCTGGTTTGTCTTAAAACGTAGTCATACCAAACAACAAAAAAGCCAGTGTTTTCATTTGTTTTATATACTTTTTACTGATATACAGTTTACTAGTTTGAGCAATGGTTATTGCATGTAACCCTACAAAAAGTGCTTGATGGTTCCCTTTGCTGTTTGCCTCACTCATAGCCAAGTCTATTAGCACTTGACACACAAAGTGTAAGGATCATTCCAACTATGTTATCGCATTTTGATGACAAGCCGCCGGTCCAGCCTGCGCTAATGATGCTTTTCTCATTGGCCACTCCACCATTGCATTAATAAGAGCCAGCGTGGAGGGAGACAGCCGTGGCGTCCGGGCCAACCCCTCCTCTCCTCCCAGCCCCGCTCGGTTCTGTGATGGAAAGTGACACTGTGATTGTGTGTGGGGCTCCGCCATGCTTAGATGAGGGTGTCACTTCTGCCTAGTCTGATTGCCACTTTCGCGGTGCTACACGGAGGAGTTAAATTGAGGCAGAAAAGGTCAGAAGCCAGTGGTCATCTGCTCTCTTCTTTCCCAAATTACTTGTCCTCTTGGAGGGGAATGAAAACAGACAGGGCCGGCTTGGCTGCCAAGTGGAGATGATCCAGGAGCGGGCAGAGAGGAATGCAAACGAGTGGAGAGGGGGGTTGAGAAGGGGTGTTTGGAGAGAGGTGCAAACTGAGAGAGATAGAATGACAGGCTCAGAGAAAGAGAGAGAGAGATAGGTGGCTGCATTGCAACGGAGCAGGAAAGGGCACCTGTGAAGGTCAAGCTGAACTGAGGTGTGGATGGTTGTGACTGGAGATTGAAGAGAATCTGTCATAACCTTTTCTTGAAATGACTGTATGCGGCGTGATTGTGATTAGCTACTCTTTTCAGCACCATGGACAGAGGTTTACAAACCCAAGAACATGCTCCTAATTACCTCTCTGTTTTTCTGTCTTACATGAATTTTACATGTAAAGTGTAAAATACATGTCCATTATTGGTTGAGTACTTTTTGAATGTGCACTGACAAATATTTGGTGTTGAAAGAGTTAATTAATTGTGCAATTTACTTGCAAATCAAATTGAACATGAAATTTTATAACTGAAATAGTACCTTCTTGTGAAACGTACAGTACTACAATCTTTGTTTTTGTTTTGTTTACAACTTTGAATCACTTTTTTTTACAGTAAATTTTATCAGTTCCATTCACATGTATTGCTACTATACTTTTTGACTCAACCTTTTGATTTAAGGCCCCTCATTGTAGTCCAAGTAAAAGTAAATCATGGCAAAATTGCTTGTTTTCAACGTTTTTGTTTTAAAAAATGGATTAAAAATAATTAACCATGATTAATATCATTATTTCAGAAGTTTCAAGAACTTCAATAAAACAATAGTTTATGTATCATGACTATGGCTAATATCTCTTTTATACGTTTTAACGTAATTTATTCAGGTTCACATGATCCTTCAGAAATTATTGTAATACAATATGCTGATTTGGTGCTCAAGAAATATTTTTTACTATACATTTTTTTCAGGATTCTCTTATGAAGATATAAATGAAATATAAATCTTTGGTAACATTAGAAACATTTTTACTGTCACTTTTGATCAATCGAATGCATCATTGTGGAATTAAGAATACATTTAAACTCAACCAAACTTTTAAATGATACTACAAAAACATATTTTACTTTTAGTGTAAAATTGAAAAAAAAGAAGTACAATTGTACATATTTCATGGTTTTTGTTAAGTGAAATCAATTTGAAGTCATTTTGCAGCCCCCTAGTGGGCCCCGGCCACTGCTTTAAAGGCCATCCGTTCTTTGAGGTTAGCAGTCAGGACGGTGCACAATTAAACTGGAGGCGACCCTCCTGTGATCCAACACATGGCAATTAACCCGCTAATACACTGCACTGTCTCCACATCCAGCCCTGGGACAAGGAAAAGCCAGTGGATTTGACAAAAAGACAATTTCACAGAATGTGCCAAAGCAATGTCTGAAAGTTTAAGTTAGTGGATTTGTGCTTGTTTCCCAGAAAAAGACACAAATAACCTTTTTTTTGGAATGGTTTATTAAAATGCACACAAACCTCAAGCAATTCAGTTCTGGTCGCTGAGTTGTGATCAAGATAGCAGATAGACCAGCATGCCTCTGCGGTCTCTGCAGACCAGCCTGAATCTCCCGGAATCTCTTGGAGAAATAAAACACAGCGCAGAGTGAATTTGCTCCAAATCTCTCAGGACAACATGCAACGTGTCTTTAGATCTTTAAATCAAAAACATTAAATTGCATTCGAGGACGATGCAAACATGACATGCCCATAAAATAGCCACTATGCACCTTGAAACAGACTAAATGCAGTCTCTATTAGAGGTTTAATATTGTATTAGGCAGAACTGACTTTTCGGTCTGACCTGGTATTCTACTTAAAGTGGCACAGATCTATTTGTGAATGCATGTTCATGTTGTGTATGTAGATGTGACAGACAGACCCTGCCGCATTCATGCGTACGTGTGTGTGTGTGCGCTAGTATGCCGTCTTTGTACACGAGTATGTTTGTGTGGTCTCTAAAGCGACGAGATGGAGAATAAATATTTACCATCTGTGTTACTCCCCCCTCCTTCGTAGATTCCAGCGTGTTTTATCGGCTCTGGAGTTCAGCCATGGGCTTTTTTAATTTTCTGCTTTTGTGTTTTTAGCCGAGATTGACAGGCCGCTCGCTCCCTGGAGCATTGTTCTATTAATCTGTTTAATATGCTACAGAAACACTTGAGCGCTGGAACAGGCAGCCTGGTAATGGAATCGCAGCAGGTAAAGCAGACTTGCCCATCCGATGGCGGTGCAGGGCACCGTCCGTATTACGGCACGGCTCTGTGCAGGCGTGGCACTGTTCCGGGCATCGAAGGGGGTGTGCCACCCACCCCCTGCGGTGACCCTCTGCAGAGACAGACAGACGGACAGATGGAGGAACTGAGGGGGCCCTTCCCGAAAAAAACCGCCACCTTCTGCGTGCTCTTGCGTACTGAAAAGACCCCTTTTAATGTCGCCTCTCAGCTCTGGGACGAGGAGTCTTTTTCTCTTTGTTCAGCAGTATACCTAATGACCCACTTTTAGCTACGAGGAATACTGTGTGTTTGTGGAACGGCATCGACTACTTTCCGGGGCCGTTGAGCTGTTGGGCGTATTGCATATTAACCAAACTGCAAATTGGATTTGGGGATGATGATGAGTCCACAAGTGCTGGATTGCCCAACACAAATTCCCAACCCTATAGTACTTATAGGCCATTATGTAATGTGGCCTCGGGATATGAACTTGCCCGAAATGAAGCTTTTGCCAAACAAATTGGCGGTTTTATTGGAATGACCAATTTGCAAAGTTCTACACAATTTGCACCCATTTGTTTGTTTGTTAAATATTTTGGCTTAGTTTTATGTTTTCAGCAGCCAATAATAATTACACAACCAATATATTCTGTAATAATATCATTTTTAATGCAACCAATATATTCTGAAATAATAAAAATAATTATGATCATTCTAATTATGATATAAGAAAAGCATCTTTTGGAAAGGTGCTATATGACTGAATCTTATAAATTTTTATAATCAATTTATTTTTGTTTTATTTATTTGGCAGAAGCCAAGGTTACTGAAAACAAGGTTACTTGTTTGCATCATTATTTATTTATTTATATTTATTGCTGCTTGTGAAGTGTGAACGTCAAATCAAAGTGTTTAGTTTTAATGTATTTTCCCGTCTGAAAAGTTCCACCGGTTTTCCGCAGGTTAGAGCTGAAAATGTGGAAAATGTCTGCCAATTCTGTCTGGGCCTGTCTATTTCTTAGCACCATAACAAGCTAGGCTAGTCAAGTCAATCGGGGGCCAAGTATTGTAATGAGCTTTGTATTTTCATGTCAGAATCTATCGCAACAACGAAACCCTGACATCGAAAACTATTACAGGACTTGATACGTCCCTCAAATCATTACCAGGAGGCCCCTGATATCAGAAAACCTCCTTTCAGTGCCAAGCTCAGATTAAAACCATTCATACCTCGCGCGGCACCTGCGAGCCCGGGCGCTATGATTGATACAGAGCTGATGAAATTAATTTAATACTGCCGTCTTTAACCCAGCCTCCAAATTTTAATCAGGTAATCAGAACTCGGACTCATCTTTAATCCCGTCTTCCATCTCCTTAAATGCAGCGGACTTTGTTTTTGAGCCCCGTCCCCGGAGAGCAGACGGAAGCGCCGCTGTGTATTTTGACAGTATTTGTCAGTGCGCTCAGTTAATATGTCAAGCCGTATCTCTCCCCCTAACTGAAGGTGTATCTGCGGAATAAGGAGGGAGCCAAAACGAAATGAACCTCTAATGAAATGAGATCCCGGGGAAGCCGGAGCAGTGTGAAGTGCGGGCCTCAGATCAAAGAGAGCCACTGCTAATTAGAATACATGCTGAAGAGGAAGCCGGTGAGGAAAATCAGCATTTTGCTGGAAAATTACCTGTTGAGCTGTTAAATAAATTAGAACTGTCTGGGGAGTGTCGGCCCCGGCTTCACTAAGCCAGACATTGGGAGCCGCTCTCATCTCCCTGAGGCGATGCTCTATTCGCAAATATCTATTGCTCTCGCTGGATCTAATCTGAAGTTTTGTCATTTCGCCTCGAGCTGACGTTTTGTACTTTTTCTTCTTGGAAGCTTTTTAAGCTGCTGTGCTTATTTCTCCAGTAATGCTGAGTGTCAATTACACATCTGTTCCTCGAATCCGATTGACCGAGCGACATTTACAGTTCAAAAACACTGATTCATTCAGAAATGAAACAAGTCACTGTTATAATGACCAAGTCATTGAATCAGTAATTCAGCCTTTGTGTTAAAAAATGCTGATTCATTCAGTCACTGTCTGCACCTGAAAGCTGAAAATCAGCAGGAAAAGCAGGATACTACTGAGCCCCCTAGTCCCACTTTGGCAAAAAAAAAAATTATCATAACTATCTCGTGGCCTGAAGATACTAACTCTATCTTGAAGCCACAAGTTACTATCTTGAGGCCACGAGTTACTATCTTGAGGCCACGAGTTACTATCTTGAGGCCACGAAATAGTATCTTAAGGCCACGAGTTACTATCTTGAGGCCACGAGTTACTATCTTGAGGCCACGAGTTACTATCTTGAGGCCACGAGTTACTATCTTGAGGCCACGATTTACTATCTTGAGGCCACGAGTTACTATCTTGAGGCCACGAAATAGTATCTTGAGGCCACGAGTTACTATCTTGAGGCCACGAGTTACTATCTTGAGGCCACGAGATAGTATCTTAAGGCCACGAGTTACTATCTTGAGGCCACGATTTACTATCTTGAGGCCACGAGTTACTATCTTGAGGCCACGAGATAGTATCTTAAGGCCACGAGTTACTATCTTGAGGCCACGAGTTACTATCTTGAGGCCACGAGTTACTATCTTGAGGCCACGAGATAGTATCTTAAGGCCACGAGTTACTATCTTGAGGCCACGATTTACTATCTTGAGGCCACGAGTTACTATCTTGAGGCCACGAGATAGTATCTTGAGGCCACGATTTACTATTTTGAGGCCACGAGTTACTATCTTGAGGCCACAAGTTACTGTCTTGAGGATACTATCTATCCGTTTTGCTTCCTCAGAAGCCTGTCCAAAATCAGATTTGTGAAGTACCTTCATGCGCAAATGTTGTCTTCAAAGTCACTGCCCAATACCAAGAAAATTCAGCCGCCTAAGCTTTAAAAGGCGAAAGCTTGAACCATTCATTGAACCGATTCTTTCAAATTCGCTGATTCATTCAGACATCACCCCCCCCTTCTTATATGTAAGAAAAAAATACATTTTGGTGCTCATTCAAACACCATCAGTTGTCTTCAGGCTGTCCTCGCCAAATTGCTTTGCAATCTAGTTATGTAAATTCAAGCATCCAGGTTGTTAAATGTTTACACCAACAAACCTTTGGAATAAATCAATGGTCAAATGAAAAGAAACAAGACAAGACATGGTGGTGCTCATCCAGAGATTTTGAATCAAAAAGTTTGTTTGATTGATCATTTCAAACCTGAATGTATTTTTGCTATATGATTTCACATAGATTTCTTAGTATTAACGTCTTGCTTATTGGACTCTTGTTTGAAAGCAATAGCACAATCTCTCTGAATTTTTCAATCTAAAATAGTCAATGACTACGAGTGTGACATTGCTCAGTATCTATTAAGAAAATAATGTATTAAAAATGAAATAATCATATATTTGTACTTCAAGTTCTAGTCTACATAATCCTGTGTTTTCCCAAGTCTCAAGATGTTGCAGTATTGGCAGAAAATGGCTGCTAGTGTGAATTGACTTGTGCTTGCCTCCTGGGCTCTGTGCTGTCTGCTGTAGTGGGCTGGGCGACACGGTAAATGTCACTGATCGTCAAGCGCTTGTGCAATGGCTGCCCTTGCCAGAGAAAGTGCCGAGGTGGCAGATCCCGCCTTTGATTTAGACACTAAAGGCAGCAGAACAGCAAAAGCACTGAAGCATGAAGGTAAATTCTCATAATTCACTGCTGAAAGGTTAGCCAGTGGCTGCCTCCTTCTTGGTGTGGGTAACTAACAAATGTCACCTGATTGAAATAAGTACACCTGCCTATAGGGCTTTGGTGCCTTTACTTTGAAACTGATATTTATTTACAGCATTTTTTTTCTTTTTTTCTGATGGGGTGGATTAAATTTAGACTTAAGCCAGAGGGATGCTTACTGAGAGAGCTGAGCCGGAGTCCTTTATCTTTTTAGTGCACAAGCTAAAGGGTTTTGTCATTGGACACACTAAGGCCATGTTAATACAATGCTTTGGATATATATATTTTTTAAATGATCACAGTTTTATTCTGCCGCTTAGAGCTTGGGTACTCAGTGCTAGTGGTATGTAATGGTCTTTTTAGTCTTGTTAATTCCGTTCACTTGATCCTACAGTTTTATAGATGGCATGAAACGGAATTTGAGACCATATATTCTTCCCTATTGTGAAAGTGAAACGGCTTCTCGTACAAGAAACAAATGTAGGACGGGACTTGGTTTTGTCTATCGGGAATTGATTGTATTGTTAGATTGTCGTTTGCTAATTGGTGTGATATCATGACGGTTGCTGGAGGGGAAGAATTAATGTCCCGATTGGTGTGCCACGTCATCAGAGAAGAAAATAGATGTTGTTGCAGAGGAAGGGGAAGTTGTTGTTTTTGAATTAAAAAAAATATTTGCATGGATAAATCAGTTATAAAAACACTATAATATGCTATCAAACCATAACAATTGTCAATGATTAATAAAATAGTCATTTATGCCTTTTTTTGCTTCAGATATAATATTTAAGTTGTCAGCCAGTCAACTCGCATACCTCTTAAAGTTTTTAATAGTTTTAACGTATTTTACCATCATTTTAGTTCAAATATCATCAAAAGTGTGATTTAAAAGGGTGGTGATGTAACCATGCAGGCAGATTTGCAGACCTGTTATGAACATCTTTAACATGACAGAATAATCAGCCAATAGCACAATAGAGGATGTTATTTTGTGAAAATATATTTGTTATATTATGTTAAAGATTTTACTTTTGACAAATGAGTGGTTTACACAGCATTTAATGTAGTATATAATGTTTGTTTTTATTTATTTTTATGCTGTTGATTATTATTTCATCTTAGGGCCTGTAACTGGATGACTTTTTTGCCTTGACTATATCATTTTAAAAAGTCTTGCAGTGTGACATGATTTTTATTTTTTTATATATATTTTATGTAGTCATCATAAAAGCTATTTAGATGAATCATAAAAACATCATAACATTAATTTAAAAAAAAAAACATTACTGAAAGTTGTGGATGTCAACATCTCAAAAGTATTTAATGTCAACTGGCCATATGTTATCACTTAGCCCATAGCCCGTAATTGAATTCATACTGATAGATAAAACACCACTGAAAAACTCTATTCATTTTACATATAGCTGTTTTATCTTTATGGAGTTCATCTGATCATTGATTTAAATGAATGAGCTGAGGTGTTAAGTACTGGTTTTGTTTGATGCTGATGGAGTGGCAGGAGGTTATTTGCAGTTATTGAGGGAAATATGGCTGCAGTTACCTCTCATTAGTACTCATTTGTCCGAAGGACATGTCTTATTTATGTTTGAAATTGTCTTTTTTCCCTGTGCTGCATGACTTCTGATGTTTTCTCTGAAGTTGGAAGTGTGTGTGTATGCTTTGAGTCTGTAGTGGTCTAACTGGAGCTTTGGAGAAGCCAGCTGTCAGTGGTGGGTGTTGGACTGCTGTTCTGACATGGCTTTTGGTATATTTACAGCAGTGCTGAGGCCAAGGCTTCATCAATCTCAGGGCGAAATGAAGGGGGCTCTTTTCCCCCCTAACTGCTCTCCATCTCAGCTGCTGACCTGCAAATGCGCCTCCGAAAATGCAACCCCCTCAGACTCCAGGGAGAGCTGGCCAGTACTGTCTGAAGGGGGAGCGTTTGAAGTATCATACTGACCAGCCTCTTCCAAAGTGGCGTGATGCTTGATGTGTTGTTTTGTTTCTCATTTCAAATTAAGCACAATTGCTTGGCACTTGTTGAACAACTGTGCAGTGCCTGTCTGGAAATGAATTTTCCATTGCAACATATTAGTCACAACAATGATATGGCCAATGTAAAGCCTATGAAGTACTATTCATGTTTTCTTTTTTTAAAGCTAACCATGGTGTTTTATTAGTTCAGGCTAGTGTTGAAGAGTTATGTGTTCGCTAGTGTAGAAGAAATACATATCATATAACTCAAAATGCACAGAGAATACAGACTTTGTCAATTTAACAAATTTGTAAAAATGTTAGTTAAATATATTATTATTATCTCTATTATTATTAATGTCCATTACTTCTAGTATGATTTTAATAATGTGTATATATATATATATATATATATATATATATATATATGTGTGAACAGAATACCCTACAATTTTATAATTAATAATTATAATAATATTAATTATCATTTTAACTGTTAATTATTATTTTTATAATGCAATAATTTTAAATGGTAAATATTTTTAAATTTTAAATTAAAATGGTAAATAGCGCTTAATTCTGTACTGACATATTACTGTTCTCACTGCAGTTTGGCTTTTCTTTTCCCTCTCACTTTTTTTTTATTAACTTTTTAAAACGAAACTGGTTTTGCTCTGATTTCAACCCTGCAGCTCTCCCCCTTAATGCCTGTTGCTCAGCTCCCATAGAGAATGAATTAAAAACGCCCCCACACGGCACCATTGGACATGTATGTACCATTAAACATTTATAAAATGCAACCTCTAAATGTTAGATTGTCAACAAGATGGATTCATTATTTGGATGATGCACATAATATTTCTCCTACATTGTCGTCACACACTCGATCATGCGCAGGCTCACAAACACGTACGCATTAAAGATGGGAGGCAGTGTTGTGCACACGACGGGCCAGTGAGGTGAGAGGTTCAATCCTTGATTGGTGGCATGCTCCACAGCCAGCCGCTGTTGCCCCAGGCGAGGTAAATCCTGCCAGGCTGACAGAAAATTACAGCAGGGACCTGGAACAGCCCTGACTCCCCACAGGCCTCAGTGTGCTAGCCAGGGTGAACCAGTGCACATGTGCACACACACATACCCGCTGCATAAATGTGTGATACCCACAGCTTCATGCCTCATGGTATACAAACAAACAACGGAAGGCAAGAACAGTCTCCCACACCATAAACCTACACGAACATCTGTGATACTGAGAGACTCTCTCGCTCTCCTCTCAGGAGACCCCCACTATATTAGGAAAAATACTCTCGGTATTATTTTCTATATCTGTATTTCCGTCTTTAACGTGCTAGTAAATTGACTCGATGAACGAATTATGTAGAACAGAATTAGCAGTATCAAATTTGATTTTGGACCATTTTCCATCGAATTGTGATGGGATTTCTGATTTTAACAGGGAGTCAGTTGTTGTGAGACATATCTCTTCATCTCCCTTTTAGAGTTTAGTTATACGGTATAGCTCAGCAAAGCTGCCCTTGACAGCTTGTATCAGCTACAGTTCTAATAGAATATAGGTTCACACTATTCAATATTAAACTATAGTGTCTGTCATAAATGCAATTATGGTTACAACAGTAACATCATGTTATATGCTAAAACCACTATGCAGATCTTATCGTGCAGATTTTTAAATGTTAGTAAATGTGATGCTCAAAGGCACATTCATTTTTATTCATGCAAAGTTAGTGAATATTTAATATATTTTTTTGACATAATTTTAATAAAAAGGCTTTTATGGCACTATGGTGTGTTTTTCTTAGGGCTTTTGCCAAATGTGGTCACTTACGAACTATCTTTGCATGAAAAGGACTGTGTAAAAATTTCTATCTTTAATTTTATACAACATATATGATATTGGAAGTCTCGTAAGGTGGATGTGAGTAAAAAAGTAGTGATCTATTTATTTTAACTTTTATTTTTTATTGTATTTCTCATTTTAAAAGGACTTAAGTTAATGGGATGAAAATGGTCTCAACATTTTCTCACCCTCACATGTCATTCCGAACCTGAGTGACTTTTCCTCTGTGGATGTCTTAGTTTTTTTGTTCATATTATGAAAGTATGGGGTTCATTGTCATTTTAGACCCCAATGGCTTTGATTTTCAACACATATCTTCACAAAATATCATCTTTTGTGTACCCCAGCAGAAAGTCAGCCATACATGTTTGGAATGACATGAGGGTGAGGAAATAATGACAGAAAATACATTTTTGTGTGAACTATCCCAAATATATATATATATAAAAAATTATAGAAAAAAAATCCATTCCTGTTAGCCTGTTCATTCCCATTTTCCTCTCTCCATCCATTCCTCCCTCACTTCATTTTCCCCGTCCTCCGTCCTACACGCTGGGGACATTAATCCAGAAATCTGCATATGTGCTGCGCGCCTCGGGAGCCGGGACTGTCCAGACACGCCGGCGTGTGATTTCACATTGTTTTGAGCAAATTGCAGCTTCTGATGATGGGAATCTAATTCCCACCGTGATCGTGGAGGGAGGGGTAGGAAGAGGAGGGACCGTTACCGAGGCAGCAGCCGTCCTGTGGCATGGCAGCGTGTGTGCCTGCGTGGTGCCACTCATGCAGACACACTTCCACACGCGCCCACACACGTCCAGGGAGGGGGCATCCTAATACACCAAATTGCTGATACACATGTAAGCAAATATCCTCTCAAATTACTTTCACTCTCTTCAGGCCCAAGCTCGAGATGAGGCTTGTTATTTAAGAAAGCTAGGGCGATGATTTTGTTTTTCCTCTAAGAAGGGCTCTAATTTGCATCGCATGCTGAATTACATGAACAGGAGGCCCACCCTTGGCAGGGTTTTGCACCGTTTCCATATGCCTTTATTTTTGTCATGTTTAAATTGAGTTGATTTAAGGACAGATGTGCTGTGCAATCAGTGGCACCCTCGGTTTATTTCTCATGAAATTGGACTTTGTGTTAAGAATGTTTGCATTTGCGCTAAATTGCTGCAGTTATTGGGGTCTTGAGTGTGCCATTGCCTTCCATTTGCAGCGGGGCATGCGTGCATATGGGACCGGCACAAAAGACGGCTGATTTGCTTTAAATGGTAACTATCTTTAGAAAATGATGTCTGTTTGAGTGTATAGCTGCTGCACAGTATGTAGACGATCCATCTAGACAATTAGCAGAGTGATTCAGACTGCGGCAGCATGGAAAAAGCCACCAGCTGTGTGCATCATACCAATCACACGCCGTACACATTGGTGAAACAAGTTCGTCCCTCATTATACACATCCCTGCATGATATACATTACTTTTCTATCAGTGTCCCTAATCTACTTTTACTGCAAGTAGATTATTAGCAACATATGACCAATAAAATCATGTAGTAGTTCTCCAATTGCCTTTATGCTAATGTTATGAGTCATAATTACCCCCATTGGAATATTTATTGGTTATATAAAGAAAGAAAGAGGCTGTTAAACTACTGCAGAATAGTTGTCATTATTATTATGGCTTTTTATAGGGTTTTTTGTAAATATGCATGCATGCATGCAAACAGAAGACTTAAGATACATTTTATTCATTAAATAGCTTGTGTGGTTTATATGGTTATAGTGATGTGTTCACTTATTTAAAGAAAAAACTTCATAAATTATTCTCTTTTATGTTGTTCCAAACCTGCAAAAGAAGATATTTCCCTTAAGAAGAAATGTCCCTTGTTTTTTTGTCCATACAATGGAAGTCAAAAATGACAATGTTCATTTTTTTTTAGTGGACCCTCCCTTTGACATCGGTACGACTAGGGTGATTTACGCTTTTGGATGTTTTCTCCCAGAAATACAGGCCAAAGCAAAGAGATATAATGCATTATGTTAAGGTACTGTAGTAAAACCTTGACCACAGGCTGATAAAAGGAAGAAATAAAATGGAGGTAGCCAGAAAGAAAGAGAGAGAGGGTGGGCGAAGTTGTCAGGCGGAGTGTGTGAGCTAGCCAGATGATAATGTGGCATGACACTTCTGAAATGAGACACTGGTTGCCATGGCAAAGAGGCAGGAGGGACAGTCTCTCAAGAGGCCCAAATAAAACAAGCTGTAAATGATGTTTGATTAGAATTTAGATCATGTAATCGTTCGGGACAGGCCTTTTGTCAGCTGCTTTAAAGCCCAGGCTTTTTGCAATTCTTCACAGAGTAGCTTCTGCCATGGCGAAAACACTCTCCCTAGTTCTTTCCATCTGTATTTTCTCCTCTCTTTCTATCTCTTACACGTCTCTCCTTCTCATTATCTCACCTGTTTAACACATCGTAATGATCCTCTTCAGTAAGACTTTCGTAATGGAGTCAGGTGTTAGCACACATTTAATTTCAAAGTGAAATGTATGTAGAAATAACCTAACAAGCACGTTGACAGCCTGAAAGGATGAGGATTGTAAAATTGTCTCATTCTCAAGCTCTCTAGTCTAGTGCATTTTAAAGGGACAATGTGTACTTTTCTAGGTATTCTATTATCTAAAATCAATATTTTTATTCATAAATATGTCCTCAATGGTGTACAAATATCTCGGCTAATAATCTGAATTATCCTCGTAAACAAAGAATTTATTATCTTTATATACATTGGACTGGTAGGTCTAGAGAGGCTTCCATGTAGTTCCGCCATCTTGAAAAACTAGAATAGCAGAGCGACAAAAAATACTAGGCCAACGCGTTTTCGTTCGGAGCCAGCGTCATATTACTGAAAGCAGCAGAAACGGAGGAGCAGAGCAGTGTGCGGCGCTCGTCACTGTCCCAGCAAATTTCACAGTCAGCAATTCATACTGTAACATTCATTTGTTTGTTGTGTCAAGTCACAGTTTGTTTGAAATAACAAACATGTTCACCCGAAGCAGGAAAACTCGACGAAGTGCTATTAGAAGACGTTACGTTTAACGGTTACGGTTAACTAATAATGTGTGTGAAAATTTCAGTTTGACCAATTACCAAAGTGGTTGTTGTGAATTTAGATGTTTCAGACGTTTATCCTGAAATTACACACAATTAGTGAACGAGACTTAAAGAGATATTATTTGCTGTCATATTTTCATGTCACACACACGTTAAAGAAACAATCAAAAACATAAGGTCTGAAAAGCATCTTAAAAAAAAAGAAATTATGTTTCTCTCTACTTCTGAATGAGTTATCATTGAAAATACTGTACTGCTTCCTTTTAAGTCATAGCTTTCAATACTGGCTGAGACAAAAACAAGCATATTCTTGTTCTTCATGTTAGAAAGCATTATGTTCAAAGACTAATGAATCCTAATGAAAGTAAACCACCGTTCATCGCTGATGTGGTGCATGCAATAGCTGCACTCTTATGTCAAGGTCACAGAATAGCACGGTGTGATGTGCAGTAGAATGAAATTCACAAATGAATTGTGCATGAAAACACATCTTAATACAATGGAAGCCCTGTAACCTTGTGTACATGAGACGTATAAAAAGGTTTAGCCCATTTAGTCTGATTGCTGTATTATACTGCACATATTAACAACTAAATCACCCATAAAGCTACACAGCAAAATTTCCAGTGTTAAATTAACACTCCTGGTGTACATATATATACACATATATATGTACACCAGGAGTGTTAATTTAACTCTGGAAATTTTGCTGTGTATTAAATTAATATTAAACAATTAACAATGTATGAATGTTATTGCTCTATATAACAAATATCTAAATAAGTGTTATTTTTTTAATAGCACAAGCACACTTTTCAAGCAAAATCTTCCACCAAAGCCATTTTTTAAAATTGTTTATTTGGTGTTTTTAATATAATTTATCCGTACAAATTCATCAGTCAACACCATTGCTGAGTATTTTCTCCTTAAAACTGCTGTTTACCAAAGTGTAACGGTCGGTAGTAAATGAGAAACAAATGAAAACTAATCAAAAGTGTAGTGCAGATCAGTTAAGAAGACTGTGTAATACAAACAAAAAGGAGTAGGATGGTGCGGCTGCCAGAGCCATGCCGAAAAAGCAGGAAAGCAGGGACTTTGCATATGAGTCAAATGAAATAGTCAACAATCCCCGGGTTGTTAAAACCCACTTAAATATAATATCCACCAGCAATAGTATGACACGCCCAAACATGACACTGCAGCTTGAACTCTGGGGTTAGCTGGCACTTGTGTGTGCTGTGTAACTAGTCGGTCTAACAAGTTCACCAACTCCTCATGCAGACATTATCAACTCTCGCAGTAGTCATGGTCACCGGAGGTACAGTGGTGTTTGGGACTGTTGTATTATCAGCCATAGGCTAATGATACTGCGATTGGACTTAGTGCTCTACTGTTCTCGGCTTGAGTGGCCAGCTTGAGTTTTCTGTCCCTGCATGTGCTCATCAAGCCTCTCTTGGATCTCACATGCCAACCATTTCTCAGCAGACTTGAAAACACCTGCGAGAGACCGGTCTGGGCAGTATTTGATAAACATCATACTGACTGGCCTGGGTCATAAATGCTTTGGCCCTACCTTATCATATATTCATCAACTACATAAACTATTTTATGTAGCTGATGTAAATACATATTTAAATATATATTGAAATTAAATTAAAATTTTAAATTAAATAACATAATAACATTTAAATAAAATATTATATAAAATAATAAATAGAACATTTAAATGTTTGAATTTTTAAAATAAACAAAATAATAAAAAAAACCCCATCTAAAACGCCACAAAGAAAATCAATAACAATATTAAGAATAAGGTAACATTTCAAGAGAACTATTAAAATCCAATCCAAATAAAGAAAATAATTATACATAAAGCTAGACTTAATTTTTTTTAATGCAGAAGGTTATCATTTTACAGCCCCTTTATACTCACCAACAGCTGAATCTTTGCTTACTGGCAGCATTTACAGTAATAGTGCTCCTGGAAAGTGGACACAAGGAGTAAATTAATGTTAGCCAAACTGGGTTTATATTGTTCTGTTAAATGCTTTAACCCCACAGCAAATTGTATAGGCCGAATACTAAACCATTTTTATGCAGCATGTAATTAGCATGTAAACAATAACGAAAATTAATACAAGATTTAGGCTAATGTATATCCTTTATTGTAGATTATCCGTACAGATATCAGAAAATTAAGCCTACAGGCTTACGTACATTCTATCTTCTTTCTTTTCTTCTTCCAGGCTCTTTTTTTGTCGTTTTTCTTGGTCAGAAAGATATTTTCGTTTCTTGTCAGACATTGTCGATTCATCTGACCAAGTGACAATGAGTGACATCATAGGGTCAGTCAGGATCAAGATTCGCGCCCGAACCTGGCGGCGAACTGAGAGAGGCGCATAAATGATGACACAAACATGAGAGTAAGTAAACAATGACTCAGTTTTCATGTTTGGTAGCCTGTTTCTTTAAATTAGCTGTGTAAAAAAAGAAAAGAAAAGAAAAAAGGATTCTATCAGTGATCCTAATCTAATCCTCAAAATTACACAACAAACAAAAATAGGACCCAGTCCATGAAATTTCCCCTCTTGTCTTCGGAGGGTTCAACTCCAACCCCCTCCCCCCTCCTCCCCTCCACTAGGCCCGGGGAGTAATGAACTGCTTACCAAGCCTGAACTAATCAAGTCTGACTGCTCTCTGTCATTGTCAATTACACAGCAACCTAGCCTGTGAGAGGGCTAACGGAGACTTATGCTATAGCTACAAATTGAAAAGTAATGTGTGGAAAAGATGCGATCGGATACAAACTCCTAGTGCAAGGCTGCCTTTTGTTCTGCACTGTGTTTAAAGGCTGTCCTTACATTTAACACCAACTTTACAGGCGGGATGGATGGAGGACTCTTTATCTTGGAGGAATATGTTTCCTTTGCTTCATAAACTTGTCTGTTGATTTGAGCAGGTGGGATATTGATGCGCCAGTAAATGTAATGCCAGCTGTGACTTGTTTACATTAGCAGTATGTACTGAAGCATTGAATGGTCTGTAGTGGACTCAGTCTGATGTGTAAATATATAAACTCATGGAGACCCATGTTGGTCCCAGCTGTGTGTCTACCTTTCCCCACTGTGTTTGGCTAATCAATGGCAGACATCATCAGTAATCACAGCAGCGCAGCTTCGTGACACTGCTTGCCAGGCTCTTGTCTTGACACACAGAAACGCACACTTTTCTGTGTTGGGGTGTGACCTTTGTGACTTGTGCAAGCAGAGATTATATCATGTGGCTTTCAAAACATTTAGCAGAGCGCTAATCAGAATCAATTTAAGATTAGTAAAATGAGATAGCAAGCTACAGTAAGTTTATGACCAACCGTATCAACACCGACACTATGTTATTAGATGAAATGTTGTTTCAAACCTGTTTGACTTTTTATTTTCTGTAATTTGTCCGGATGGTGCCTGAACGAATAGTTTCGCAATAAATCAGTTGATCTACAGTAGTTCATGTAACTGATCTGAATGAATCTTTAATAATTTGATTCAGTTGCAGCAATTAACGGCTCACTTGAGAGAGTTTTATAATTCAGCCTTTTCCTCATACATTGTAGGATTTAAAAAAATCTGGATCTATAGCTGGATACTCTGTACATTATTGTGGGACCAATTGAATAAGTCATTAAAAATAGATAGAAAAGTTTTGAGAATTGTGAGGAAAAAGACCTTTTTCTTTTCTGATTTAATGTTTTGTAACAATGTGGTTTTATTCCTACAGTTCACAAAACTGATCTAATTGATGCATTCATTCTCATCTTGGTTCGGTTACGGCACCTCATCGGGGAGGAAGAATATCTGAAATATGGTCTCAAAATTTGGCCTGTTCCATTCTCTAAAAAATATTGTGGGACAAATTAGGTACAAGTCATTATAAAATAGCTATACATTCTTAAAATTCTAGTTTCAAGAGAAGGTAATAATGTAACTGTTGCAGCAATTAACAGCTCACATACTGTTGTTTGGCGAATTTTCACGGGTGAAATCTCAGGTGAAATCCACTCAATTCCACATGAGTGTGAGACATTTCCCTTTGCGGATTCCTCAACGGGTTCAAGTTGGTCACATGCCATTGTCCAACAGAAAGCTTCTTGGTTTGAAAGTGAGAAATTTGCTTCAAATATTGCTACAGTAGCCTGGATGCCAGCCCGAACCCTGCTCACAACATTATTTGACCAGGAAGTTTTTGGGTCAGGAGTAATGCTGTTTTCCAAGCAGGTTTTTGAGCACGTAAATCAGGACTTCAAACCACGACTCACGACTTTGTTGCGTTCCAGGCCAGTAACTCCAACCGACCTGAGCGCAAAGAATTGTGGTAGCTAGATGTAAACAAACCATTGTTGTTTGGTATGGTTTTGCGGGCTATGTGACCCTCATTACACTCATTATTTTACTACTTCCAGTGTGCGTGCCGTGTAGTTGAGTTTTGTTGACAACTTTGCGTAGCTCATAAAAAGAACACTTACTGCGTTGCTCTGATTGATTGTAGGTCTATCCATTTGAGCGAAGAGTTGTTGTTTTTTTTTTGGTTTGGTTAAGACACGCTTCATAATGAAAGCCCTATGGAACAGTATCAGACTATCGATACACTATTGATAATAAAAAAATGACCTTTAAAAACATTTAGTGACGGCACCTTAACACCTCAAAAGACTGTTCCTCACACACAATTATTATATGTTTTTTTGAAAATTTGGACCAATTTATGGTCCTTAATTTATCATTCAACACAACTGCATGGAATAAGGAGATCAGTACAAGTTGAAATGATATGAGGTTGAGTAAATGATGACAGAAATGTATATTTTTAGGTGCACCATCCCTTTAAAATGAGCACTGAAACATCACAATGCTGCGTTAGATACAATACACTGAGATATCCAGAAGAGTGAGGCTATTGTGGCCTCCTCCTTTATCTTGTTCTAGCCAATGGCGCTGTCACTCACTCCCATGTGTTCTGGGATTACTGAACAGGAGGTCAATGATCATACACCTCGGCTAATAAAACGTGCTTCTGGATTGTTTGCGCTGGAGCTCATAGCTCCATATTCATTTACAGGGTGTGTGTATGTATGTGTCCTTGGCATAAGTTAGAGTGATTTCATGCGTACCCGTCCATGAAATCCGGCGGATACCTGTGCTATCCATTACAACTGTCCTGAGAATAAAGCACACTCATTTTTAGTCTGCTTCCGGCCACGTTATTTAAAGTAATTAACCTTAATTTGCCGAAAAGACAGAAATCTTTATTAGACCGTTGCCACTTAACCAGACCCAAGCCCACCGAAGTCCATCTCCCTCAGCTCCAAATGGGGTGTGCATTTAATCAAAATTCATCCATCAGATTTTAGTGTCGAAT
The DNA here is from genome assembly GCA_038021265.1 of Cyprinella venusta. Taxonomy (NCBI): domain Eukaryota; kingdom Metazoa; phylum Chordata; class Actinopteri; order Cypriniformes; family Leuciscidae; genus Cyprinella; species Cyprinella venusta. The sequence goes on along the minus strand of CM075881.1, from coordinate 13,427,237 downwards.
CATCTTTTAATTGGAAGTTACAATTCTGGTTAATAGTCTTCTAGTTCTCAGGCTCTAATATCGGCACCGCTGGGAGCCGCTCTATTTTCACCGACTCCACACCTTCACGTAAAGATCTTTTTTTTTCCTGACACTGTCTGCCTCCACACCATCCTCTTGCCCATCTACCGGCCCACAGAGGTCTAAAAAACATCTCTAAATGTTGACAAATTGGGTCATTTTTGAATTTCTGCTTGCATTTAGAGAAGTGAGTTCCATCTTTGTTAACAACATTGGGTTATGTAGTAAACAGAGATCATGTAATTTGTGCTTACCAAAAATATCATGTGGATGCCATGGATAATGTACTAAATTTTATTCTGGTGGTCTGCGGCATCAGTTTTCATTGTAGGGGATAACTATCCTTTTAAAGGAACACTCCACCATTTTTGAAATTGGGGTTATGCACTGTCTCTCCTACATTTAGATAGGTGGGCAAATGCATTTTTGTCTCAGTGCATGCATTGTCTTAGCATAATAGCTTAGCTTAGCATAATTTTGACATTGAATAACCCCAATTTTAAAAAACGGTGGAGTGTTCCTTTAAGGGAGGATTTGTTATTTATTTGTCCTTGTAACTGTAGGTCAAATGTTCTGATTCTCAACACCTACTCCATTTCCTTTCACAGTTATTGAAGTGTGGTTTGTGCTACAACACAAAATGTTCCAGCCGTTAGAGAAGTTCGATAGCAGAAAGGACAACCGGGTCCATATTTTCCATACGTGTAAATTGACCTCGGACCTTTAGAGAGGGCCTGTGTGTTGTTGAATTGCTACATAGTGCAAGTCAGACTTAAGAATGCAGCAGCTCCACAAAGAACCGTGAAGTCAAGACCAAGTTCAATGTCTAGAGGTCAGAACAGGGTGTTTCTGCATTGAAAGCACACGTCATAAGGTTTCTGTGGAGGATCTTCACGATGGAGGGGTGAAGAGAGGGCTCTGTCACAGACCAGTGAGAAAGACTACGAGAACAACTTGTCAGAAGAGTGACAACATCCTCCTTTTGTCTCTGTCTTGCCTCTTCTTTTGCTTCTTGTGTCTTCCTGATTCAATATTGATTGGTTGGGATTCGGCTTGCTACAATATGGAATTTCAGAGGTCAAGCATTCAAGGCTGGCACTAGCGTTCTGTCTATTTGTAATTTCGCTCCTCAGTTGTTATTTACACTGTTGCTCAGTGTTTGAAGGCCAGAGAGTGAGGAGGCAGGCACACAATTCAACCTCTGCATTGTTCTCAGCTGTGGCTGGAGAAAAGGCCCTGCCAGTGCTGTTTGCTTCTGCGCTCTCCGCTAAAACGAGAATTGATTCATGCATGGTGTGTATAAACCACAGACTGTAAAAAAGATGGACAGTGACCCTTCGCTCTTTTCCATCGGAGAGAACTGAGGCCACCAATGTCCCGATATGTTGCTGATATCTTAGGACTTGAGTCTTCGCATTTGCGTTTTCGGGACCAGACATGCGCAGTCGTGAGCAGGAAGTAAAGCAACGAAATCAAAGCCCCGCCCTCACTCGCAGAATCAATCGCAAGCACACGCCCCACACTTTTCTTAAGTGACTTCTGTCTGCTCCGTTCCTCTCCAATGGTGTCTGCTGATTGCAATACCTCGTTAAAATAAGGTAAATACAACTACTGACCACATAGTCAACATTATGAAAAAAGTCTGTTGGTACTTCAGTGACTACTTCGCACCTGACAGTATTTGTGAGTAGATTTCATGTTTGCAGGACTTTTATATGAAGAGTGTACAAAGTAATATCTTTAGCAAGAGTGTAAAGTAAATTAGCACACAACAGTCACAATACCGGTATAAACATAAATATCTTTTGACTTGACTAAACATGCGTCATCGTTTTCAAATACCTCCGTTTTCAGTGTTTTTTAATTTATCCCCTTTGGAGAGCGTTTTCCAAAATCTCAGTTTTCGCTTTCTCAGTGTGGACGGAAGTCCAAAATGGAGAGAAAAAGATGCGTTTTCAAACGGAAATTTATTAGTATGGACACAAGGCCTTAGAATAAGGAAGTTTGTTGTGCATAATTTGTTGTCCGCATTATTTATGGTATGGCTGATAACTGATGGACATTTATAAATAATTGACATTTACTGTATAGATCAGTGTTAATTAACTGTCACTTTTTAAACTATTATAATATTTATTAATAATTTGAATGAGCTTTTATTTTTTTATAATTTCAGATTTCATGTCCAATTTAATTTATGGTGTAGTAATTTTGTAATGCTTTTGTCATTTGTATTTTTGGTAAAATTCTATTTAGCTTTCATTTATTTTTGTTTCAGTTTTGACGCATCCATGTATAAGTTTTAGTACTTCTACCTTTCAGGTTTTTCGTCTAACATATACTGTATATTTGAATTTTTTCAGCTATATTGCAGAAATGACCAAAAACTTAATGTGTGTTTGTGTGTGTGTGGTCTACATAAAGTGAAATATATTTTACAATTATTTTTATTTAGCATTTGTATTTCTCCTGTTCTTAAAAGAACAGCCCTACAATGGAAAACAAATTTCTTGTCTTTTTATTCTGCACTGTAAAAATGAATGCACTTTTGTCTAATCAATAAAATTGTAGCAACAGAACACAAGCAATGTTATTAATTAAATTGAACAAATTAGAATTGAGCACTAATTAATCAAATTATTCCTTAAAAGTTAACCATTTAAAATGAGTAAAGTTTACAAAGACATCAAAGATTAATTAAGAACTCTTTATTTTATATTGCCAACATTGAAGACACCTGATGTTATCAATCACTGAAGGAGAAAACGGTCATTTTAAAACAAACACGGATCACCATAATGGTGACTTAAATGCAAGTTTTACTCATTTTAAATGGTTAACTTTTAAGGAATTAATTTGATTAATTATTACTCAATTCCAATGTGTAAATTGAATTAATAATATTGCTTGTAATCTGTTGCCACATTTTTTTTGATTAGATAAAGCGCATTCATTTTTACAGTGTGACATGTTGACTGCAGCAGGTCTCATTTTGCATGGATGTCTTGACAAAAGTGTTTGCAGGCAGATGCGTGAGTGTGAGCCTATAGAAACCAATGACGGAGTGTTTCACCCCAAGCTAGTCAGGATGTGTATGTGCACACATGTGCAAGTGTGTTTTCCTCCGCATCTGTGCCCCCCTCCTCGGTGTGTAGAGCTCTATACTCTGCTGCTGTAGGGTAATCTTTTACACTAGGCAGAAGAAGGCAGTGGAGGGTGGAAATGAGCTTTTCAGTCTCACTCCCTCCCGTATTCCCCCCTCAGCCTCGCTTTTGTACCCAGTGCCCTCCTTGCCTTCCACCTCTATTCTTTCAGCTCTCTCACCTACATTGTTTTGCTCTCTTTCTCCCTCGGTGTACGTTCAGGGCACTGTCAGTGCCTCTGAAATCAGACCGTGTGCCGTCACCTTCCACATGGCGATGTATGAAGAAAATTGCAGCTTGATCATTTGCTTTTCTTCTGTCATTTGTCTTCTTTACTTTAGTAAAAAAAAGTTTTTCTCTCTCCTTTTCTTTTTCGGGTCTCCTTTCTCCAGTGACCTAGGCTTGCCCTCTAGGGGCTGAGGCAAATCACTGCAGTGGCACCGTTGCCCTCGTTGAAAGTGTGCTGAGGCGTAGGCTCCGTGAGCGAGGGCACAATGTGCTGCCTCTTACTCCCTCCTCAGCAGCCTCATTCAGCTCCCCACATATTAGAATAGTTCACATGGTGCCCCTGCTTTCCAGGTGATAATGAAAGGCGTTCCAAAGAATGGTTTCAACACGGCGGTTCCTCTTCAGTGCCCCTCACAAAGTAGCGCACATTCGGGGTATGAATATACCTCAGTGTGAGTAGTGCCTCTTGTTGAAATTCAATTTTCTTGGCATATTTCTTTAAGTGGACCAAAGGTCTATCAGGAAAACTATCAATGCTTTTACGTCTCTCTGTTCTGTTTTGTGCTTTTAAAATTGGGGATTATTCAAACAGGATCTAATGAGAGAAACAGATTATGAATTGATGACAGATATGAACATACAGCACATAGTTACTTTTTTTAAGTCTTGGTTTAGGTACCCTTGTTGTTTGGCTTCAATCTAAAAATTTACTTCACGGTCTGTATCTCTTATGTCATAATATTTAAACTAGAGATGTTTTTGTTTTGTTTTTTGCACTCAATTTGGCACAGACTTCCCAGCACTCACCACTTGTGATAATGCATCAACATGACATGACATATAACATATAACACTTAACATAACATTTAGCAAGTGCATTTGGCAGACACCAATATTTATTTTATTTTATTGTATGTTTATTTTTTATTTAATTGATTTGATTTGATTTGAATTATTCAAGTAAACAAAATTATACATTATGCGCAATTTACAGCAAATTAAGAGCATAATAATAGTAGATTCGGTTCAAAATTTTTGAATTTTTAATGAAATTCCTCTGGCATTGGAATCAGAGACTAAAATTTGTGGCTATTATAAAATATTCTAGGGATGCACGAAATATCGGCCACATTATCGGTATCGGCCGATAAATGATCATTTTTAATGTTAGCGTTATCGGCCCAACAAGAACATTTAGCCGATATCTGAAAGCCGATAAAAAAATGTGTTATTTCGTTCAGCTGAGGCACTTTAGATGCGCACTATTTCAAATTGCTTGAAATACGATTGAAATCACTTTAAAAAAGGGAAATCCAGTTAAAGTGCAAAATGTGCAGCGCAAGTCTGTCATATACACAACATTAAAATAAGAACGTCATAATTGTGTTTGTATCTTGTCTTTTAATGAGGACACTTTTTATAATCAGGCTCTCAAAAATTGTCTAAAAATTTGGATTTAGATTTATCGGCCAATATATCGGTTATCGGCTTTCAAATATAAAGTGTTATCGGTTATCGTTATCGATATCGGCCAAAATTGTCATATTGGTGCACCCCTAAAATATTCATACGTAGTTTTAAATGTCTTCTTTTCTAAATTTCTAAAACGTCTCTACTTTCAGCACACAAGTAATTCTTGACTGGTAAAAACCATTGTTTTACTTATGACACTGTGGGCTGCCTTTTATACTCCGAGCAGCTTCATTTCTCTTTCTGTCTCCTGTCACCAGGCCCTCTTCCATCTTTTCATTTGCTTTCATCAGTCGCTCTCTTGCTCTGTCCATCTCTCTCTCGGTCCATCTCTCTTGCACTCCGTCTCCGGTCTGAGAACGCTGACAGGGCTGGCATAGACAGAGTGTGGACGTCCAGCTTAAAAAGTGACCGCCCTGTCCTGCAGCTGCACAGCTGGGGAGCTGCAAATCTATCATGGCCAACTGCAGCCTGCTAGCCAAACAGACCCTATGCTAGGAGAGGGAAAGAGAGAGAGAGAGACACAGTAGGACACAAAGAGAGATGCAGAATAAGGTGATCGCAAAAGCTAAGCTGCCCCCAGTTTTGATTTGAGGAGTATGCAAAAGCAAGTGGGATGATGGCGGGAGAGGGAGAGGGGACGTGGCTGCCTCGCGCCGGGGACAGAGGGGGGGCATTAATCATTATTGGCGCACACCTCCGTCCGTGCCGCACCCTGACGGCCCTTCCACCCCTGACATAAATCATAATTCCTCCACAATAGATCCCCTCTCCTGCATGCTGCGGAAAAGTCTGGTACTCTTATTGATTTTTCCCTTTTCTCCCTCTGCCTTCCCTATCAGCACCTGCACCCCCTCCCCCTTGTCCACCGTCACCTCTGCCAAGTCATTAGGAAACATAACTGATATGATATTCATAGAATACTAAATAAACTTTACGAGGACGCGTCGTTGTACGTTACAGCCCACCCCACCTCCACTCCCACCTTTTTGATGAATGAAAAGCAAGTGTGAAAAAAAAAACAAAAAAAACTAATGAAATAAAAATTACAAAGCATGGTCTGTGCTATTATACCTCTATTGATTTGTTTTTGAGGTGCACCTAGGCTTATAAAAGTTGCTGGAGGAGATTAGAGAGAGAGAGAGCGCTTGAGAAAGAAAGTTGAATACGCTTTGTTCGCAGACCTTGGGTCAGAATGACTGTAAATGTCTGTTTTTGTGTGTTTTTGAGTGATGCCAGAATAGCCTGTTGTGATTTGACTCAGAAAACATCTCATTGATTTGCGAACCTTGACCTAAAAGTGACCCATGTAGTGCAATACATTATTGTGAAGATTTTATGAGTGAAGTATTAGTATATCTCAAATATTGTGTTTTTACATTATATTTTTTAAATGTATGTATATTTGCATCAATTAATGTTGTAACTACATATTTTACTAATTATAGTGTAATACATGATTTACTATTAACACTATTATTCAAGACTTTATACATTAAATTCATCAAAAGTGACAGTAACTACTGTACATTTTTAAAGTTACAAAAACATGCAGGCATATAATGAGTTCAGATTCGAACCCGCATCTGTATAGCACATTTCACAACTTCTATAATAATTCAACTTTTATAATGTCTTGAAAAGCTGTGTTAGAATTCCCATTTATGGTAGTTGCTTCGCTAGTTCAAGCCCCCATAAGTAAGTACATGATTTGAAATCGGCCATCGTTTTTTTTTTCTTTTTTGTATCCAAAAAAAAATCTTCCATTGGTAAAATATGTATTAAAATATAATGAAATTCTTGTGACGTAAATGTTGGTCACGACTCATGAAAATATTGGAAAATGGACCACAGAATGTGGTCTACCGACAGGTGCTAACTGCTACCCAGCCAAACCTTGACCCATTGCTTCTGCTCTTCTCAGCCAGCATTTTTACAGTATGTTTCAAATCAAAAGAAAAGTCACGATGTGACACCTGTGGATAAATCTGCAGATTTTTCAGCATGTTTTAAACCCTTCTGCATCCCTGCTTTCCATAGCATTTTCCTTTTTCGGACCTAGGTCAGCTTTTGCCTTCATTTCTCTACAGTTTGGATACATGTGGATGTTGTATGCACTTGACATGGGAGCAATTCAGGGTGGTGCAGGCTGAGGCCTGGCCGGGATTAAAGCTTGGGTGGAGGGATATTAATGTGAAGCGGAGGGGACAAGGGCGCTCCTGTCCAATTACTCTGTACCTAGTCACCGCCATCCGGCCGCAAAACAACAGAGGAGGAAAGGATTAATTGCCTTGGACTCTGCCCCCACTACAGGCCCAATTATGGAAACATATTGGCTCCCAGCGTTGCCACAGACACTGCTGTGCTGGGATATTGTGTGAAATTTCTAACCGTTTCCAGAGGTCAGGACGAGTGGACTGAAGCAGAGGCTGAGAAAAGAGTAGTTTTGTGTATGTGTGTGTGAGTGATGTTGTGTTATTTCGGTTAGCACGTTGTTGATGTGGCCTGTTATGGGTGTAGTAGAGGATGAGACTTGGTGGTTGGAAGCAAAACAAACAAATGAAATCGAAAATGTTTTATGTTCTTTAGTTTTTTTAAGGATTTATATACATTGTTTTTCCTTCTCTCTTATTTGAATAAGTATACCATAGTAATATACTAGAGTAAGTAAGAGTTTTAAACCTTTGGGTGATGAAGACATTGTTTTTAGTAGCAAGTGTCAGTACTGTTGCTCCAACCATGACCATCATAACCTTCAAGTCATGATACTTTTGCGTAAACATACACGCCACTTTCAAGTCAAGTGGCGTGTTATCTATACGCATTTTGAGCTATCCGTGCGTGTATGTGTGTGCCGTTAAATGTTCGAGTGATTCTGCGTGTATGTTAAATGTCTGAGCGAAACGAAGCAAAATGTAGATCTACATCTGAGGAGCGATCATTTTTTCCCTAGGATGGTAGGGGAAGACTCCTAAATGTTATTAACCCCAGTGACGGGTAGGTTTAGGGACGGGGTTGGGGTAGGTCATATATTTATATATACAGTAATGTAACGTTAAGTCTACGACGTTCATAAACACGCTGAAAAGCGATTATGCGTGTTGATAGCACGCCAAAAATGGAAATACGAATTGCCGTGTCATACATATGCCATTTCATGAGATCTGTCTGGTTGCTCATTACACTAGGATAAGGGAAACAAATCATCTACCCTAAATATTTAATTTCAGCCCTGATTTTGCTCTGTACTATTTTTGAAAATGGAAGAGTTGGCTCCCTTCAATTTCATGAGTGTAAAAATGTCCTCATTTAGCCACACCCCACAGGAAGTTGAATTTGAGTTGGAATAACAGGGAAAGAAGAATTTACCGAATTGCAGTTTAAAGAAATTTACTACAGGTGAAATGAAGTGTTCTTCCTATCAGTTCTTAAAAGTGAATGAATATATTGTTCGGTCTATTTCTATTGTTCTTTTTAATGTCCTCTCAAAAAACCCTATTTTCCTCCAAAAATGTAAAAAAAGTAATTGCAACATGATCATTTTTAACTGGTTTATTTATTTGTTATTAATAATCCATTGATCTATTCGTCAGTTTATTGATTCTTTCAGTGATTTTACTCCACAACAGCATCTCAAACAACGCTTTTCTCTAAATTCTAAGCACTTGCTTCCTTGGATTTCCTTTTGTCTCATTGATGGGAAAAGATGCGATTTCTTATTTCTACCTCAAATCGAAGTAAAGGAAACCATTATTGTATTTTCTAATCATGGAATGCTATACTTTGTCTCTGAATGTGTCGACACCATTGCCCCACAAATGGAGACTGCATTAAGCGCACTTTACCTGGCATGTTGACTGATGCGGACTCCACGAATCCTGAATTAAATTGGCTCTTGATGAATCTCAAATGTCCTTTCCCGTTCAGAGCAATACAAATCCAATGAAATCCAGTCACAGCTCAAATAAAGCCATACATTCCATTCCGGAACCACTGGATGGGGAGCTGGGTGAGGAAAGAAAAAAAAAATGACTGCAGCATGAGAAAGCTGTAGCCGAGGTGTGGGAGGCCAGGAGATGAAGAAGAGAAAGCATTGTCCAGGCTGTGCTGCATTAGGCCTGTCCTTTAGCTCGCGAAGGGAAATATTGCAGGAATGAGATCCTTGTCGCCTCTTTCAGCACATCGAGTAGACAGGTCAAGCCAAGAGTAAATCAGCCTGTGCTCCCCAGGCCCAATTTCCCCCGAGAGCTCCATCCTAGACCCACTCAAATCAAGTAGGCTGCCCGACTTTCAAACAGAAAATCAAGGAGACTCCGCAACTGTGGACAGCACGCCTCTCGACAGAGTAAAATGGAATTTAGTGAACTTTTCTGTGTATCTGCCCTACAAAATGCACGTTGTTTTTTTCCCTACTCCAATTGAGTTGCCTCACATCTTAACGCATGGAAGGGACCGAAAACGTTATCATTGGGGTCTGGGGAATTGATGTTCGTGCCCCTGCAGAGCTGTTAGGTGTGTGGATGATGGCTGGTGTTCAGGCACGCTCCTGGTGTTCTGCAGCTGCGGTGACTAAGCACCCTCTCCTCGCACCCTCGCCCTTTTCCGTGCATACCCTAATGTGAATAATGTTTCTCCTCAAACTCCTCTGTTATAAATGGAGTGCCACTCTCACAATGGCAAAGTCAGGGCTCGTATTGATTAACTCTCGTCATCGACTCCCACTCCCACTTCCATGATTTATGATTGTCTGTTATTTTTGCATTAGCAATCAAATTCATCTTGTCTTTCCTGACTAGGGTCTGGCTGAGCAAACAGTAAACATATTTAGCTTGCACGTTGCTGCTCCCAGCGCTGGCCCATTAAACATACTTCTTTTGGTGGCCTCTACACTCCCGGAGGCCTCTCAAGGGCCCCCGAAGGCCAAAATATAAAAGTTAGATTCTTCTTATTCCTGTAAAGTCCTAATGTTTGCACGGAAAAGTCCTCATACTTTGGACAAATACCATTATGGTGCTAGCGTGTTTCTATTTTGAAGTATAATGACTTTTACAATTTCGAGAATGATAATGAAAATGTAAATAATAGTTTTGTAATTCTGATGCACTGTTTGCTGTGCAGTTGAATCATTTTGAGATGTATGGTTGTTTTCACATGAGCTGTGCTTGTCATTTATGCTTTTCAGAACATTTTTGTTTTGCTCTCATGAGCCATCCTCTCGGATGTCAGTTAGTCCCCATTTATTGATTTACTATTTATTTAGAAGTCTGCTTATTATCATTGTATTTTACCTTTAGAAATGATTTTAAGGAACCGGTTCCTGCTTCCTCTCCCCCTCCCTCTTATTTCCGTCAATACCATAGGGTCAATACAACCAACGTGACATGTGACAAGCGGGAGCCGGTAAGAGGACTTTTCACGAGTGAAGATATTATTGCGCCAAGTCGAAGTGCTCTAAAGCACTTTTTATGGTATTCCGCCATACAATATAGTCATCAATTTTAAACGCTTAGAAAAACACAACGTTTTATTTTGTGTCACCAGCCTAGGTCGAGTTACACTAATCGAGTAACTGTGTTTAAATGGGGAAAACGAGGAAGTGTTTGGTCGCTTCTCTTTTTGGCCCATATTTAATGCACTGGGCTAAGCTAAGTGCTAACATAGTTTTGCGGCAATACAGAGCGATAGAGTGGACGCACTGAGACGAGAGAGGTATGCATCAACTCGTCTTAGTTAAAGGAATAACATAGTTTAATATGAAAACCCGGTGGAGTATCCCTTTAACGATAAAGGGTGCCATGTGCGTAGTATAGCGCCGTTTTGTCATATAGCGTTCTATGTGACGCTAAAGGAACGGGAACGGGCTGGGAAATTTGCACGATATTGGACATCTGCAAAATGTCCATATATTTTTGAGTTGAGTTATAGAGAATGGACAAAATGAAAAAGAAAAGAGGTGTTGCTTCTCTGTCTGAAGATGAAAAAAAGTGACAGATATCAATGATTTGTCTGTCTATTTATGATTCAGGCACTGAAAATAAAATAGGAGATGACTACAAGGCTACGATCAGCTATCAGTTTAAACACAGTGTCCACTGCTGTCAATTTGGAAGACTGCCTATTTCCCTCCAAACCAGATCTAGAAAATGTCAAGGTACACAGCGATAAGTAATGGTAACCTCTTCTGTGCTTTTTTCCTCTTAGCCGCCCGGCTCTTTAGCCTGTGGCTTGAAGTGATAATAACAGCCGTGAGTGAGAGGTGTCCTGGTGAAGGAGGGTCCCTTCTCGTAATGGCGAGGGCTGTCTGCTCCTGTGGACCCTCGGCTTCAGCTTCATTGAGATTCCATTAGGAACGTGGTAGTGCGCTCCCATCCCTACACCCCACCCCCGCCCCCCGACCCCCTTTCGGCTGACACTTGTGCAGGATCGTGACAAATTGGCTCTGTCATAGTGGACAATTTTGAGATGAGAAGTAAATTAAACATGTAATCACGCAAGGATGTTCTTGGTGAAGTTCGGGGCCCCTCCGTATCACAGCCTTGTGTTGTGAAACTCTCTCTGTTTCTCTTCATTCCTTTCAAAATCTTCATAGGAGCTAGTGTCACTACCAGAGGCAGAAAGAGTAGTGCACTTGAACCCTAGTAAAGGCTTTGGATTGCGTTTGAAACACTCCAGAAGTCTCTTTGCTGACATTTGATTTCTTTGTGGAGAGCGGGATAAAGGCACTCTTAACTTATGGCGATTGAACAGGTACAACATCCCACCAACAAAGAAACGCCATACAAAAAGTTATCCGTCGTTGCAGCACTGAAGCTACTTGTCTGCAGTTTAGTTCTTGTGTTTTGTCCTTGTGATCTCATGGCCAGATCCCATAATCAATGCCTGAAACGGTGGCTTTGGCTGGGCTGAGCGTGTTTGCGGTGAGTGGAGGAAGCAGCAGGAAGTGTTCAGGGCTGCTGAAAAATTAAGTCCCGTCGGTGTAATTCAGCAGCGCACTGATAGCATCAGGTTTCAGTTGGCTGTATCAGGCAGGTATTACCACCCACCAACTGTAATCACTAATGAAGCCGGCAGCGAGTTTATAACGCGCTAAATGATGCGGTCCACTCCAGATAAACACGTCCTAAATAAACGATTTGGGTGGTAATTGCACTCTGCCAGGGCCCCGTTAATAGAGTCAACTCCGCTGATGAGAGGGTTAACTTCTTTTCCGAAGGAGCCTCTCACTGGCTCATTGCACTCTCATTTCTACCGAGATCTTGGCATTCCCCTGGTTATCAGTGTACTTAAAAAGAAAACCTAATTAGACCAAAAAAAGCCCTCTTTTTTTCTTTTTCTCTAATTAGGTCCTTAACATAATTAGCAGGTAATGTTAATAACTCTCTTTTAAACTCTATTAAAAGGCTGTTTTAGAGTAAGTGGTTGAGGAGGATGTCCTGCGTGGAGCAACGGGTCCCTCGGCGGGTGGAAGCGGGAGACCGGAGAGGCACGCTGGGACGTCGGTTCATCAGGGTTGGAGTGCCACTGCATTATAGCTCGGGCCCCGCAGGAGTCCCCTCATCATCAGACTGTATGCCCTGTGCATTAATATCAGCACCCACCCCTCTCTTCCCTTGCTCCGTCCCGTGGGCAACACCAGGTCTTCATCGGGGCGGTCTACAAAACAATGGCTGATTTAAAGTGGAGCCGGTGTTTGAGCGACATTAACCATGCGGCCGTTGCTGAAGTCAGACTGGAATTGTAATCCACCAGGGGGCATTGTGTCTTCAGTAATGTTCTTGCAAATTACCGTCGAGAGGACTGGGACCATTGTCATTAATGTAACTCCAGTGAAATATTTATATGGGTTTTGGGAAGTGCTCTAGGTTCCAGTGAGTGGTCTGTTGGCTTCGCTGAGGAGGAGGAGGATGAGGAAGAAGCCGCCGTCGACCAGAAGAGCCCAGTCCTCGTCTTTAATTAAGTATCTGAAACATCAATTTAAATGTAAATATCGGTGGTGCAGCTCCACTCATGCGTAAATTAGAGCGTTGGCCCAGCACATTGCTCTCTCTCACTCCCAAGTCCCCGCTCACTTACTCTGACATCTGCTCACATCTGCTGGGCCCCGGGCTTTCCCCAACACACACATACACAATTAAATGGGACTCATTCTTGTGCAAGCATATTTGCATCCATCAATCTATTCTATACAAACTAATGAAGAATCATATACATTGTTATATATCACATACATTATTAGACTAGCAAAGTTTTGGAAGTGACAGCTACGTTTGTTTCTCCGCGTGAATCATTCTGTAGTCATACAGAACGAAGTCGCTCCTCCTACTAGCCCAAACTCATGATTACTGAAACCTCTATGTGGATGACAACTATTTAACATGCTTGATGTTAGCTATTTTGCTTAAACTGTTGTAGCCTTATCTCAAATATTGCCCTATCACAAAATGCCTTACATTTATGCATTTGGCAGATTCTTTTATCCAAAGCAACGTAAATCGCACTCGAGGTATTCACTGTATCAGTTCTTGCTTTCCCTGGCAATCGAATCCATGACCTTGCCATTGCTAGCTTCATGCTCTACTGTTTGAGGTACAGGAAGGTATGATGAGGTGTTTTCTTTGCTGTGTTGACATTTTTCCTATTAAAATGGTCATATCCATCACTTTTTTCAATATATAAATAGCCAATAGACTTTTGTTTACATCACAGCATGAGTTTTCCTTCTTGCTAATGCTAGTCTTAAATAGATAATATTGAGTAAAAATAAAAGTATTCTAGCATAAAAATGACCTCAAATCTACAAGACATGAACTAAAACTTAATGAAAAAATGCTTGTTAAAGTGATGCTCTTCAGTAGTTTGCTCTCACAGAGCATGAACGAGTTAGCGCATTGCTAAACAAATTTTGAAAGAGAGAGGAAGAAAACGAATAAATATTTAATGCACATTTTTGTATTAATTTAAAAAGCTTTTTACCAATATATGCATATTATTTAAAAATATAATTAATTTTATACACATTTCAATGAAAATTCACGTCACTGTGAATGGCCTGAGGGTGAATTTGGATATTGTTGTTGTCACTCCTCTAAATAACTCAACTTACAGCTCTCAACTGTAGCTGCAGTGTGTACATGGCCTTAGAGACTTTCTTGACTTCCTGTTATGATGATGAAGACACCTGAGTAAGTGCGCTCTCCCCTATAGTCCATTTCATTACCATTTTATAATCATAGTATAATGTCTTCTTATCTGACTGCTATTTTCTTTCTGGCACATGGACACGGTCTTGTTCCTCAAGACCCTGTTTTCTGACATGCATCATGGCCTATCAGTGTAGTTGCACTGGCAACTGGCAAATGGTCCTGTTTCCAGGCTGAATAGTTTGCTAACATATTTTAGGAGATGATGTAATTTTGGCTTTGCAGATCTAATATAATGCACCCATGTACCTTGAGAAACCGAAAGTCGCTAAAGGGTTTGTCCGTCTAGCTTTCCTAGCTAGCTTGTCAGAGCCTCTTAGAACCAGAGCCATGACATTTTGGCTCGAGGCGTGAAGGCTGGAACAGTGAGACAGAAACAAATCCCCCCCACTCAGCGGAATCCCCTGAACCGTGTTGCGAACCCGGCGCGAGGCGGAAAGGCACCTGTGCTCGCTTGCTCTGCTAGTCGGTTGCGGTGGCGTCCTGTCTGTTAGGCCATTAGGACACAGCTCATAAAGGCCGGGCAGGGAAGGAAAGTAATGATTTAATGGGGCTACGGGGGACGGGCGCTTCTGCTTACGACCCCCCGAGGACCTCCTTCTCCTGCCCACGTCCTAATAGCAGAACAGTGGCCGAGCGGGCGCAGGGGAGGCTGTTCCACCGCTTAGTTCCCCTAACCTGCGGCTGAGCTGATTAAACAGCTAATATTCAATCGCCTGAAAGGAGCCTGCAGTGGAGAAAAATGGAAACTTTGAGTAAAAGTGGGGAGGGGGTTCATAATGATATCTTTTGTGCACCTTCTCTCGATCGCCGCAATCTCCGTCATCTCATTAACCGGTGACACTCTCGTAATGACTTAAGAAAATCTTTACAGGGCTCACGGAGGCTTGACATTAAGTCAGTGCAGCGCTGCACTGTATTGAAAGGGTCTGTGTATGACACTGAGCCGCTAGTCTAGTCTAGAGTTAAGGGTATTAGAATGACACATACACTCTGAGGAACAATGAAGAGCTGTCTCTCAAGTGGAAATGTCATATCAGCTACAGCTTTCTCATAATGTTGTGCTAATTCTGTGATTGAGGTTCAACAGCTTCTCCGGCCTTTTCGTTATTGTGCTTCGGTGCCACCTGACAGCAAATGAAAAAGGGAGCGGCGCACGCTGGCACGAGCTCCAGCCAAAATAGCAGGGTGAAAATGGCCAGTGGCCTCGACTCGTCATAAGAGGATAAGGTGGTTTGCTAGGCCGGAGGAGAGAGAAAACAAACAAAAAAAGAGGCACACAGTCAATTTGCAACTCTATTCTAATGTAGTAATTTGAGAAAATCCCTCAATTCCAAGACCTAGCTGGGAAATTGGCCTTGGCGGGCCCTGGGCGAGCAGGGGGGAGGAAAGAGAGGTTGTCGATGTGGGCGTGCCAGCCTAACGCTGGTGCCTGTTGGCAGCAGGAGATGCTCAATGAGGACCACCCTGGCATGGTGAGTAATTCCCTTGTGTACTCGGCAGACTGAGCTCTTTGCATCCTGGCATGGCTCCCTGTGCCCATTCTTAGTCAACAGGATTAGGTCTGCTTATTGCTGGCTCTCCAGGATCACCTATACTCTGCATTGTACACACACAATATTAGCTCACCAGTTTGGCTACGACACGAATGTGGCTGTTCGTTTCTTTTTTTTTTTTTCCTCCTCCTCTATGTCAGGGTGCTGATGAGGCTGGAACGGTGATGGAGCGAATCCGTCCCTGCCTGAAATGACATTAGGCTTGAGTACATTAGCCATGCCATTTAAAGCATAAACAGAAACAAATAAATACTCCCCTTTAGTTCTGATTAAAAGCCCATTTTAATTATAGGGTTATTATGTGCTGCTAGCCAAGCACGTATAAGTTGAGTTTGCCATTTGATTTTCACTTCTGTTACACTCTCAGCAGGTGATGAAAGAGGCAAACAAATATTTTGGAGAGCTGATAATGGAAAGCAAAAATGCCTATATATTTTTTACATTTTGATGATGTAATATATAAAATAAATTATTATTAAATAATAATAAAATAAAATAAATTCAATTAAATTATTATTATATTATAATATTATAAATTATTATACAATTTATATAAATTATTAAATAAGTTATTATTAAATAAATTGATATTACATATTTGAAAAAAAAATATATAGTTACAAACATAAATAAAAAATGTTATGTTTTAAGTCATCAACATTTTTTAGTTCTATTATAATATATCTTAAAGTCCCAATGAAGTTTTTTGGGCTTTTTGAATGAATATGTCAGTGTTACTGTTATATATAAGCTAGTGTGTTCCAAAACAATGACAAAATTAATTTAGAAGGTACGTATAAGCATGCAAAACACTCTCACTTCCACCAATATTACATCACATGCACTTCAGCTTCTCATTAGATTTTCTGTCCAATCAAATGCTTTCTAGAATCTAAAGCGTCCTTCCCCCTACATTATTAATAGACGCTGAAGCTGCAGATAAAATCGATCACTTGTTCACACACTTACTATTTTCTATGATGGATGGCACATAGTGCTCTATATAGGGGATAGGAAACGATTCAAATGGTGCAAATATGCTTTCCTTTGAGGCGAATGAAGTCTGGTTTCACGTTAGTGTCACGCTTCTCGCCAGTACACAGTCTGCTCCGGTCCAGAGACATGATAGTACAGAGCGGCGCATACCAGAAAACATATCGGACCCATTTGATTTCTACACAGAATGCTATCTTTTAAAGGGATATGGGTTAGGAGATTAGGAGGAAACTGCAGCTTTACTGAGCACAAGGGCTCTGGCCGACCTGGGATATAAACTAAACGCTATTGGTTTTTTTGGTTTTTTTAAGGGGAGGGGCTGTTTTTATATGCCCCGCCTTGTCTTCCTCTTTCAGTGGAAATTACGTCAACACATTGAATAATGCTCCGTGTTTCAATGCACTTCAGTGGGCCTTTAAAATTTATTCCTGAGATGGCAAACCAAATTTTTAAGTCTTCATTGATTCTTCAGAAATCATTCCATTCCGCTAATGCCTCAAGCATCTTCAATTTTGAAAACAGTTGTGCTATAATACTAATTTTTTATATGCGCTGGAAGTGAATTTGTTTGGAATGAATGTTATAACGGGATGGAGGATGGCGGTGGCACTGGACTGACTTTTGTTTTGTGGGCACCGAGCTCCACCACACACCAGGCCTACTCAGTGCATTTAGGTTACACTGTGTTGAGTGCCGTTTGTGTCAGGTTTAAAATGTTAACGGTACAGAATGTCATTTGCAAAATCGGGGCGTTTGCTCCAGAAAATTAATACGGCTTACCCCCGGATCTGGGCTCCTGTCTCCAGGCCAGTATTATGCTACCCTTTTCACAAAGAGTAATATTTAATGAATAAGACTATTAATAACGGCAGGGTCTCGGAGGGATGTTTCTTGGTAACGGATAGGCGCAGACAAGATTACGTATGGGAGAGGGCATTGTTAAGGTTTGGATTCTTTCATGCATCCTCAGAGGGAGGATGTGCTGTTTTTTTTTTTTTTTTTGCACAATGCAGTCCTGCAGCTCCATGTTTTTATGTTCTCTCATAACAAATATATTTTTGCTCCAATATTGTTGCTCTCAGTGTTTTTTAAATCACTGCGTTATGGCAGGTGCTCTGCAAAATGTAATACCATCTCTCATCTTAGTGCGCAGTCGTTTGTCTTATAGGTTTGTGTGTTTGAAAGAGAGAGAGACTACGGGAGAGGGAAAGGGATAATAGAGAGAGAGGAGGGGAAAGAGAGCAAGAGAAAGATTATGAGAGTGTATGTATTGAACACCCTAGTCTTTTATTATGTCTATGAGCACATGTCTGCCAGCATGCATTTCCATGTGTTTGTTCATCTGTGTCTGGATGACGATAATAATGATCACGTGACTCAACTTAATGTCCCATGAAAATAGCAGCGAGCAGTTTAATTATAGACTACAGGAGAAATGAAGCCAGTAAACTTGTTTTTTTCCTCCTCGTCTATGTATTATTATTTATTTTCCCTCCACTTTGTTTATTTATTTATTTGTTTGCAGGCAGATAATCTGTATCATAGATCAGATACCTCAAAAAGTTGATCCTGTTTTTCAAACAAAATTGTATAAAATGTATCAATAAATGTCAAACAAAAAAAAAAAAAAATTGGTGAATGGGAAATTCATCTCAAATTGGCAATTTTTTTGTTGTTGTTGGAAAAAAATAGTTTATAGACCTGTCTGTATACTGTGTTTTAAACAATTTCTCATCTCGAATGGGATTTTTAGCTCAGACAATGAACATACTGATGCGGTGTGATTGTGTCATGCTGGAGTCGTGTGCTAAACAAATTTCAGGGTGCTGAATTTCAGCAGGTACATATCCCAGTAAACTACTATTCTCTCTTGCTCATAGATGTACCCCTCTCTCTCTCTCTCTCTCAAGTGGGTTGAGATCCTTTTCTCCATTCTAATTTTCTGCTCTGCAATTGATTTTGATAACATCTGATTGTAAGGAGCGACAGCAATGTGCAACATTAGAACGTGCGTGTCCTAAACCAGAATACTCTCATTTGGCCATCACGAGGATTTGAACAACCAGCGGCTGGCTAGAAGTACATGAATGGGAAACCTCACCGTCGCCTCTGTATTTTTAGCTTGAGTCGGAGTCTCCTGTTTAGTCATGGTGCCGGTTGCTGACCCCTGCTTGTCCTTCACACAAAAGTGAAGACCACCTTATAATTGCAGCGGGCGGCAGCTTAAAAGTGCCAAATCATAAAAGCCAGAAGAGATCCAGTGAATTACGAGGAAATATGGCCTTCCTTTACAGCGAGGGCTGTGAATGAAGCCATTAAATTATGAGCAGTTTTTATGATGGGCCATTCAAGGGGGATGCTTGTATATTGATGGTTCACAGGCTGTATCCCTCTTCCCCTTGTGCTAGGGAAGAGCTGACTAGAGGCCCCTGTGTAACTATTTTTCATGCATTTAATATATTAATTATCCGGTAAATGTTCCCCAGGCAGTGCTTGGGATACTGGAGAGTGACAGCTTTTCGATGAAGCTCCCCCACCAGCCCATCATGCAGCAGTGTATTACGTGGGAAAGGTCGGCTTGGGGTTAATGTAACTTTTTATTTGCTGATTTTTCATAGGCTGGGAGGGGAGTGAGGAGCAAGGCTAGTTTAGTAAAAGGAGAGAGATTGAAATGCGCTGTGTATGGTCTGAGATATCAGCTTTGCATCATTTATAGGAAAAGAAAAAAAAACGTTTATTTGCAAAACAAAAGACGAATGCACACCTAATGGGTAAAACTGAATTAGTCATCATAACGGGATAGCTCACCCCCCAATAAATATATCACAGTTCTGTCAGTTAATCACATGTCATTCCAAACCTGTATGACTTTCTTCTGCAGGATATAAGATATTTTGAAGAGTGTTGTTTTGGACACCATTTAACTGATTCTATGGAAAAATAAAAACACTTTTTTTTTCTTTTTTTTTTTTCTTTTGTATTCCACAGATTTCAAGTCACAGTTTCAAATAATGTGAGGTTAAGTACATTTTTATTTTGGCGTGATCTATCCAATTTTGTCAGCTTGCAAAAATGTCCCTCTTAACTTTACTTATTTAGTTATCAGACATGCTTGGCTTTAGTCAAACAAACCAATTGTTGTTAAATATCTACGGGACACTCTTAGAAAAAAAAGGGTTCATTGGGGTTCTATATATAGGGTTCTTTACTCAACTCCAAAGAACCTTTTATGCTAAAAAAGGTTCTATAATGACAAGAAAGAACCCTTTTGGCACAAAGGTTCTTTTTAGGCTATTATTCATTCATATATTACATTATTCTGCAACATTTTGTAGTTGTAATTCAATTATTGTTTATTAAACTGTTGTAGTAACTTAATATCACATTTGAATCATGCTGATTTTTGGAGGAGAAACACTGAAATGGCACTCTTTGTGTGATATTGATATTAACTAAATAAAATGATATAAATATATACATTTTCTAACCCATATCTTGAATTTTGTGATCATTCATAAATACATTTTAGGGTCTAGATGTTTGTCAACAATATGAAATATTTAATCCGGAAAGGGCAAAACAAAAGATAATGAATGAACCCAAAAGGTTCCATATAGAACTTTCCTGGTTACAAAGAACCGTAAAGGGTTCAGGGATTCCAAATTTGTTGCGCTGATAGAACCTTTTCTTCTAAGAGTGTAGTATACATAAACTAACATAGCATAACAGCTGATAATGTACAAATACATAATCAAACGAAATGAAAAATAAAACAAACAATCTAACAAACTAATACACCAATAAGCATCAAACAAAACTAATCAGCAGACAAACGTAAATGGGTAGATTTCCCAAAAAAAGGCTCCCGTTGTTCACAGACGGTTATAGTATAAAAGGTTTTTCACAGGCTTGCCATATCGTAACTAGAGTTTTGTTTTTGTTTCCGAATGCTCTGAAAATCCACTAAACCACCCCAGTGATGCAGCATATAATATAACCATTAGTGCAGACCTCTTCCATTTTCTGACAATTAGGACGCTGTGCTTTTTGATGGGAGAAACAGCTTTTTAATCACCATATGTAGCTCTGCTAATTCAGCTGCTCTGAAGTGCTGTCAAGAAACAATTGAGTGAAGAGGGTCTGAAGTGATCAATTGTCTGCGGTCTCTAGGTGAACGTCTCATTTTCTGCACATTCCGCCGTCTGTTTGAGTTAATTAGGCTGCCCTACATTCTACTGATTGGATGTAAACATTAATATAGCAGAAAATGACTTCTTCGATGTTTACTGTTAGGTTCCGAAGGTACGCTAAATTGATCAGCTATAGAGAGGCGGTTGCTTCTGATTTGATTCTGGTCCGAGATAGCTGGCGAGAGTGTTGTTTTCGAGAAAACGGCTAATAGCATTTACCATTTGGATTGTTATTATTTTCTTAATACGTCCAGTGGATTTGATTTGCCGCAGTTGGGAATGCGTTTAATTTGAGCATTAAAAGTGGGTCTCAGGAAATATTTCGATGCATTTTTCCTCTGTCTGTCAGTGAAAAATACGGGACCCGCGGATCTGGTGGTCTCAAAGAGAGCGTCCTATAAATCACAGTGCGATGGACTTCACGGTTCAATATCTCATCGCAGCGCCGTGAACCCGGGGCTCGGCGCACTGAGGCAAATCTGAGAGCTGGCGTAAATACAGCACATCTCTGAGCAAAACACAGACGTCCATCCTATTTACATCAGCCTGCAGTAAGGGGCGAATTTCACCCCCTTGACTGATGGAAAATGCGCTAACGTTATTTTGGCTGTAGTAGCATATTTATGTTTGTAGTGGTATTGAGAGGCTGTTGGTGGGGGTCTCAGCTTTATAGCTCTGTCCTGTTTTAAACCCAATGCCCTCCCTCCCCCTTGCCCCTTGCCTGGCACCCCAGCACAGACAAGCCCCATTAACCCCCGGATGCCTCTCTCTGGGGCCAGTGTGTGCTTAAGCGTCGACGTTAGCGTAAACGGTGTCCTCAAGCCTGGAATGAGCTTTGCACAGTTTAATAGAGGTCTGCAGGTCCACATTAATACAGTGGTGCTGGAGAGGGCAGAGGGCTGCTCCCTGTGATGGGCTTCTGTCATATCTCTGTGCTGGCGACACATTCAGGCCAGTGCTGTATTGCAAAAGCTCGGAGCTCTGACACTGTGACTCCTCTGCTAAGCCGCACGGCTTTGTTCTGTCTGAAAAGGCTACGTCAGAACCAAACGCAAGCCTGCGCTTTCAGAAAATATCAGTTGGACTTACACTTGTTTTACATAGTCAGTCACTTACTTAAAATGTAAACAGTATTTTTTTACTCACCTTAATGTTGTAGGTTGTGAAGTAGTAGGTTTTTGTTGACTAAAAATCTTCTTATTTTCCTTAAAAACTTCGTAAAAACATGGATTACTTTTCAATTTGTTTGTTTGTTAAATTAAATATTTCATTTATTTAATTAATTTGTCCTTTATTAAAGGATTCTGTTGTATTGTGGAAAACAGTAAAGAGTCTTACATCCCCTTTTGTGTTCTACTGAAAAAATATGAGTAATATGAGGGTGAGTAAATAATGACTTTTACTTTTAATTTTTTTGGGTGAACTATTACTTTAAAGATGCATGGGAACACACTACAGGTTTCGTGGGATTTCGCCATTGTCAGTGTATAAACCAGTGTAAGTCTTTTTAGCTGCTGGGCAACAGTTTGAATCTTCACGGACCCTTTTGTTTTTATGTTTGCATTCGTTTACTTCGGCCTTGCGGTTTACATCACAAACTACCAGCTGTGCTTCTCCGCATTGTCTATGTAGCTCTCCTGCAGCTTCTCAACTTCCACAGCTTATCTTCTCCTCAGACTGCCTTTTCACTTTTTCTCTTACTCCATCCTTTACTCATATTCTCTCTCTCTCTCTCTCTCTCTCTCTCTCTCTCTCTCTCTCTCTCTCTCTCTCTCTCTCTCTGCTTCCTGTTTCAGGGCCTGCACAGCCGTCACTCTGAATTATTTTCAATGAGCTCCTTTATAGCATGCGCCAGATCTCAGCTCCAACCCATCACCGAGCGCCATGCCACAGACGCGGTCTGCATTTCTATCAGCCCTGAGCCTTCTGCGTGCTATTAACCTCTCTCTCTCTCTCTCTCTCTCTCTCTCTCTCTCTCTCTCTCTCTCTCTCTCTCTCTCTCTATCTCTCTCTCTCTCTCTCTCTCTCTCTCTCTCTCTCTCTCTCTCTCTCTCTCTCTCTCCCTCCCTCGTGCTCTCTCCTTCTTTTTTTCTCCCCAGCACCTCTATTTCTGTTTCTCAATCTTTTTTCTCCCCTTCTCCTCCTACCCCATTCTGTCTCTCCTTCCCCCCATTTTTTCCTCTCCATTCTTACACGCCCTCCTTTTACCCTGCATGCTTTCTCCCTGACCCTTTCCCCCTCTCGCTCTCACTCTCCTTTCCTTCAGTCCTGCTGCACCTGTTCTGACTGTCGCTCTTCATCAAGCACAGAGACTTTTATATTATATTGTTCATTCATTCATTCATTCATTCATTCATTCATTCATTCATTCATTCATTCAGTCAGTCAGTCAGTCAGTCAGTCAGTCAGTCAGTCAGTCCAGTCCAGTCCAGTCCAGTCTCCAGTCTAAATAAATGGCCTTGGCTTCACTAAAATACAAAGTTAATTATCTAATGCCAATATGACACCTGTGCTGTGCTGCTAAAACGGAGAACAGGGTTGCCACTTTTTTATTCCAGTGAATAGGTTTTTGACAGTCACATTCTGTAAAGTCACAAAACTAAAATTCTTAGGAAAAATAAACATGATTTAAAATTTCCACTGTTGCCGCCCATAAAAAAATGAATAATTAATGGAACAGCAAAATTGTAAAATATAACACAAAACAATGTCAATTGTTTTGTGGTTGTATTGTCTTCACTTGTATTTCACAAGATACAATATACTATATTTACATTATGATATTTGAATTTTAGTTTAATTTAAAGCTACGCTGTGTAACTCTTTTAGTTTATTCTTAGCTAAAACACTTAGTTCTTTCAAAAATATATGTGCACATTAATGTATATTTACTTCGTTCAAGTAATAAAGTATTCTCGTGAGTGTATAATATGCCATTGAAAATACATACAGTGTACGGGTAAGGGGTTCTAATGTCGGTCGCCATGTTGCCCCTGCATCTTGAAAGTAAATTAGCCAAAGAGGGATATACCCGTTAATTCAAGCTTTGCCTTTCGCGTTTACGTTTGAGTTAACACTCATGGACGAGGGCGAACTGGAAGCCATGTTAATCTTGGACTACATTGGCCACCGTAGGAGTTAAAACAAAATCGGAATTGAGAGGAACAGAAACTAATATTCACTGGATGGTCATATACCTTTTCACCGCTAGATGGGGGTAAAAATCACACAGTGTAGCTTTAAATAACATATATTTCTTGTCTGTAAGACCCCTGTGTGACAACTAGCCCCGGTCTCGCCTACTTATAAAATATATATAATCAGCAACAAATTTGCATTTATCTACAAAATGTTGCCTTACTAACACTTTTTTCATCAAGCAAATGGATCAAACTTAGCTTCGCTCGTCACCCCCGACTGAATGCAATGATTAGACAAACATTTTTTGGTCCTGAGACGTCCACTTAAGATATACATGATATACATAAGATGTACATTTTTAAATATTTAGACCACTTCTGTTATTGATTGCTATCAGGATGTGAAGAGAGTTTCAACCAAATAGTGTTTAAAAAGAAAATGGCCTACTCTACATTTAAAACTGAACAGATTAAAGTGCTGATGACAGTTGTGCTAACTGTGCTATTACCCCGAGGCAGGATTGCACTCTGTAGGGTAAAGTTTGAACATCAAAAACAAGCAAAAAATGAAAAGTTCACTCTTCCTTTATTGTCTGAAAGGCTCCTGGGCTCATTGTCTTTTCTTATCAAAGCATTTTTAAATGAACAGAGACAGGGTGCCACACAACACAATTAGCCTCCATTACAGATGTACATTACTCTCCCCCTGTTGCAGGCATATTGTAGGTAATCTAGGACACAGTCACTGTTATCTGCTTAATGTGAAAATACATCTCCTTACGGAACATGTCATGCTGCCCCAGGACCATTCAATTTCATCTCATCAGCGTGCAAAGCGGTAATCCCATTCTGCATGCTATCCCTTTTCCACAGCGAAGAATTGAGATTTTACCTGATCTTAAGAAGTTAATTAGTTTGACAATATTTGATATTTCTGTCATCACATATTTCCCCAATCACTGTCTCCCCTAGAGGCCCCCACAGCTGCCCCGCCGAGCACATGATTTCCAAGACACGCTCAGCTGATAGTCCATGCTCATGCGGGCTTGGTGTTTTGCTAAGAGTGCTTAATACAAGTTCAATTATTTTGTATTTTTTTTTATTTTCATTGTATTTTATGTGAACGTCCAGGGTTTTCGAGTTACTAAAATTTTGTTTATCAATATATGATCAGATGACACCCCAAATGGACCAAAAATATTTTCATAGTTTTGCTCTACAAAAGATTTTTATTTATTTATTTTATGATCAATGCTCAATCAGACGAGGACCAAATATAATAATATACATTTCAATTGTTTTGCACTACAAATTAAACATTTATTTTTTTTATTATTTTATCGTATTTTATTATGGATTTGTTTTTTTGATATTGAACCTTCACATGCTTCACATCGATCTATTGATCGTTCTTCTTTTTCTTCTGTCATTCCATCCATCTATCGTTCTCTATTGTTCAATCTTTTTGTTCCATCTTTCTTTCTTCTGTGGTTCTATCTATCTATCTATCTATCTATCTATCTATCTATCTATCTATCTATCTATCTATCTATCTATCTATCTATCTATCTATCTATCTATCTATCTATCTATCTATCTATCTATCTATCTATCTATCTATCTATCTATCTATCTATCTATCTATCTATCTATCTATCTATCTATCTATCTATCTATCTATCTATCTATCTATCTATCTATCTATCATTATTGTTTCATTATTGTTTGTCCATCTATTGTTCCCTTTCGTAGTCACTCCGAGTTACGTCAAGGAGTGACGGAGAATGCGAAACCCCCATTCTCCGTCACTCCTTGACGTAACGTCTCCGTTCCCTACTCAGGGAACGAGGGTTACATCCGCAACCGAGACGTTTTATCTATAGTTATATATCGTTTATATACAGTATTTAGTGTGTGTGTGTGTGTATATATATATATATATATATATATGTACACACACACACACACACACACATATATATATATATATATATATATATATAAATATTTGCATAAAATATATATTTATCATTTTATTTCTCATTTTTCTAACTGTCAGGTTTTGCAGTGCTATACATGGTCAAGAAAAGAGGAGCATTTTCTTGGCTTTTCCTGTTCTGAATTTTCTTGATAAGGTTGTTGGGGTTGAATGGCCACAGAGTACATCCTCTAGTCTATATGGTTAGGAACTATTTGTCTTTTGTCTTAAACCAGTCTTTGCTCACCGCCATATTTCTGGATCATTTCATCTTTCTGAGAGATGGTAAAAGGGGATTGTCGCCCCTCCATTTCCTAGTGAGTTATTATTTGTTTATCCATTTGTAGCTTTGACACTGCCATTGTCATATATGAAGTCAAAGGCACATATTTATCCGTCTAAGCAGCTGACAAGGGTTACCACTTCAGTACATTAGGGTCTGTCAGGCTCACGGAGCAATTTGTCTGTCGAAGACAGACAATGTAGTGGGAAAGGATCCTCTCTTTCAGCCAGTTTTGTACAAAATCAGTCAATACTCAGAAACATAGCATCGAATGCGTGGAGTTGAGGTTAACAACTGCCTCCTGTTACGTTATATCCATAAACAACAACAGAAACGAGCAATCCATGTTTTGAGATTGGTTGAGGTGCAGGAAATTATAGAGTACACAAAAGATGAGAATGAAATCGCAGTCAATAAAGCCAGTGACGATTATAGCAGATAGTGGTAACTATCACATGTAACACTCCCCCTACTGAATCCCAACATTAAATAAATAGAGCAATTCCAAGAGGGTCCTCACACCATCGGTGCTCGGGCCCTAAAAAGTCTGTAATAACAGTTTACCCAGAGATAGCGCACTGATACATAATAGCAGTGTTATAATTTGCTCTAACAGCTCCAATTATGCTTCTTATTGATTCAGCTTTACGTTTAATAGGAACAGCCACACCTTTTGCATTATGAGCCATTAAAGGTGTTCAACAGTGAAAATTTTAAATTGTGTCCTCCTCATCCGAGCTGGATGTGTCCCTGACAGCATCATTTTGTCTGCTATTTGGCCACCGTAAACATCGCACAACAATCATTTCTCCCTAACCTTTTCTTTCTCTCACAAAAGCAAGACAGACTGCATGGGAGAAAGCAAAACAACACAAAGGTAGTGAAGCTAGTTTTTGTTGACTGTATTTAAGTGGGTCAAATTTTCTTCTCCCCCATTACTTTTGGAACATTGGTTATAATTGCGCAAGAGTCTGGGCTGTTCACTGGAGTAGTTTTACCTTCTGAATCTCACCCTCTTATTATGCCACTGTAAAATCATACATTTCATCTCTCTCTCTCTCTCTCTCTCTCTCTCTCTCTCTCTCTCTCTCTCTCTCTCTCTCTCTCTCTCTCTCTCTCTCTCTCTCTCTCTCTCTCTCTCTCTCTCTCTCTCTCTCTGTCAATTGTTTTTAATGGTTCATGTGGGTATTTAGACTGTGGTTTTTGTTGTGTAGAGAATGTTGTTTGAAGGAGCTCAGGTTTTGTTTTCGGTCTCTCTGCCTCTCATACTTCCCGCGGGTCTGTTTGTTTAGGGCTGTCCTCGCTCTGCTGGTCCTCTATAAAAAAAAACATGCTTCACACACCCTGTAAGCTCCTACTAGCCATACTTAAGTTGTAATTCACCAACTGTAAAAGAGTAAGATAAAATATAAATGGTCCACTGCACAGGTAATTTTTCTTTGTTATTTAATGACTAACTTAAGACTGGACTTGTATGTGAATACAAAACTCGAATTGCACTGTAAAATCTCAAGGAGCATTTCTGCATGATGCAACCCTTTTGTTGTATATTCAGTTTAAAAGCTTAAATGTGACCCTGGATCACAAAACCAGTCACAAGTAGCCCAGGTATGTTTGTGGCAATAGTCAATACACTGTATGGGTCAAAATTATTGATTTTCCTTTTATGGCAAAATTCATTAAAGTTCATATTCCATGAAGATATTGTGAAAATCCCTACTGTAAATATATAAAACATTTATTTCTGTGAGTGAATGCAGCACAACTGTGAAGTTAAATGGACAACTTTAAAGGCGATTTTCTCAATGTTTCGATTTTTTTGCACTCTCAGATTCCAGATTTCCAAATAGCTGTATCTCTGCAAAATATTGTCCTATCCTAACAAATCATACATCAATGGAAAGCTTATTTATTCAGAAATTCATAAGACCCATGTGACTGCTTTTGTGATCCAGGGTCAAATATTTTTCACTAAAATATTATATATTATATATACATAATATATTATTATAATATAATTTAACTTAAGCTTTCACTGTAATAGTCATCATCTGATTATAATGTTGAATTATCGAAGTGAGAACATATTTTTTTAACGCATTTACTGTCGGTATTCCAGAACGTAAGAGGTCATGCATCGATTCAGTCTTCCACATATTCTGTCGTTTATAAACAAATAAATTTAAAGCATTAAAGCACTGACATCGTAAGGCAAACTGCCCCTTATCTCTGTGTTTGGCAGCACGTTTCCTGAGTTCTTTGAAGTCCTTCAAACCAACGTCATGCATTACCTCAAATGCTGAGTGTAGTCGATCATGATCAGTTAAATCATAAAGATTTATATCTTGTACAATTTTAGAACCCCCAAGAACCCCCAAGAGAAAACTCAATGGTGCAAGTGTGACATTTTAGCTTCACAACTGAGAAATTTCCATAATTTGAGGCACTATTAATTTTGTACAATATTCTAAGATTAGCCTAAATGGTAACACTTTACTTGAAGGGGTGTGCATAAGACTGACATGACACCTTCATAACCATGACATGATGCATGTTTATGACAACTGTCATTAAGTGTCATTGACATTATGTCATTGACATATGACATTGTTTGAGATGTCTTTGTTATGACATCTTGACATAAACCATAACATCATAACCTGTAAGTGTCTTTTCCATGACAACTTGACATAAAATTAAGTTAAACTGTCATGTGGTTGGCTTGATATTGGCTGTCATGAGGCCATTATAACTGTGTCATGAATATTTTTCGTGACCTCAACTACAGTGGTACACATTGAATTTGTCATTAAATAGTTATAATGGCTTCATGACAGCCAATGTCAAAACCGACCACCTGACGGTTTAATGTAATGTTAACCAATAAAGCTAGGTGGTTTCTTAAGTTTGATAATTAATCTGCTATGTCACGTTTATGACAGGTTGTGTTGTCTTAGTAATGTCAAGTTGTCGTGACAAAGACACTGACAGGTTATGATGTTATGGCTTATGTCAAGGTGTCATAACAAAGACACAAACAATGTCATATTTGCATTAAAAATGTCATAACTGATTGTATGACACTTAATGACAGTTGTCACAAACATGCATAAACTTCCTTCATATTCATAACATGTGTCATGTCATGATAATGAAGGTGTCATGTTAGTCTTATGCGCACCTCTTCAAGTAAAGTGCTACTGAGGAAACTTTATAAATACATACACAATGTAGACGATCGCATATCAATAATATTATATTTGAATCAAATTTAACTTATAAAATATTTATATTTGAAAGGATTATTATTGCCGTTTCTATAGACAGTAGTTTTGCTAGTACTTACAAATGTTACTAGTACTTGTAATAATCTGCATTTAAATGTCAGAAACATTAAATAAACTTTATATATGGTTGAAAGAACTGAACTGTTATCTCTGGCTCAGAGCCATCCAAAGTACAAACATATATTTGAATTTAGCAGTTGATAATGTGACATCACACTGGTGAGAACTTGCACTTCAGGGTTAGTTATAAAATGTTAAAATATTAACTTTGGTCTTTTGGAAGCTACAATCCAAAATCTGAGGGCACATGACACCTCTGATGCTATTGCACATCAGCAGCATGTATTGGCAGTAGCAACTTCCATACTTGCTCTGCAGCAGAAGCAATAATCAACAGCAGCGTAGCAGATCTATTCTGCCAAGCCCACACATATTAACATTGTAATATTTCCATTACCATGGCAAAACAGTTTTGCATGCCTGAGAACAGTCTCATGCTTCTTCCTTTGAACTGTCCATTCAAGTGATCAAATTCGTCCGTTTCTCTCACAAGCTCCAGAAACAAACACCTCAGCTACTCTCAAGGATAAACATATGTTTTATGTTTTCCTATTTACTGTGGCACAGATGTTGTTTATATTCCCTTTCCTTTGATATTGTGAGGTTTTTCTCAATAAACAGAATGGAACAATGGTGTGAAGTGTGTCTTGAAGCTTGGCGAGCTGTAATCAGCTCCCCTCACAAAAGTGCCTCCTGTAGTCTGTTTACCCCATCAGCTACTTGCCATGGACAAGCATTGTGTTGGCGCATTCTTGCCATGTTGCTGGGAATTTCATTGTCCAACTGAGAAGTCCCTGTAACTTGTCAATGGCGGCAAGGCTCTGTGAAGCTCTGGGCTGTTGGGACGGTTGTGTGTCTGGACGCGAGGGCTTCTGAGCAGGTGTGTGAGGACAGGAGAGCTGGCCTGCATTTGGTCCAGCTGGTGGGGCGATGCTGAAGGTATGACGATTGGGTGTGAGAAGGTTGTTTGCACACAAAGGCACACAGAGACCTCACAAACAGGCCAGCTTCAGATGGGCAGGGAGGCTCGGTTTAATTTTCAGCCAAGCCGTGAAGTTAAACAGCATTGCCAGGGGTCAGTGACACTGAGGTATCACTATAGTGAACAAGTGTTCACTTTTTTTTACTCTGTCACAGACCACATGCAGAGGGGGGACACTATCAAAGGACAGGAGTGCTCATGTTAAAGGAATATTTTAGAGTCAGTGCAAGTTAAGCTGAATCAACGGCATTTAGTATGTGGCATAATGTTGATCACACAAAAAAAAAGTTTCCTCTTGTTCCTCCTCTAAAACAAGTCCAAACTGACTGGAATAAGTATGTTTGTGTCCTTCCATTTTTGTAAATGTTAAAATACTTACTGTTTCAGAAACAGAACCACAACACATAAACAATATACATGTTTAAAGGTGCTTTATGTAACTTTTTCACTCTATTAAAACATAAAAATACCATAATATGTTTGCATATATCGAGGAAACATGCTAAGTTCACACTCGTTTCTCTGAAAAGCACTTCTACAGCCAGTTATTTTACTCTGAAATGTGTGTTTCCAGGCTGGAATGTGTGTTATTGTTTTGGTCTGTGATCCTCTAGTTGCCAATTTACCAATTTTCATTGTCCATTGTGCTTGTTCCTGTCGTAGAAACGACGATCTCCGATATTTTGAATTGGACTGCCTTACCAGTTTCAACCAGTAGTCATTCTTACAGACTGCACCTTTGAAGGATTTTAGTGGGGGGAAAAAAAATCACTTGCTAACCTTTTCTGTGTAAATGATATCAAATTTTACTAATTTGTTGCCATGGCGTCTCACAAACCAGCTTGTTCTCACGTAAAAGCGTCTCTATAACACGCATCGTGTATTGTCGTGTAATTTATACGCAAAAATTAGTTTTTACGTGCATATGAGACAGTTTTTCGTGTGCATTTGATACGCAGTTCATTTGCGTGTAATACACACTCACCCCACACCACTAATTCTACCCAAACGTATAATACACACGCACCCCACCCCACATCTAAACCTACCCTAACCAACCAATGCGTATGTACGTAACAACTCACTTTAGTGTATAAATTACACAACAATACACATGCATGGTATAAAGACGCATTTACTGTGATCGGGTTGCAGAAACCCCAAAATGACATATTCAAGAAACTTTGCAGCAGAAACAATAATCATTTGAACTACATATTAATATAAGTTGTTTGTAAAATTATAAGCTTTTCTGCTTCAAAAATTGGCCCCATTTTAAGAGCCCTACTGTCACCCTATTATTTTTTTTAATTAACCAACTTAAATAAACCAAAGCTACATGTGATGATCATTGTTATGCCATGCGCCATTATGTCAATCTTAGTTGTGAACACACAATATTCCTTTAAAAAGCCAGGAGGCCTTGAGTGTCGCAATTGTTGTGTGAGACTAAAAACAGGACAGCAAAATGGGTTCGAAATCAGAGACTACAGCATATTAGCGCAGAACAGGCTTATATAACCATCAAGCGTTTACACAATCAGACGCAGAGCCCTTTATGATAGCCACTGGGCTGTGGAGTCCCAGTAGCAGCCCAACCCAAGGTCAGTGGGCCAGACAGTGCAGTAAGAGGCCTGGACTCGCTCTGGATAAATGTCTTCCCCGTGCCACTGCACCCAACAACACTCTATCTTTAATCCCTGCTGCTCCGAGTCAACTATATAAACTATTAACTGCACATCCAGTAAATCCCGCCGCAGAAAGGGCTGTAAAATTGCACCCCCCTAGCAAACAGCACAGTAAACTGCCCTTGCTGTATAACATGATGGGGGCCAAAAACAGTCATTTCCCTCTACAGGCTTCTCAAATTGAGTCTTATCCACTGTGGCGACGAGGTGCCCCCACCTCACCCGCCACCCTCGTCCTCTCTTTTCCTTAAATCGTGCTTTCATCAGCAACCAGTGAGATTGGGTGGAAAGGGCTGACCTTGGAGATGGGATCTTAGCGGGTTTAACGCCACCTGTCCCGACAGTCAGTCAACCTGGTCAGCCAGCTTCATTATCCCAGTGATGAGCCGCCGGTCCGCTACCATGGTTAACCTCTCACCTTTCAGAGCACCTGGGCGGCACATGAGAAGGGCTCCCTGATTTGGCCTCATTTTGTAACGCACTTTGACTCCTCTCGGGGCTTTTGTTTTGAGACGCTCACATCTACCTGACTCGAGACATTTGTGGGTGAGCTTGAAATGACCGGTCAAAGATTATTAAAGGTATAGCTCACTCAAATTAAAATTCTGTCATCATTTACTATCCCTCATGTTGTTCTAAATCTGTATGACTTTCTTTTTAGAAGGTCACAAAAGACAAACTTTAATTGTTGGCACAAAAAATGCAGAAACATTTGATAAAATATAATATATTGTGCTCCACAGAAGTCAGGTTTGGAACGGCATGAGGGTAAGTTTTCTTTCTTTTATGAATGCCAGTAAGTGACGTAAATCATCACCCAAACATTCATTAAAATACTTTGTCCTTTCATAATTTAATGTTCTGAGGACCTGTAAATATTCAATTTGTTAGTTGATTCTCCCCAAAAGTGTAAAGAGTGTTGTTCTGCAGTGGTATCATAACTGTTTACGGAAATCTGACCAGCCTAAGACGGCAACACTGGCTCAACCAATGGTGCAAGTTTGGGGGCTGCGTTGTCTGTTTTTGTGACCAATGAAAGATCTGGAAATCTGTTTGAAAAAACATTTCTGTTCAAACAATTATTTTTGGCGATAATAGTGGTTCAGAAATTACATTGTCCAACTTGAGGATAAATGTGCTTGTTTTCACAATGTTACTCTCTATTAAAACTCATTAAGTTCCTTTCTGCTCTTCTCATTCCCACACCATCTCCTCCTGCCCCTCCCAGATTGTCATCCACTACATGTCCAGCCAGCGGGGGAAGTAAAATCGCATTCTCTGCGGTTTCCATCACTGACCTGAATACTCCTGCTCTCTCCAATAACAGCTTTAGGAGTGCACAAATAGAGCTGAAAAGGAAAAATAAAGCAGGAAAACAGACAAGGAAGGAAACATTAGTGATTTGCCTAGGGGGCAGGAGGTGGTGTGGTTGTGGAATGAGATGATATAAGTTGGACAATAGTGTCGAAGCTCTGCCAGCTTTAGTGCTGTTCTTCCCCTCAATCTGCCACTTTATCCTGCCCTCATGCCCCCATGACCATGTCTAGTCCAGAGCCTGCTGGGAGAGTCTGACCTCTTTCAGTGACCCTTACTCACCTCTTTCAGTGGTCCTGCCTGGTCTTTTGTCCTGTAGCCTGTTGTGTGGAAGGATCTAAAGATGCTGTTTTTTTTTTTCATCACCTAATCAAGATGGTTTTATCATGGTTATGGAAATGACAAGAGGTAATGGATCCTTTAGACTATAAATGAGTTTGGGACATGCTAAATGGGCTTTGGATCAATTTAATCTTCTTCCACTTAGGTGACCATTCATTCAGCTTAAATCGGCATATACCTCTATACATATGTCTTCATTCATTTATATATGTTTTTCTCTTTTGTACAGTTAATTGGTTGACTCTGATAATCTTTTTTTCATATAAGATGAGAATATGTGGATGGATGGACATTTTCATACTCAATAGGACATTGATTTCTATGATTTCATTAAATATCATGTCGCAATCTGGTTTAATACTAGATATGTACTAGTGATTCCCAACCAAGGGGATGTGACCGTGTACCGCAGCGGTTATACTTGGAAAGTTTTTTTTTTTAAATTAGAAGCTTTTCTGCTGTTATCTCGGGACGCTGATGTAAATGGCGTTCGTTAGCTCCAGTTTGTAGGATGCTCAAACCGCACCTACGATGAGACGACTCAACGCTGGCGATATGTTATGCCCTAAATTAATACATGATTAAATAATTGTATTTTTCTATGTACATTTCTGAAATGCACATTCTGTAAAGCTGCTTTGAAAAAATATATATTGTGAAAAGCGCTATACAAATAAATATGAATAGAATTGAATTGAAATTAGAGGACGTTTATTTACATAAGTAACTTTTGAGCTTTTGAGCCTGAGGCATTTAAATTTCATCATACACTGACTATGTTTACATGCAGCCAATAACCCGTTCAAAACCGGGATATATTAGCAATAACCCGGTCGCGAACGCCCATGTAAACACCGGCAAAAACCCGAATATGCTCATATCCCGGGATATTATACCTGGGGTACCCCTTTTCTAACCCGAATTTTTGGTTATGTAAACGCGCATCAGCGTATCCCCATAGTGATTTGTGTTCTGCGCATGTTCTAGTCGCAAGGAATCTTCGTCTTTTGAGTAGAGAAACTTCTCGCCGCATGCAAAAATCCGCGTGCACTATAGACAAGTTCGTGAGCCGTTTCCGCTCTACATCCTAAACTCCTCCCATTTATGCAACCTACTTCCGTTCTGGCGGGCTGGGTTTGTTTTGCTAGCTAGCTCAGTCGTGCCGACATACCGCTGATATCGCAGTGACAAAGAAGATAACAATTACAACATGAAGAAAGGTTGTGTTCGGGAATGATGTGTGCGGTAGTCGGTTGCAAACACTCGAGAAAGCACCTGAACGAGTGGTTAGATAGAGTGCTACGACCGCAAACCAGCTACGAAGAGGCAATGTGAATGTCCATGCGCTCCATTGTTTACACACAAACACACTCACACAGTATCGCGTCTCTCTCTCTCTCACACACACACACAGTTCGATCGCGCCCCTAATTATTATCATCATGGCACACACACACTTTGCACTCTAAGTAGCCTTTGATATGGTTTGGATACCAACGTCAGGAGGACATTCACTGACAGCGCGTTCTCTTTTGTCTTGTCGCGCATGAGTGGTTTATTTGCGTGAATAAGACCATGATCATAATCCTAGCTAAAGGATGACAGAAAGAACAGACGCTGTGTTTGCATTAAATATTTTAACACGTTAAAGCTGGACAAAAATGAATCGCGAAAATATTTTTTTCCGCACGCCGGAGATCCGACACGGTGCCGGTGTCCTGCCGAAAATTGATTGCCTTTATTTATTGCAATAAGTAACGTTAGAGGCTTCAATCGTTTTGTTGTTAAGAGGTAAAAGGGTACACAGCAGGTAAAACAATGCAGTCATAAGGATAATTGCAAAATAGATCATGTATTTATTAAGAGCTCAGCAGTAAGTCATGTTATTATAGGTTACAGTCGGTTTTCCAAATACAAATACGTATTCCATCGGCAACAACAGGCTTCTATTATTTCCTAAAATTTTGTAAATGTCATACCTGATTAAGCTATAAACTGCAAACACTTATTTGGCCACAATTGTTTTATTATGTTAAAAGAAACATTAAAATATCACTCAGATACATTTGCTATTACCACGGACATAAACTGATAGTTATTTGCACGCTCTAGCTTTGACACAACCGACTTTGTTGCCGTGCAGATATTGATATGCCTTGGAGGCTTTCAGCTTGTCTAATAGCTTTTCCATCTATTGCCATGGATTGCACGAAGTAGGAGAAAAACTTGCTGTACGTTATGCTGGGCCACGTCGTCATGTAAGTCTTCTGCACTGAATTCGGGTGGGGGATAGTAACGCCATCTCCACACAAAGTAGTGGAACCGTCGCTGTGTTTACACCGGCAGACGCTTTGCAAGCCACTTCCGGCGGAAAAGAAATGCATTTGAGTAGAGTTATGGCGGCGCCCATCATTTGGCGCGAAAACTTGTCTATACGCTAACTGCGCGTCGTCATCCTTTACATCGGGATATTGCAATTCGGGTTATTGCTAATGTTTCAGAAACCTGAATAGTGACCTTAACCCGACCATAACCCAAAAATTGGCTGCATGTAGGCTAAATGTAGTCACTGAGTGCAAATTTTTTTGTTAAACTTATCATCTGGACCTTAATATCTTTCTTAATTAAAGTTTAAAATTTAGTGTATTTATGTAATATATATATATTTTTTAATTTCATTATTTTTTTATTTATTTTTTTTTTCAGGGTAGTAGCTTGTC
Organism: Cyprinella venusta; assembly: GCA_038021265.1. Classification (NCBI taxonomy): domain Eukaryota; kingdom Metazoa; phylum Chordata; class Actinopteri; order Cypriniformes; family Leuciscidae; genus Cyprinella; species Cyprinella venusta. Next base: position 13,390,600 of record CM075881.1, on the reverse strand, counting down.
GTTCTAGGATGTGGAAGTGGTTGTTGTTATGGTGGCGACAAAAATTCCTCACCTGTTGGGGCCCACGTCAACTAGCACATATTTACCTCGTACATTACAGCTTTAAAGCGAGAAAATGACACCATCAGGTGACCTGAATGGACTACAGAAGTTTGGCGTTTCATAGATGGTTATTATGGTTTGAGATATATAGGAGCCTGTGCTCTCATTGCAGCGAAACTTGCACTGAGGGAGCCGCAGAACAGCCTGTCCGTGAGTGGCTCCTGGTGTATGATAGGCTATGAATTACATTACATCTCTAAAATGGGCCCCAGAGCTGAAGCAGCACTACATCTTAAATTTCAGGACACTGGATGAGAACGAGAGGGAGGGAGAGCCGAGAGAAGACGACGAGGAGGACGAAAAAAAAAAAGAAATAAGATTCAATCTTCAAGCGCCTTACAAATGTTTGCGTCAGTTTTCTTGTTTAAAGCAGAAGCCACTGAGAGGAAGAGGTAAGAGAGAGAAACAGAGAGCAGAGAAGTAATGTCCACGTCTTGTTTTTTTTTTCTTTCCCTTCTTCTCCGCGTTCTCCTTTTCCCCCCCAAACTGTAGTGAAAAGATTAAATTGTTTACGAGCTCGGAGCCAGGCTGGCTAGAGAGGATGAGCCAAGAGCGACAGAGATAGACATTCTAATTCGTGGCTGTACTTAGCGCCCCGGCCCCTCTGTGCAACCGCTAATTCTTTTATCTAGCTTCAACACTCCAGGCTGCAGCCACATTCATGAAAAAAGTAAGTGAAAGAGGCAAAAAATGACTGTTTTATATGGCGTACAACTGATAAAAAAATCTCTACTTGAATACTTGATTTCTTCTTCCTTCTTTTTTCCATCCCTTCTTTTTTTTTTTATTACGTTCCCCTCATCTCACAAAGCGGCAGGCCGACTGTAGTCTTTAACCCTTTATCTAGACTGAGCAGAAAGACGTTTGCTGCATCCCGCACTGAGGTTTCTCTGCTGGTGTGTGAGTGCCTGCTCGCATGTGCGTCTGTGTTTGACGGGTTTGGTTGAGGAGTGAGATTGGTGTAAGTTGATTGTGGCGGCGTTGGGGGGGTGTCGGGAGCATGGGGGGCTGGTATTGGGGGTCCGCAGGGTTGAAAATACAGCATAGAGGAGAATTACTGTTATCTCTGAGGCAGAAGAGGAAGAGGGGAGATAAGAAACTGCAGCAGCTGGGAGAGAATCAGGCGTGCGAGAAGCCGTGTTTCAAGGGGGCCCGGGTTGTAAATTCACTGGATATTCAGCACGAGCCGGCCCTGCTTGTCTGTCACATGGGTTTAGGGTTTTTTTTCTGTCTCTCTTTGCTCTACCCTCTCCCCTTCCCTTTTTTCCTGAGGTCTGCTCCTCCGATAGAGGTATTGTGCGGGCTCCACTGTATAGAAAGCTCATCAGCGGCGTTTGCCTCTTGGGTGTTATCGGCCAGTAAGGTAACTGCGCGCTTATAGACTGCATGCAGATAATAGTGGCAGAATAAAGAAGATAAAGGGGGACCTCTTCTCATTAACAGCTATCTCAGCCACTGCAGACACAGCCAGTATTGAGTGCTTAGTATGCTGAGCATAAATTAAATAAAAAAAAAAGACAAATAAAAATGACAGGAGAACTGAAATGAATGAGGGGAGAGTGCGTTGTTGTAGTAGGGTGAGCAGGAGGGACCGAGACGCATGGATATAACGCATGGAATAGGAGACGTGGATGCACACAGAGATGCAAACACAAACAAACTAAAGCTTATGTTTGCGTGGCTTTCAGAGGAGATGCTGCTAAGGCCATTTTCTACACGCAGCCTTCATCCGGCATGAGAATAGAAGTTTATGAGCCTTATTATGCATGTTCTTGTTTGCTTGTGTTGGCTGTTTAATATCTGCATATCCCTCAGGATGTCTGTGAGAGGTATAAAGGACACAAGAGCAATATTAGTCATAGCATCACATGGATCTTCTACAGCACAATACATTTATTTATTTATTTATGAGAAAAAAGGGGGCACCGATGATGGTTCTGACTCATTTAGTGACCACTTTGAAATACTATTTGCAATGACCATTGAAAAAAAATATATAAACTTACATGTATTATGTTATATTGTATATTGCTTTTGCTATCGGTGTCCATTTGAGTGACCAACCTGATCATGAATTTGTATGGCCTCACTCTTTTTGCTAAATCGCACATATTTTATGAGTTGCCCAATTCGTATGAATTTGCACAAATGACCTACCCCTGACCCAGCCCCTGAGTGAATCATATGAGTGAATTCTGACGAATTAGCCACCTCCTACTCACTCATACGAATTGGTCGTGAGATAGCGTTGACAGTTGTCCCGCCCTCATCATGCCAGTAACAGACTGATCTCATGAAATAGTGTGTGTATGACACGCCAATTTGTATTTCCATTTTTGGTGTGCATTAATTAATGGACATTAATGGCGTAGACATACACGCATACACGCGGATAGCTCAAAATGCGTAGAGATAACATGCCACTTGACTCGAAAGTGGCGTGTATGTTTATGCAAAAGTCATGATGTCATGTTGCCAGTAAACACGTCACCAGAGACGGGATGTCATTGAGAAGAGGGCGGGGAAGTTGTTTTGATTAAAGATTACAAATGCATTTACATTAGAAATCCACTTTTTTTTACCTTTTCTTCAGAATTCATTGGGCTCAAGGGAGCAAGTGCCAGTCTGAATTTCACTACTTCAAAGTTAAAGTTAATATTCATTTCTTACACGTAGTATTTATTTATATATTACTTATGAATACTATTTTATTTTCAAGCAGCATTGCATCTGGCATTGGCAGCGGAGGGGAGAAGGTTGAGTTTGGTGGAGCTGTTCTGTACAACACACACACATGCACACAATCTCTGTCGACAGTGCTGGCGGATTAGAGACATTTCTGAAATGCATGGAGCTGTCTTTTTTTGAAAAGCTTTTCAACAGTTACACCAGAGTTGTAAAAAAAAGAACCATGAAAGGAGAAAAACAAAACCGTGAATATGTCCCCCCCTTCCCACAGAAGCCACAGCACAGTAACAATTAAAAAAGAAAATGACCAAATTGGACAGCAGAAGTATGCATTATCTTTGAGCCTGTGTGTGTGTGTGTGCGTTTGTCTTGAGCTCTAAGGATGACCATTGAGCTGTAAATAAAGCAGAAGCCCCCCAGCCTGCCAGTAAGAAGAGACAATCCTGTACTGCTCAGGCAGACATGTTCCTGATAAACCGTTGCTCTCTCACAGGGTGTACAATAGGGCCCGGATTCATTTGCATGACACAATTGGCTTGCCGTGCTGATGTGTTGCGGCTAGACAAGTGTAGCATTACGAAGAACAAGTTACCATGGGGAAGGTTAATGCAGACAATAAGGGAAGCAGATAATGGGAATTGGGCTCCTGTTTTTCAAACCTCTTATCTGGGAGCCGAGTAAAATCAGCCAGCTTTGAATACGGGCGACCGCTTTAAAGGGCCAGTCCCCCTCGCTCGGCTGCCATGTTCGCACATACATTAGGAATGATAATTTATTCATTTCAATGTGTGTTTTTTTTTTTTTTTTTTTTTACATATCCAAACATTCATCTATTGATGTGCTCCAGGTATTTGTGATGTGTTTTGGGAATTTGAGAATATCTTTAACTTAGATCTTGTTCTGTATCAGCAGTGCTCAACAGTTTTGTTTTAACAATTAGGCCGTCTTGTTATAACAGCACATCTATAATGGGTCATTAGCGAACATGTCACTTTAAATGTGAAATTGCTATAATATGGTCTTGACTCATACCACCGATGATACAGTGGGTGAGTTTTGTTTTCGAAGGGAACATTCCCCACAAGCAACGTCAATGCGTTCATGTTTGCGCGATTTGCGAATCTTTTCTCACCAGACTGCTTTATAAATGAGGATCAGAATAAAGCTGGTTTTGCTAAGAAGCTGCTCTGTAAAAAATAATCTGTACCAACTATTCATGTCCCTGCTGCACCTCCAGAAGAAGTGAGTGTAAAATTTTATTAACCTTAATTTATTCATCTTTGCAAATCGCTTGCACGCTTCACGATGAATGCGGCTGATGTTTACACTCAGGGTACAATACGGCATGTTTTCTATGTACGACGTTCTCAATATAATTAATAATCCCATGTTTGTAATGAACAACGCGTTATGGTTATTGTGTTATTACAAAGATAGATCAAAGTGACATTTCGTTAACCAACCATTCAGAAATGTCCCGCTCGAGCCTTAAATGTCGAACTTCTTTGCGGCTGTCAACTTGTTCCGGGTGCGACTCCAGTTCAAACTCAGTGACCACTGCCATTCTTTCTCCAAAATATACCCTCAAAGGCATATGCACTGAAACGGTAGTGCTGAAAACAGCTGTTTTTGACCAGGTAAAATTAGGGTTTTCTTACAATACTAATGAGAATTTTAATTTAAAGTATATTAAACTTTTCATTTAGACCCTTAAGAATCAAATGAGCTTGTATGAAAATGGAAATAAAATTATATGAACCCATTAACGTCCTTACTTGCAACATTTATACTTTAAATAATAAAGTATTGGCTTGAAAAGTTTGAAAAACCCTTCTTTAACCAATTGCTCTGAACGAGTCATGGTTAGAAGGGGTGGTCTCCAAAAAGCCTGCCCCTCCGTTCAGCATGCGCCCAGATCAACCCAGCAGGTAAAGGCTCAATTACCATCCTTCAGCAGACCCCTAACAAGGCGACAAAAGGCCCTAATTTTTAATTTAATATTTGGGCTGCTGAGGAGAAGGGGCAGAATAAGGGGGGAGGTTGTCCGTCTGGGTGGAGCCTCCCACCGTGGCCTCCAGATGGGACAGGCTGGCAGAGAGGTTGTTAAGAGCGAGGATTGAGTACCTTACATAGTGAATTAAGTTTGAACCCTGGGGTGTCTGGGCTCTACAGAGAGAAAGACAGTCCTATTTCAGCTATGATGTACTTTAGCTCTGCTTCCCTGTCAAGTTCTCTTCAACCCCTAATATCATGACATTTAAGCTATTCATTAATTGTTGGCCTGCATGATGAGGTTTTTTGCTCTTGTGGAAAAAATAAAAAGTGATGTGTCCCCTCCCCCTCTTTGTTCATTATGAAGAACTATTCACTTTATCAGTTGGACAGATTTAACTATATTTTACATAATGTAAATCATAATGTTATCAGCCATTGCAGTTCTGGATGCTGATTGATTAATACAGTGTTTCAGCTGTTGTAAAGTGCTGGAAATGTCTGTCAGGCAGGCTTAGATGCGATCAGCTACCATTGGATCATCAGGCTGGAATGAGAGGTAGAGTTGTGAGTCATCAGTGTAGCAGTGATAGGAAAATCCATGTTTCTGAATCACATATACAATGGATGTCATGTAGATGCAAAAGAGAAGTGGTCCAAGCACTGAGCCCTGAGGCACCCCAGTAGTTAGATGTAGACACCTAAACAGCTGTATTATCTTTCACTGCAACTATTGTCTTGTATATTCTACAGTATATTATAGTATTTTATGCTATATTGTAGACTTGACGTTATAACTACAGTATATTCTTAAGCAAGTCTCTTGTGCTTAAAATATTGTGTGAAAATTTAATTTAAATATTCAAGTCAAGTTTTAGTCTTCTTTTCCTTTATAGAAAATATAATTTCTAATTTTTTTCTATTGATTTTAGGTCAGAAACTGGACACACGGTGATACAAGCAGAATATACACGCTTATCTTTAAATATATGAATCCCAGACTTACTGGGACTGAGTTGCAGTAATGATGCACTTTATCAAAATTTTCTAACACTAATGACACCATTACCTGAGAATGACCCATAAACTTATGCTTGTAGCAGAAAGGGACTTTTGTTTTATGAATGCACGTGTGTATGTGTGTGTATTTGTGTGTGTCTGAAGGAACGGATTACTAAAAATAGAAAAGGATATATTTCCTCCTGGGGATGACACCCCATTTGTTTTCATTTTGTAGATGGTCGTCTGCAGATTATGTGGTTTTCCCTCCCTCAGGGCTTTTCACTGGTTCTCTTACCCCCCACCTTCTAATAATGCTCCTCCTATTATTCCCTAATGGAATGAGGACAAAAACAATGACCTACTAAAGACCAGACAGAGAATTCACCTGTGATTTATCTATTTGCTCTCACACTCCATGCCATAGTCAGGGGCACAAATCATCTGTTTTGCTCCTATTGTGGAATCTTCAGTCCAAGTCTATTCCTTCAACACTTAAAACTAGGCCTTTGAGGTTCAAGTGAAGCTTAAGAATTGTGCATTCTAGAGTACATTATATTAATTAATTAATTAATTAATTAGTTAGTTGCTAACAGATGCAAGAATGTTTTTTTTGGGGTCCAAGTTTTTTAAGGGATACTCCATATTTTTTTTTTCATTTAACTCATTTAACTCCCCCAGTGTTAAACTGTTGAGTTTTACCGTTTTTAATCCATTCAGCCAGGCGGTACCACTTTTAGCATAGCTTAGCATACATCATTGAAGTGGACAAGACCATTAGCGTTTCTAAAAAAAACAAAAACAAACAAAAACAAACAAAAAAAAATGACAACAGAGTTTAGTTTATTCTATTTTCTATTTTGTATGACTATTTTCAGCCGCTGCATCATATCATTACGCCTGCCGCACTCATGGTACAGCAGTAAAGTTTCTTGATTATTACACTGGAATGAGAGTATAGTTCCTAGCCTTATCAGCCTACAAAATCGCAACTTCACATTTTCCGTCGGTCTTAGTGCATGATGTAACTACAGAAGAGTCAAATTTAAAATAGGAAAAATATCGAAACTATTTCGAAAAATGTCGGAATATTTATTTATTTATTTTTTTTTTTGAGAAATGCTAATGGTCTTGTCCAGAGATTGGATTAAAAAAATTGTAAAACTCAAAAGTTTAACTTTGGGGGAGTTGTAAAATTAGCCTATTTCGAAAAAAGTGGAGTCTCCCTTTAAATTATATTGTTTGATCAAGTGCATACAGACATTTCTGAGTGAACTTTTTATGTTTGGAGACAGTAAGTATGCTGTTTTACAAAGTTTTAAGAAAACGCTGATGTCTATTTGAGATACAATTGGAAGGATTGTAATTTAAAGGGAATTTAATTAAAAAGCTGGAAAGCACCAAGAAGAGCTAGAATAAGTATGACGATATGAAACTGCCAGCAAATGGGTTCCTCAAACCCACTCGAGGGAAACCACACAAGCCACTTAGCAAACGAATAACTTTGGTTCTATTTTCACTTTCATATCACAGCCGAATGTATTATTTAACGCACGTACTTTGATGTATTTTTTTTTTCTCTTCGCTTGTTTTGCGTCATTCGTTGTGGCGCTGGCAGAGATTGCCTTGTTAAAGATTAATAAGACCGGTGGCGTGTGATTGTTTTAAGGTTAGGAGCGGCACTGATTCGCTCTGCTAATGCCGTATGTGTGTGTGCGTGTGAGCTGGGATATTGATCGCCTGTGTGTCTGCCCAAAGAGTGTTTGTTCAGTCAGGCAGTGAGAAGCAGAAAAAAGTGAGGTAGAGGAGAGAAAGCAGGACTAGTTTGACTGACCTCGGCCCAGTATCCGACACCCTAGATGTATTTTGGCCACGTCAGCACGCAGCCTCTTCCTCCCATGTGTAGGAAATGTTTCACATCAGCATGCTTGATGTGTGTGTGCGTGTGTGTGTGGTCTCCCTAATGCTAATCACAATCTGGTGTTGACACTTGTCAAAGAATTAGTGCTAACTTCTTAAATAATCATTAGTCAAGTCATATTTATTCTATAGCGCTTTATACAAAACAGATTGTTTCAAAGCAGCTCTGGAGTAATAAACAAGAAAATAAGAGAATCAATGATGCAAACTTCATTAAATATAAGAAATTCTAGATCTGCTGTAAAAACAGCTCTAAAAAGACATTAGCATGACTATTCAGCTCAAGTCAATTCAGCTTCAGCTTCAGTTCAATAACTGTAAAGTTAATCAATTATGAAACAGTAGTTCAATTCAGCTATAAGCAGCTCTACAGAAAGCAAGTGTCATTCAGCTCAATTTAGTTCAATGTTGATTCAGTTCAGTTCAATAATGTTCAATAAGTGTTGATGTTGCAAAATTCATCAATTATGAAACAAATTAATTTTAGCTATAAAGCAACTCTACTGAAGACTCAAGTGTCATCATCCAGCTCCATTCGGTTCAAGTTTTGTTCTTATCCGATAGTGTCAGTGCAGTCAAATTGATAATATTACTAAAAATTAAAGGTGCAGTATGTTAATTCTCCAAGTTATTGGTGAACATTGTTGATATTTGAAATCAATCCAAACAAACACACCCCTCTTTTCATTGCTCCGCCTCCAAAGCTCACCCTCCAATCCTAACCGCCCTACTCCAAGACGGTCTTGAACTCTTGGGTGCACTAACAAAGGAAGCTAAACAGTTAACACTGCATTCTGTAGCAGTCATCAGCTTGCACAACTCTCATTTCCGTTACACACGCAATACAAGAGTGGATGTATTTATTGTAGCAGAAGCTCAACAAAATAATGCTTCACGAAATTTAAAGTGAAGATAATTAACGAACAAAAAAGAATGCAGAAAAAGAATACAAAAAATATAAATATATTAAAAAAAAACAAAACATGTGGAGTTTAGCTCTCTCCAGTGCTGGAAAGCTTTTCTAATATTTACGTGGGTCCTAAAGCTCACTCTTGATCATAACCCTTCATTTTCCAGCGATATTCTCATGAACGTTTCTCTTTTGTAATGTCTCTCAGCCATCTCTCTTTCTACAGTCTTTCTTCAAATCTCCCTCTTGCTTGTTCTCTCTCCTTCACCATCATACACCCCCTAATGCTGATTGGCTACACTTTTTGTTGTTGTGTCTGGTTGTGTCATTCCGATCAACTTTCAAACATCACTTACCCTACCTTTAAGTGTCTTTTAAACCTCAACTAAGCACACCAAACGCAAAAGTGGCAAGGAAAGGAATAGTGGCAGTTTTCCTCAGGTCAGAACATGCGTATGTCCAGCGTGACTGGATTCAACTCACGTGGACATATTTCTCCTGTTTTTTTTTTTTTCTTCCCAGGGGAACTTAGCATTCTGTCCATGACCCATATTGACACCTTTGAGACATTGGGAGAAACACTGCTTTATGGGACATGTACACATGCGATGACCTCAATTCTCCCCATACCAGCACTGCTCGACCCCCTTTTTTGTTGTCGGTGATTCATTTTAAAAGCTGTTCCCAAATGTACAATTAGCATACCAGCTCTTACGGAGGTTATACCCTATCGCCGGTTATTGACCATTAAGCTGTCCATTAACGCATTGCTGCCTCTACCACAGACAGGTTCTCCCTCTATTCACGGGTCTGAACGATGAATGAGCTGATTTATGTCACAATCTCATTTTGGTGTGTTTTTATATGTGCGTTGTAAACCTTTAATGGCTAATGCGTTAACAATATCCCCGGTTCAAAACTCTGGTAGCCACACATATCAACATCGCTGTGGGATTAATTGAGTCTCACTGGAAATCTCTGTGCACTTGGGAATAACCGTCTTTCCAATTGCCACAGTAGTTAACGGAAGAGGTTTAGGGCTGTTTTATCTCAAATTTATCAGGAGGGAATTGGGCCGAGGTCATTGTCAGGCGGCCATAACCCTTTGTGTCACCTCTATTGTGGTTTGAAGATAAAGTGCTGAAAGACGGCTGTCATCCCCCTCTCCAGGCTGTAAATGCGTGCAAAGTCGAATCGCGCATTTGCCTCGAGTGCACAACGCGGGAACGTGGTTTCAGAAAACACTTGACAAAGACCAGTTCCATCACACTCCAGGATAAAAGGCATCATTTCAGAGGTTTTCATTGCCCGTTTAACTATCCTTGTTCCCTCTCTGTCTAATATCTCCTCTAAATTACCATCTCAAATCTGTCTCGGAATTGCCACACGAGAGGCGTCTGCACCAGAGACAGCCGTCCACCCACCACCCCTCAGGCTCCATGGCATTTTACAAACCCTGGTCGTGTTTGCCTGCGAATTTCCTTCGGATTAGATTTGTAAATCAAAAACCAATACATAACATGCAAGAATTAATCTGTTTTATATACCTTGGTTACATTTTTCCTGCTGCACATTTGGAAGATTTAGAATGTATTTGCACCTGCTGGTTTCAGCCATTATATGCTTGAGTTCATACATCTATTTGTGAGGCTATAAAACAGGCATTGACTACCCATGTAAATTGTGTTCCCCACAATAAATTGTATGCATATTTGCAAAAAAAAAAAAAAAAAAATACATGACTGCTGTCGGTTCTCCCCCGTGTTTCTGGAATACTAATAACAGCTGTGCGAGACGCATATGCTCCCTCTGTGTTTTTAAAAAATGTTTTATCTCAGTGTGATTTGGATTGAAGTTGGGTTTCTTAGCATCTCCCTGTCTGCAGGGTCTATTTATTTGAAGCGAGGGATGTTCTTACTCCAGCGAGCTGGTTGAAAATGCCGTTGACCCACACGTAGCCACGGTTCAGAAGATGATTTCTATAGCACCGGCACGCTCTGTCTCTCTCTATGTGGCTCCCTTTGAGATGCCTCTGCTGGAAGATGTGTACATTAATCCACGATCTAGTTGTGTACGACTATGTATTAATCACATTCAGCCTGGGGAGATGACTGTTAGCGATGCTAACCCGCATTCAGCACTGAAGTCAGGCCAGGACATTTGGATGAATCCTTTTCTGATTCAAAGATTTGTCTTTTTAAAATGACTTTTTTAAAATGCTTGACTGAAATAAGGGGTGCCGTATGGTTCTTGGGTTTCACTCTTGAGTGTGCAACATAAATCTGCAGCAGTTGACTTTGCTGTAACCCTGCTGATAAATAAGATTAGAACTGACAGACTCCATACTAGAAATAAGTCCCATCTTCATATTTCTCGTGATGACCTTAGCTATCTGATTTGCATTATCTTTCAAGCCATGATGTCACCAGAATTACCACTGTCAGATTTTGGGCTACTTAGCAAAACCACACACAAGCTTTTTGGATAATTCCTCCTCCTTTTTGGTGCCAAACAGGGCTTGTGTAATGACCGTAAAAAACAGAATAATGAGCCGTGCTGGCTGATGAGTGACTAAGATGTTAAAATGCTTTCACATGCGCTTGTATGTGTTCCAGAGTGCTGTTTCACAGTAGGAATATCATGTTTCTAGGGCTAGGCTGATTTAATGTAACTTAATTTTAAAGACTTTACATATTTGTAATTTTCACAAAAATTGAATGTGTATCTTTTACAGTGTTACTTTTTATATACATATTTTTATTTTATATACATATAGATGTCAAACTTTTCTATAATTTACATTTAAATTATACAATTATAATATACTAATAATATAAAATTATAAAGTTATTGTATACTTATTTATTAAACGTTGTAAAATAATGCAAATATATGTATATAAAAATTGTATTAAATATAATTTTCTATCAATTCTGTTTTTCTTGTAAATTTTAATTGTAAATACTTTTGTGAATACAAAACCATCAACAACACAAAAATTCAAAATTCCAAAAAATCTAAATTTGACTTATTTTTTTTTATAATGCACTGAAATTAGTAGCCATTTACTTACAGCTGCCGACTGCACACATGCACTGTGAATATAAGCCTGTTAGTCTGTGTCAGAGAAACTCTAGTGCTTAAATTCTTGGTCAGTCCTGCTGTTAGAGCACTTTGGGAAGTGGCAGTGTGATTGTAGCTGAGCTTCAAGCCCCAATGAGGATCTTTACAGAGGTCAGAGGTCAACACCCCACTCTCTAGCCCCTCCTCCTTCCCTCCACCCAGAGTGATGTGCAGAAAAGCCAATAAAATTGCAAATTTCCCCATATTTTCACAATATCCTAAATAAACAGGAACCAAGCACACATTCCCTCGCTCTGCATCAAATATTAATCTCGGTGTGGCTACAGAGCCGGGCGGCTGCACCGACCGCCCCTCTCTGGGTAAACATTGGCAAGATTGCTATTCAGCAGCTCTCATCCGTGTGCCTTGCCGAAGAGCATGACAAATTCTCTTCCTAATTACAAGGCGATCTGTGTGCTCTCCAGCACTGTAAATCCACCACACGCTCTCTCCTCTCCAACTCTGGATTAGGCCTTCCCATTCCCTCCTCATTATAGCTTCTGCTCAGGTTGGATGGATGTATTCAAATGGGTGAACCAGTGTTTCGAAGAGTTCATCATATGTCAGAGGGGCGCTTAGTAGACCCCTTATTTTGCAGTTGGTATGTACCCAAAGATGGTACGTTCTATTTTTTTTTTTTTTTGAAGAGTGAGAGTCATTCAGTGCCCTTTTAAATCCCTTTCAGCCATATTATGAATCATGGATAAAGGTATTATTTAATTCAGATGTAGTGTTTATAAACTACTATAATAAATCACTTACATTTTTTTTTTTACACAATTGATTTTCCTTTAAAATTATTTAGGTTTTCTATGTCATGTCAGTCCCCTATGTTATCAGAAATGTTCACTCACTGAATAAATTAAAACTTATTTATAAAATGAACGAAATTTTTGAATGATGTTTATCTGCATGTGACTACATTGACCAGCATAAAAAAGCAATTCAAGCATTTTTACGTACAGGAAAGTTGATATGTGTTAGAAAATACTCAAGCATATCAAAATTAGAGACTCAAAACTCTTTCTTTCTCTAAACTTTCCCCTTTCTCCCCTACTGCACTTGAGTGTGCCCTTTACCGCTGTCAATTTTCACCCCCTCCTCCTCGCCAGCAGCACAGTGTCCTTTCCATGCCATTGTCTCGCTGTTTTGCAAATGAATGTAATTATCGGGGAAATAATAAGAGGCTCCTGCTCTGGTTGAAACGGAGAGAAAGTCTAAATGTTCCCCTGGAAAAACCTTGACAGCAGCCCTGAACAGGTTGTCAACAAGACTGATGTGCCATCTTTGGCCACAAGGGGCAGCAAAGTACACAGCATGCAGGGATCGCTTGCCCTCCTTGTCCAGTCTCGCCTCTGATGATTAAGACATCCTCCATTCACCAGAGAATAGACTTAATTTGAATGCTAGAGGCAGGCTTGGGAGTCTTGGGTTCAAACCTGAGTTTGTAAAGCTAGGACAGTAGATTCAAGTTGAATCTGGACAGAAAACCTACTTCTTCCCAGCAATTCCCCTCAGACTTCAGGCAGATTAACAGGTACAGTTCTTCAGTATACAGTCTCTGTCAGTCCCTTATTAAACACCACCCGCTGTTATCCGCCACGCTGCTCCTGTTTCTTTCTCCAAACCCTGGGCTGAAATGAGAGCGCGACGAAGTTGCTGACACAGTTCTCTTAGTCTTTCCTTAATCTCACACATCTTACTTCCTCTCACCATGTCCCAGCCACACACGCAGTCATTTAGAGCTCCTGTAAGTAATTGGGTCTCCTGATGCTCCCTGTGAATCTGGGGTGTTTATTGAAACCGCTGGATCAGATATCACTCCCTGTGGCTCTCGCTACCTCGTGTACTCTGTGTCCAGGTGTCTCTTGGGCTTGTCTCAAAAGAACTCTTCATTCTATACACTCAAACTTGCTTTTTTTGCATATGTTAGAGCTCAGCTAGAGCAGTTTTCAGTCAGTGTAGAAAAGCTTGTTATTGTTGTAAAATTCTCATAATTGAGGATTCAGTGACACATAATTGGTTGAAGTTGCATTTAAGCTACTCTAATTTACTTTTCATGGTCTCTTTTGTTGTACTATGGTCGGAAGATATATATATAAATCGATTAATCGCGATAATTTGCATTAACATAGAAGTGTGTTTATGTAATATATACTGTATATATATATATATATATATATATATATATATATATATATATATATATATATGTGTGTGTATTTGTATTTACACATATATACACATATTATATAAATATGAATATATGCATATATGTGTGTGTATGTCCATCCACCAAATATTAATTTATGCTTATTTGTGCTTGGGTGATTCAAGACAAATTTGGCTTGTATTCCCCCTTCCTTCCTTAATCTCCTTTGCCAGTGATCAAAGGCCTCTTCCCGGTCCCTTCTCAAGCACGGCTATACCACCCCCTGGTTGACACGATTGTCTAACAGGCGCGCTGAGGACACCTTACGGGGGGCCTTCTAGAGCAGCTCCCCCCCCCCCCCCCCAGTGCTGATGTGCCGGGATCGGTTATCTCTGTCACAGTGTGTGATTGCAACCTCTGGGTGACCCCTACGCAATATATATCGTCACAGGTTATCTACATAATGCAGGGGGAGAAGGTGAGAAAGCTATCAGAGAGATAGCGTGGAGCAATCAGGCCTTTCCTGTAGACAATGACGGCCGTCGTATGACTGGAAATGTCGTCGAGGTGACAGTAAATGATTCAGAGCTCATACGTCGCAGGTGACCCGGTTGCATGACTCTACATCTTCTGATCGACACGCGTGTCAGCGTGTTTGTCACGGACATACCAAGGGTATGGCTGCGGTGTAGTCACCTCTGAGGTAGCTCTTAGTGCTTCTCTGGTAAATGAAGCCATGATAGCAGATTAAAGCAAGCCATTGATCATCTCCCACCGCAAATGATGCATAATCCCTCTCGTAATGTGTCTTTCATAATCATCATGACAGGTCCCAGGAATGCACGTGAATAAAAAGCGAGCCAGGGAAGGAGTAAACCGATGAACGACTTTTTAAGAAGCAGGCTATTACGAGACATTCGCCTTCTTTTTATGATATCAAATGATCATTTATCCAGATGGCTGGAAGAGGGAGCGTCACGACATAACTGCTTTGCATTGTTTTTTTTTTTTACTCTATTGCCACCATAGCTGTGCTCTGCACATGGCAATAAACAGATGTTGGTTTTGTTTTGCTTTCAAAGACAGGTATTCCACCAAACCACAGTTCCCTGACCAGCTACTGAGCAGCTGAGACTGGCATCTGCTGCTGTGTTTGAGCAGGAGGGACTCACTGCTGGCAGGTTGCTGTTAACTTGGCAATAAAGGAAAGTCCAGGAATATGAAGAACTATGACGCGCTTGATGGGTTTCGATCATTCTGTCTCATCAGGACATTTGTTTTTATGGTCATGATGTTGGAACGTAGCTCTGTGGCGAGACTCGCAGCATGGCTAGCGTGAATGTGGCTGCGCGTGAGAAAACCACCATCAGCCTTATGCTCACTCTTAGCATTTTTATTTTTTTTTTAAACAAGCTTTTTGTAATTTGATTGTGCTTAACATATTCAAGATAACTTTTTAAGAATGTTTAGTTGAACGCTTTGACGCATGGTTGGCTGTGCACATGAAATTAGACTGAATGATTTGGAAATATAAAGCTGAAAAGGTGCTTATTTACAAAGGTCACTTCATCTGTTTCACTGATCAAATAGCTAACAGACCATTTAAAAAATGTAAATGCCTTCTAAAACACAATAAAAACAGATAGCAGCCTGATCAGGATGCAGATTGCGATGCATTCATGATGTAATTCTTTATTAAATATTGAGGTAACACTTTAGAATACGGTTCCTTCGTTAATGAATAACTACACAAGAACTAATGAGTAACACAATATTAACAATCTAGTAACTATTATTAACTAACAAGAAACTCTGATTAACGAACTAGTAAGTAATAGCGCACAGGCGAAAGTGGTAGTTCACTATTAAGTAATCAATAACTACTATTTTTTTAATACTTCCCAGAGAACTACTGAAAAGGTTTATTAACAATTTAGTAACTACTATTAACTAAAAGAAACTCTTTTTAACGAATTAGTAAGTAATAGCTCACAGATGAAAGTGTTACTAGATACTTCTGTGGGAATTACTAATTATTTGGATTCGTATTTTAAAGTGAAGATCATTGGAACTAACTAGTAATTACTCAAGTGTTACTAAAGACATTTTCTAAAAGTATACTAAAGTTCACCAAAAATCTCAAACGTTTGCACAAATCATAACTAGATCATGTAGTAACACTTGAGTAATTACTAGTTAGTTCCAATGATCTTCACTTTATAATACGGATCCAAATAATTAGGAAGTAATAGCTCACAGATGAAAGTGTTACTAGATACTTCTGTGGGAATTACTAATTATTTGGATCCGTATTATAAAGTGAAGATCATTGGAACTAACTAGTAATTACTCAAGTGTTACTACATGATCTAGTCATGATTTGTGCAAACGTTTGAGATTTTTGGAAATGCCTTTAGTAACACTTGAGTAATTACTAGTTAGTTCCAATGATCTTCACTTTATAATACGAATCCAAATAATTAGTAATTCCCACAGAAGTATCTAGTAACACTTTCATCTGTGAGCTGTTACTTACTAATTCGTTAATAAGAGTTTCTTTTAGTTAATAGTAGTTACTAGATTCTTATTAAACTTTTTCAGTAGTTCTGTGGGAAGTATTAAAAAATAGTAGTTATTGATTACTTAATAGTGAACTACCACTTTCGTCTGTGCGCTATTACTTACTAGTTTGTCAATCAGAGTTTCTTGTTAGTTAATAATAGTTACTAGATCGTTAATATTGTGTTACTCATTAGTTCTTGTGTAGTTATTCATTAACGAAGGAACCGTATTCTAAAGTGTTACCAATATTGAATATTAACGCTAAAGTTAATCTTTAAAACACTAATAACACTGTTAAATGTAATCTTGTAAATGTACGTTTTCCATGCCATTTATAATGCTGTGATGCCTAAAATCACATGTAGCATTTCAATTATTGTTGTTGTTGTTTTAATTTTGCAAAATATTGTAGAATTTTATAATTTATTGGCTAAAACAACAGCTATGGTATCAGACAGAACTTAAGTATTAGTGCCAACGCATTCTCATCCTTTAGCGTAATATGTGACGCTATATGACAAAACGGCGCTATACTACGCACATGGTGCCCGTTATCATTAATATAACACCCGCTGTGATGGGTAGGTTTAGGTGGGGTAGGGTGGGGTAGTCTCATATTACGCTAAAGGATTTATGACGACTTGGGTTCGCTTGTTATAGTAACGATAAAGAGTGCCATGTGCGTAGTGTAGCGGCGTTTTGTAATATAGCGTTCTATGTGACACTAAAGGATGAGAACGGGCTGTCAGTGCAGCCCAGTTCTGAGAATAGTAGAACCGATTTTTTCAAAGACACATACATGTTGTTTATGTGGCCTGGTTTAAATAAAATGTGCATAGAAAAACCAATCAATAAAGATGAGTGATGTCTTATTAACCTTAATAACAAGTTCGAGTTTATTTGCCTCTAAGACGTCAATCTTGAAGCGATAAAGGTGATAGACTGGAATCCTCTTTTGTGTAGGTGAGGCCTTTGTCGACTGGGTGCCGCCACTTTGGAAAATTCCCTCACTTTATGGGTTATATCGTGCGGAAGGGAAACAATTCGTGTATATCGTGATGGTTTCTCTATTTTATTGTTTGTATTTTTTGCCTTTCGAGTCCCAGTGGAGGGTGCGAGCTGCGTTTTCAGATTTGCTTCTCCGTTAAAGCATAATGTGTGTCATTTTGGGAGAAAATGGTGCATCTGGAGAAGCAGGTTGTGAAAATGGTACCTGATATGACCTCCATTTTAGAGAATGGTGGAGAAATAATGGAAACCCCGGGAGGTAAAAAGTGCTGCCCCGCGACGAGACCCTGGGCCAGGCATTAGAGAGGATGAATGACAATGCTGAGATCCCAGCCGCCGCTCTGCTTGTTTATGGATGTGTGTGCACGTCTGTGAAGTGTGCGATAGATTAAAGTTGTCTCTGCGAATGTTGTTTTTCTTGTGTGTGAAATCGATGATTGATGTTTCCCTATCATGCGGTGCTGTAATTTTTCTCTCGTAATTAACTATGACACCAAAAATCTACTCTCGTCTGTCAGTGCATAAACATTACGCGTAATCTGTTTCAAAAATTCTAGCTGCTGTTTAATTGTTCCCTATGTGCCTGTCGCTCTTTTACTCTTTGCCCTGATCTCTGGGAGTCGGATACATGGATTCATTTCCAAACTGGCTTTCAAGAGTCGCCACTGCCAGACCCCCTGCTGCGCTAAGCCATCAGCTTTATTTGTTGATCTGTATTTCTCTCCCTCCCTCTTGGCTCATCGAGGCAAAGAAGCCTACTCATGGGTTACCATTAGAGGCAGATAATCTGCAGTGATTAGATAGGTTTTTATGTGGTGGTTCAGGCCTGGTCCCGGAGAGGCAAGAAGAGAGTGCCATTCAGCGGAGAAGAATAGGGCGCAGGGCTCCGCCAGCCACTCAGAGCTCAGTGGCCAGGGCAGCTGTCTATTCACACAACCCTGCCAATTAAGCACATTCAGCGGGGCGCTGGAGAGACACCCAGCCAGAGGTAATCAGAGCCTTGGTCATCTCTCATCTCATATCCTCTCATAATTTCTCTTTTCTCCTCTCCCCTCTCTTTTTTAACTCGCTCCTACTACCTTTTCCCTCCTTACCTGCTACTGGTGTGAAAATGACTGAGTGGGACTTTACTGCGCTGTGCTCTTGCTTGTCGAATAAGTTTCTCCTGTCTGCACGAAACGGAGACACTTAATATTCCTGGTTGCTCTTCGTGATGTACAGTAAGCTCATGTTCAGGGTATGTGGGCTTGATCTCTCCCCTCACTATTGTAAGGGAGTAACTAAAAGTGAGTGATACTAACTTAAGCATGGAAGTAGATCAGCTGTTTTCAGAAGCTTTTGATGAGCTACTTTTTTCAACAAATTGTTGCATAGCACAACCAAACGCATTGTAATAATGGAATCAAATTTTAAGGAAACATTTTGATATGACAGTTCATGTAAATGAGCAGATTCACTCATTTGAGTCTGCATGTTATACGTCTTTTTTATAGTGGAATATACTAAAGGAGAACTCTGGCGCAAAATGAACCTCTGGTCTAATAAAACATTGGTACCTAGTCGACCGTTCTCTTTGATTTGTTTTCATGATAATCGAATGTAAAGAGTTTTATCTCTAAAAACTGTTAAGCATATAATGGGGGCATATAGTAAATTAAAAGAAATCGCTAGTTTATACCACTAACATGGCTCAAAATAGCCCCACACTAACACAGTAACATAATGTTGAGTTCATACTGTTGAGTTGTCGAGAGTTGTTTTCCAAAGATGGCTCCTCGAAGTGTACTGTCTAAAGTATCTTCTTATTAAACTGTCTCTTACAAAGTTCTCAATGCTTCGTTTTGCATGTAGGGACCCTCATTATGTTACTGTCTTAGTGTGGGGCTATTTTGAGTCTTGTTAGTGGTATTAATGAGTGATTTCTTTTTACTTATTTTATGCCCCCATTTACTAGCGTTATACGCTGAACAGTTTTTAGAGATAAAACTCTTTACATTCGATTATCATGAAAACAAATCTCAGAGAACGGTCGACTAGGTACAGATGTTTTATTAGACCAAAGGTTGATTTTGCGCCAGAGTTCTCCTTTAAATACTGTTAAATGACTCAATTTTTGTAGATCCGTTACCCACAGTAAATTAGGGGAATTTCTTCTTTTTATGATGTATTTGATTCTAAATTGGTAAGTTTTATGTATTTTAA
Organism: Cyprinella venusta; assembly: GCA_038021265.1. Classification (NCBI taxonomy): domain Eukaryota; kingdom Metazoa; phylum Chordata; class Actinopteri; order Cypriniformes; family Leuciscidae; genus Cyprinella; species Cyprinella venusta. The sequence goes on along the minus strand of CM075881.1, from coordinate 13,370,942 downwards.
AATTAAATAATATTGTATTTTTTATTTATCTGTTCTTTAAATAAAAATGAGAAAACCCTGACAAAAGCCTGACAAAAGCAAAAAAATATGGCTGTGATTTACATTTTAAGTTATATAATAGTATATCTAATAGTATATAGTTTATTATGCACTATTGAAAAATTCTGTATATTTCGCACTCAAATCAATACTTAACCCAAAAATGGGTCTTGTGTCACTTCCTCCCCCCTCGTGTCACTCAAGTCTTGCATGACTGCCTTTTTTTCTGCGCGAAAAGATACTGGAAAAAATGTCAGGTTCATTGTTGTTTTGGGACGACATGAAGGGGAATTAATAAGAAGAATTAATTATGATTATTGGAGAACTAGCCCTTTGACTTGCCAAATGTTTATTTAAATATAAAACAGTGTTCCTGTTTACTTAGTGTCAGATTTGACTCCACAGTATCTCTGAGGTATTAGTAGGACATGGTCAGAGCACACACACACACACACACACACACACACACACACACACACACACACTTGCTTGTTCTAATAACGGCACACAGAACAGTCATTAATACTCTGTGTGGCATAAGCACCGTGGGCTGGGCAGTAGTAATGGATGCTGTGACCAGTAATTAGGGTACAGGCTAGTGTTAAAGAGTCAAGACTTTGGGAAAGCGATTTGTGGAATAATTAGTCTCTAACAGTTTATTGATGGCTCTTTCATACTTTTCCAATGTGTTCCTTTTGGCCCCTCAGCCCACATTAACGACCCTCTGGGTCTCCCCAAACAGTCGTCCTGTCTAATTAATTGAAATTAGGGCAGATCAAATGCATTTCAAGTTTCTCATATTAAAATTACCTGGGGGAATGAATTTCCAATTTAGAACTTGGGATTTCTGTCTTGTTAAATGGTGCTAAACGATGGTCTTAATATGCGCGAGGCAGTATTGCAGTAGACTAATGGCTGCTAATCTAAGGCCATTGTTCTTGTTGCCTTATTGATACCTTTCAATTTATAGAACCTCATTGCTCAAACCTGTCTCCTGTTTGGGATTTAGCAGTTAAAAGATTTTTTTTAATGGAATAATAATATATTAGTACATTTAAACTAATGTTTTGCAATGCTTAAGCTTTTTTTTTCTCCCTACAACAGTCTAAACTATACAGTAGATCGTATTGTGTAATTTCTGCAGCTGTTATTGACACATATTGTGTGACCCAATAGAACACGCCTGTGTTTATTTCACCTTTTGACCTCTCTGGCTAAAAGTCAATGCTCTCTTGCATTCATTTTATTCAGACGCATCCATCCTCTTGGGCTTTTGCAGTTTTTCAGAGCCTTGTGAAGGAAAGTCAGAGAAGTAGACTTGTATCTGTGTTTGATATAGACAAGCTGTTCTAGTGAACTCTTGAGGGACTTGCTCTTTAGGGGCAACGGTCCCATATGTCTACCAACAAAGTCAATCTTCCCCTCTTGTGTCCTGATTACGATGCCTTATTGGCATTTACATCTGTATTAACAGTGGCACACATGACCCTGCGTGTGTCCGGCCTGGCAGATTGATTAACAAAGGATGTTGCTTCACGCTTTTTACCATGCGCTTCGGCAAGTGGGACTCTGGGGGCCCCAACCTGCCCAGGACCCTGTGGGATCGTAGGCTTTTGGTGAGGTACTGGACCCCTGCTTCAGGGGCCGGATTAACCCCGCGGAGCCACAATAGATGCACATGTCCCCTTGGCCAGGGCCAGCCCATTCAGACCTGTGTTACTTACACCCTAATAAGGATTAGGCTTAATGAACTGGAAGAAGTTAACAATAAATGAAGCGGCCTTTAAGCAGACTCTAATTCCATTTTGTGTCTCCTTTCTCTTGCCCATTCTTTGCTGCCTCTATTTGAATTCAAGGTGTAATCCTCTTGAATATCAAAGATGGTTAGGGCTATATGAATTTACATTTTTTCCTCTGATGCATGGTTCTGGTCCGATTAAACATCCCTAGTGAATGTTCATGGGAGTGAAGCAACTGACAGCTCCCATCTGCTGTCAAGATGCACACGCTCTTTTTGTTGATGTATGGTGCCAGATCACAAATTCCCATTCTTTTTTTTATTTTATTTTATTTTTTATATAACATATGACATTAAAAAATATATACATATTTTTTAGTTAATTTATTGTGTCATGTTCAAAATGTTGGGGTAGTTAAGATTTGAATGTTTTTGAAAGAAGTCGCTTATGTTTGCCATAAAGGCTTAAATTATTTGATTAATAATTATTATTAATATTGTGAAATATTATTACAATTTGTAATTTGTTCCAGTGATGGCAAAGCTGAATTTTCAGCATCATTACTCCAGTCTGGTCAGTATGCTAAAAAAAAAAAAAAAACCTGTCCATTTTGTTGATTACTTTAAGAAGAACAGCATTTATTTGAAATATAAATATTTTGAAACAAAATAAAAGTCTTTAAAAGTCTCTTTAAGAGTCTCTCCTTACTTATCCCATACTTTTGAACATGTTCTTATATGCATTTTTTTTATTAAAAATGCCAAATAAATAAATAAATAAATAAATAAATAAAATAAAAAAATAAGTACCTGTCAAAAGTTTGGAAACATTTTTGCAAAAATGCTAAATATAAAATATTTTGAAATTAGTCTCTTATGCTTATCAAGGCTGCATTTATTTGATCAAAAATACAATAAAATCAATGATATTGTGTAATATTATTTGATTTGGTTTGTATTTGTTTGGTATTTTAATTAATTAAAAATAATAATTTATTTCTGTGATGGCAAAGCTGCATTTTCAGCATCATTGGGCTACTCCAGTCTTCAGTGTCACATGATCTTTCAAATATCATTCAAATATGCTGATTTACTGCTCAGGAAACATTTATTATATTATTATTACTAATATATTCTTATTATATTATTATTATTATTATTATATTTACGTGGCAACAATGATACCGTTCAAACTAAATTAAAAAAGAAAGAAATGAATACTTTTATTCATCAAGAATGCATTAAATTGATCAAAAGGGGCAGTGAAGACATAGTTACAGATTATTTCTATTTAATAAATGCTTTATTAACAACTTTAATAAATGCAAATAAATGCTGTCCATTGAACTTTCTGTTCATAAAAGAAAAGGTATCATCGTTTCTTCCAAAATATTAAGCAGCCCTGTTTTCAACCCTGATAATAATATGGGTTCATCATATTAGCATGATGTCTGCAGGATCATGTGACACTGAAGACTGGAGTAATGATGCCAAAAACTCGGCTTTGCCATCACAGGAATACATTACATTTCAAAATATATTCACATAGAAAACAGTTCCTTTAATTTGTTATAATTATTTGCAATTTTTTTTTTGATTAAATAAATGCAGCCTTGGTGGGCATAAGAGACTTATTTGCAATTTGCAAAAGTTTCCGAACTTTTGACCGGTACTGTGTAATGTTTAAATATAGATCTCTTGAGAACTGACTTACACTCTTCATAACATAAATCTGAACCATGATTAAAAACCCACGTTTACGTGTAGTGGCTATTTCATTGTGAGGTGTGATTTGTTTTATTGACTTTCCTCTCAAAGGTGAATCCTTTTATACTCAGCAGCAGTGATGTTAAACTGAAGTGGCATGGCCAGGCCAAGAGTCAATGAGTAGGGCTGTTGGAAGGTTTCTGTCATGTTTTTGTTGGTCGCTCAGATCATACTCAGATCTCCAAATGCAATTTCACAAAACCGTTTAACCAAAACCATATTCCTGACATGAAACTATCCATTTACAGATGGCCCAGGGATTAAGTGCTTGTACGACTTCACTCAGAGTAAAGGAGCAGCAGAAAAAGAACGACAGAGTGGGAGAAAGAAGGTGAGCCCTGAGCTGTTATCCACTTCAGCCATCCCTTCCGCTCCCTCATCCGCTTCATGACAGGTACGTCAAAGTATGACCTGGTCTGTGTGAAAGTGCTGACACTACTAGCATATCTGCATTTTGTCGTATTGTATTGCACACACAGCTGAGCGAATGGAGAAAATTCACTCTGTGCTGTAAAGTGAACCGCTTGAGTCATTGAATTGTGTCACTCCATGGTATTTTACATCATCTATGAGGTTGTTGACCATGTTTTTAATACATAGAAATGTGAGGTTTTCTATATTTTAATATTTTAGTTTAAATTGATGGGTTCGTTTCAGTTATGTCAGCCTCAGCCTCATGATTTATGATTGTAGAAATAAATAAATGAATAAAGTGATAGTTCACCCCAACATTATTTATTCACCGATAATTAACATACGTGGTGTCCAAAACAGTTAACATTTACAATTTAAGTTTGACTTTCCATGCACATAGGAACAAAAACACGTTACTCAAAATATCTTCTGTTTACACACACGAAATTATGACAACACTTACACTTTTAGGTGAACTGTCCCTTTCAGTGAACAATATATTTTAAAATGTATATAAGATTATATCATTATGTGTAGAGCATGAGCAGCTTTAGATTAGCGAACTGCAGTGTCGAGGTAGCTATACCGTGTGAAAGGCCCGATTAGAGGTTGTCAATCTATGTTTTGCGAGACGTCAGATGTCGTCACCAGGGCTGATGTTTCTGGTCCTCGGCTGCATTGCTCAGGTCAGGGTCCAGTGAGCCTCACATTGCTCCCTCAGCCATTCAGCTCAGGGACACTTTTCATGGCTGTTGTTGTGTCATTTCATAAGAGCCAACAATTCAAAAGCAATTACGTATAAACTATCATGAGGGTCTCTGCTTGTGGCAGATCGGGCCAAACTAAGTCAACCCATCATCGCTGGCACACACTGACTTGTAGTATAGATTTAGGTCAGGATAATCAGCCATTGTTTCGGCACTAATATCTGTCTCTTTCTTTTCCTTTGAACTTAGACAACAGCTTGATACAATGATTGATACAAATGGAGGAGACCTTGTCACTGGATTTGTCAAAGTGTGCATGGTTAAAAGGTTAGAGTTGTTCAGAGTTTAGATTGAGGCACAACTAGATATCCATGAGCAGAACTGTATAGTCCACCTTTTTATGATTACTTACTTTAGGATGGACATAATCTCTTCATTGAAAGTCTTCATCAGTGTAGATCGGTCTGTCTATAACATTCAAGGTCTTGACAAACTTTGCTTTACTTGTTAAATTCTATATTACAGTTAAATGGATTTCAGTTCATTTGACTTCCATTCTCAAACGTTAAAAATCAATTTGCCTGTTTATTATTTCCTTTATTTTTAACCAGGAGAGTCACATTGTGAGATCACTATCTCTTTTTCCAGAGAGTCCTGGTCAAGACGGCAGCACAAAAAGTTTTATAAACGAGAATCACAAAATAACAATGCCACATTTTACAGATTCACCAGACTGATCTCATGAAATTGCGTATGTATGACACGCCAATTCGTATTTCCATTTTTGGCGTGCTATCAAAGTGCATGATCGCTTTTCAGCGTGTTTATGAACGCCATTGACTTAACGTTACAATTCTGTATAAATCTATGACCTACCACAACCTCGTCCCTAAACCTACCCGTCACTGGGGTTAATATCATTTATGAGTCTTCTACCATCCTAGGAAAAAGAATATCGCTCCCCAGATGTAGATCTACATTTTGCTTCGTTTCGCTCGGACATTTAACGGTGTGTACATTCACGCGGAATTACTCGGACATTTAACGGCGTATACGTTGCATAGACATACACGCATACAAGCGGATAGATCAAAATGCGTGTAGATAACACACCACTTGACTTGAAAGTGGCGTGTATGTTTACGCAAAAGTCATGATGTCATGTTGTTGCATTCACAAACTAAATAAATAGAGGCGAGTCAAGAAAAACAGTTACAATTGTCCTTTAAAACATTAAGCAAGAGACGTTTAAAAGTGGTCAGGGTTGGAAGTGCTTCTAAGTTAAGAACATTTTGCAGTTCATTTGCCTGTTTGCTTCCATTTCAAATATTGGACATGAATAGCAAATTAAAGTGCGCTCAGTGTTAATGTGCATTCAATTCTAAACATTGGCCTACAAACCTTGGTGACACTAATGTGCAATTTCTTTGAAATGGCCAACAATGTTTTACTTCTAAACACTATGTGAACTCAAAATCTTTGGTTTCTTTACAAGGCAGTCTGAATAGCATATAGCATCATTTGACCTTAAAAGGAATGGAAAATATGGAAGTGGACAGTTCAGCCATCTGAACTCTGTTCTGGAGAATAGACACCTTGTTGCCCTATTCATGGCCTATGAGTGAAAAGTGACGTCACCTGGAGCTCTCGATTGGTGGTTTGTTCAGTAGGTGGAGGTGTCAGAGGTTTAGAAGAAGCTGTTTGAGATCACACTGAAGGTGCTTGAAGGTCGTCATCACCGGGAGCTTAGCAGAGCAGGCGCCAGCATCACTTCCTCACAGGCTTCCAGGCCAATCACAACATGGCAGGTGTGACATACGCCCAACCACAGAGAGAATAGCAAAACTATAGGGCGCCCTGGCAGGCCCAAACTTCAAAAAGGGCTTGGTGACTGCTATTGTGAGGGATTAGGAGAGAGATATACAGTCTTTAGTGCAGACTTCAGGGTGCTTTGCTTTCCCTTACAAACAAAACATCAATTACTGATTTGTCGATGTAGAGCGTGTTCACAGAATGGTTGTCACTTCATTTTTAAATCAATCTTTTGGAGGAGCTTGAAGTATAGGCTTGAGATGCTTTTTCATCTGGACGGTGCTGTTATTCAAATCGTCAAAGACTATGGCTGAATAAGGCATTTTAATGACCACTTGTCTGACGGGGAAAAAAAAACAAGTAAATAGCATTGACAGAGTCAATAATTCTCTGGGAGGAAATATCAAAACACACGAATATCAAAAGTTTACCTTCTCCTCGTCTTCCGCCCAGTTCAAAAAGTCAGTCCTGGTGTCATAGGTGGCCATTACATTAATTTGTCGGATGTCTTGTCGGGGGGACGGTTCAGAAATCAATCCAGTTGTCAGTGCTGTCGACCCAGGTGCGTGCAAGCAGACGGACACATTTACATTTATATGTATATGTAGATATGTATGGCATGCGCGGGGTGACATGTAAAAACGTTGACACAGTAATCACAGGGCTGGGGGATGCCACCTGTCCGGCGCTGTGATGAGCACAGGCGAGCTGGACGTGAGGGGAACAAGTGGCCCTCAGATAACAGCCTGAGCCGGCCGTCACTCTGATGACAACACACAATATTATGCAAATAGTTGCCTGCATGATGACAGCCTGTACCTCACAGTGTCACCGCAACATCCTTGCTGCTTACTGATCAACTTGTCGTTATTCTCTCTTCCTGTAATATTGTCTTGTGCTCTTTCACTTTTTTCTGCTGTGTGTTTTCGTCCTCACCGTACATATTAATAAGTTATTATATTTTATAACACATGACATTGTTGAAGCATTGGTTTCTTTAAGATAAGATTAACTTAAGTATTACAGTAGTATCATGAATAACATTGATATAAATTGTCACGTGTTGGATGTTTGTTTCTTGTTCCTGTCTTTTGTCTGTCATGTGATCCCCTGGTTTTAGTCTTTGTGAACCTGCCATGTGCCTGTTGTGTTGTAATTCATTTATTGTTAATTGTTCACAGGTGTCCCGTACATTATTTATATTTTTGGAGGCTTTCGCACTTATAGGAACTCAGTTATAGGAGCTAACCACCAGGGCGGTCCCCTGAGAACAAATTTTTTCCCTAGGGCCATATTCCTGGTTGCGTTCGTACCAGCAGTTTGAACTCGGTCTGGTTGTGGTGTGGGACTTTTATTTTGACGTCGCTGGGAACGCCAGAGCCTGACCACACAGCGCTCACATTCTCAGTGTTCATTCGTTTACGATGTTTATAACTAATGCATTAATATATGCTAACAGTTAAACAAAGAAAGTAAACTGCATACAAAATAACTATTATAGCATTTTGCGTTTGCCATGTGGTTGATTACCAATGTCGCTAATCATTCAGGCTTCACTCCTTCGCATAAAGGTTGAGAAGTGCCTGGACATCGGCGTTGGTCCATCTGTTGCTGTTTTACATGTTTTAGAAGTTATAGTTTGTGTAGTAAATATATAAGCTATAGACCATGTTTACTGCTTTTTAAAAATGTTTCAAAAGTGTTTCGGTCAATTAACATAGCCTACACTCGCATCACTTGTTGTTGGGTTACTCTTGAGCTAATTTGTCCTGGCTCCATAGGTGTGTAACATTAGGTTACTTCCACCAATAGTTATATGAGCTTTGCAGATGTTCCTCCTGTGTGAAAGCCCCTTATTTTATATTGTGTTTTTTTTTTTTTTTTTATTTTTTTTTTATAAAACCTGTAGCTACATAATTAAATAATTTTTACCCAAGATAAATGTTTTACTTTTTGGTAATAACTTGATGATCACTTTTTGATAATTAGATGATGACAGAATATAAATATATATATATTTTTTTTAAGTTCCATTCAAAATTGACTTGCCTGAAAAGTCTGAAGTGGCACGTGGGCATCACACTTGTGTGTGTGTGTGTGACAGTTTGTGTGATGAGGTATTATAACACCTGACAGCTGTGAACTCTCAATGGTGCTGACTTGAAAGAAACACCAGAATCTCACCTTTGACTTTGAGGACAGCTGAAGGTAAACACGCTCATACTAGCTAAAGCTAACATAACATAGTTTCCCCTCTCCTCTTCCTTCGCCATTCTAAAACAAATATCAGTGAATATCACATAGATGGATGAACAGGTGTGAATAAGCTCTGACATAAGCTCTGTTGTACTATCTTTGAGAGACAATAGTTGCTCTGCTAAGTTGCTGTGTAGAATTAACGCTCTAGGCTTGTCCCATAGTTGAACCGCGCTCTGAGACAGACGGGCCAACATGCCTGCGATTACATCTGCCCCAAAATAAGGCAAAATGTCTATTTCTTATTTTTTTATTATCACATTTGCCCTTCCTCATCCTCCCTGGCCACACTAAAGACCATTTAAGGCACACTTATTAAACATAATCTTGTGAAGTTATTAAAACAAGCCATCTTACAGAGATCCTTGCCACAATTCAATTACCTGTGTTGCTGGAGGGAGAGCCGTGCAGAGAAAATGACAAGACTTCCGCTTTTATAGAGCAAGTGAGGAGCATCGTTTCTGTGGCTTCAATTAACACAATGGGGACAGGGCAGTAATGAGCTCGGGGAGGATTTGACAAAGTAAAATTGAGGTTCGTTGCTGTCTGCCTGCGAGCGTTAAGGGCATTTTTAGAGGCAGGCCGATTTTTCACTTTTCCAGTCATAGCTCTGTAGCTGACTTGCATTCAAGCTGCCAGACATTTGTATTACTTACTCAAAGCTTGGATCTCCTTCTGAGCGGTTTCTTGCATGATTCTTTTTTTTTTTTTGCCCTTTTCCCCCCTCTAACACAAGTTTACTGCGAAGAACATAATGAAACAATGAAAATTAAAACATCTGAATAATATCAAAATCATAGGGAAAATACAGTAAGATTTTCAATCTACCATAAAACAGGTATTGTAAAGTGTTTATTAAAATGTGCCCACTACATGGACAAGAATATGATACATAGAAACACATTATTCTAGACAGAAGCAAACTTTATGATCATTTTACTTTTAAGCCTGGTTTCACAAACTTACACAAAGTTTAAACTAGGATTAGACCTTGGTTTAATTAGGGCATTTGTGTAGCTTTTATTAATTAAAGTGCCTTAGAAAAATAACATGTCTAATGTGCATCTTGAGACAAAACAACAACTGAAATATGTTAAGATACCGTATGTCTGTTAGAACAGTTCAAACATGTATTTTAGTCTTGGACTTAAACCTGGTCTGTGAAACCGGGGGTTAATCTTTATAATTTATGTTTAATGGCCATCTTATCCTTGTGTTTTAGCAGCCAATTAATTATTCACTCATCTTCTGCTGCATTGTTTGAAAGCAATTCTCAAACACTAATTCTAATTCTATGCAGTTGTACCTTTATGCCAATGATTTTTCCTACCTAACCTGTGTTTGTCTCTCATTGGTCTACCTCTTAGCGCAGTTGCACCTCAGAGGGTCAATGGGCTATCACTGAAATGGGATAAATTTCCTGTCATGTTGTCGCTCTGTTTGTTGATAGCTCCCTCTTTAATTTCTCCTTTGTCTTTAATCTGCGGTAGCTGGCCCGGGCACAGTAATCCTCTCAGATAAGTGGCGGACAGATTGTATTTCCAAGAAGCAGCAGCCAAACACTGAGACCTGTTTATAAGCCCCATGTAAATATGGGCAGGCGTTTGATAGAGAAAGCAGCTGTGCAGTTGTGTCGGCCACCTTAGAGAACCCTCTCTCTATCCTGAGGGAAGGAGAAGTTCGGCAACTTTTTTTTCTCTCTCTCAAGGTCAGGATTAAGGCAGGGAAGGTGTCACAGCTCTCATTCCTGGAGCTATGGCTGGATTTACGCTGATACATAAACCAAAGCCCACAAAACCACAACAGAAACGATTGTGAGAAATGTTGCCATGGATCTATCACACTTAATTGCTTGCTAACCAAATTAGGCTACGCTACATGTTTAAATATTTAGGTTACGATACTTACATATACATAAATAATAAGAAGTATTTACCAATTCTGTTATTGATTTTCAAATATTTTCTCTTTTAATAATTGTTTAAATGTATTTGTTTTGTGTCAGTGGCAAAGCTGAATTAGTCACACAATTCGTCAGAAATCATTTTAATATGCTGATTTGCTGCTCAAGAAAGATTTCTCATGATCATTATTGAAAACATTTTTGTGGAAATCGTGATGCATGTTTTTCAGGATTGAATAGAAGTTAAAAAGAACAACATTTATTTGTAACAGCATTATAAATGTCTTTACTGTGACTTTTTAATGTTTCTTTGCTGAATACAAGTATTCATTTCTTTGAAAGAAATGTCTTACCGACCACAAACTTTTAAACGGTAGTGTAAATATAATAATAAATACATCAATAATATATTAATTCATAATGATTCATTTTCCCTGCATTCATTTTCTATAGGCTACAATTTCTTGTTTTACTAATATATTAAATGTTTTTACATTCAGCTTCCCTACCCTTAATATTCTTAATCTAAATATTTATGTTCGTTTTAATTGAATTTTAATATTAGTATTTCATTTTTAACTGTCTTAAGTATTTTTTTTAATCTTCGTAGTTAAAAAACGATTAAATATTGTGTCTTTAAAATATATTGCATCAAGTAGCATTACATTTTTACATGCACATTTCTTATTTTGAAAAACTGTGTATTTAATGGGCTTCGTCCTACAAATATCTAGAAAAGTTTGAGGACAAACAATTATCCATGTTCCAAAGCCATAGCCTGGCCACTTGGTGCTGTCTGTCCAGAAAGCCATAGACATGACATCATGCAAATGATGGAGCAGACACCATTCCTTGGTTTCTGATAGGCTGAGAGCTGCTCTGTTATTATCAGTGATGTCATGGGATCCTGGCTGTCCCCCCTCACTTCAGATGTTTATCAGGGTACTTGCGTGCAGAGACGGTGGGTTTAGGCGGAGGATTTGGCCCTGACACCTTGGGCACATAGCTTTACTACTCCAGGAAAAAAAAAAATCACATCGGGCCTATGGCTTTTTTGCTGGGAAAGCTCCTAATTCAATTAGGGGAGAATGAGGCCATCGAGAGTGATTTCACATGCTCTGCAAATGCCTTGAGATCTGATACTTAATCTTGGCAGGATCCTCTGCTGTTTTAAGCCAAGACATTAAAACCATTCTGTGTCCAGACAAATGACAGCCATCAGCCGGGTGGGGGAGTTGTGTCCTCTCTGCTCTTCAGCGGCTCTGTTCTCCCGTACCTCCGAGGACAGACCTCAAGTATGTGGTTAGCTAAATTAAAGATAGTTCCACATAACGTAGTTTTGCACTCTCAAGGCTTTCCCCATTGAAACAGTCTTAAACAGTTTTCTTACAAGAATGTCTTGCACGGACATTCACTGAATCCTATGGCGCAACTTTTCACAGGACCGTGATTGACATGGTGTTGTGTTCAGACTCTCCAAAGAGAAATGTGTGAGATATGGATTAACCTTGTTTTTTTTTAAGGGCAAAGGGCAGGATCACTCCAACAGTTGTCTACTGCATTGTCTGGCCACCCCCCAGTATGCAGGCAATGAATAATCAAGTTTTATTCGTAGTGTATAATTGAAAGTAGATTTTATTGTGTTCTTGGTTTGATATTGAGAGGTTGCGGTGTTGTTTATGTCTCTGACTCAGCAGACTCAGGCTCAATGTGTGAGTCAGATAATGTGAGAGGAGCTGCTGTCTGTGTACTTCCTGTGGGGACGGCCTGTTTGCCCTTTCCTTCTCTGCCGCCGGCAGCTCTCCCTGTTCGTTTTAATCAGAGCTATGTTTGCCAAAGAGCTTCTTCTTTTTTTCCTCTCCTTGAGAGGGCAGTTCTTGTGTTTTCCTCTGTGTTGCAGGGACAGACACCACCCCTTTAAAACATGCAGTTTATACTGCATCCACAAAAAGAAGACCATTATCTTTTTTAATTTTGTTCTTTTTTTTATTTAAAAAAATCATTTTTTGTATGAAACAATCACTCATTTAAAAAAAAAAGTGGTTACACTTTTTTTTGATAGTAATTTTAGACGTTCTACTAATTATAAGTAACTACGTGTCAACTAACTCTCATTAGAGTATATTATAGTAGACTGTTAGGTTATGGTTAGGAGTTGAATATCTGTTGGGGGACCAACAAAATAAAGTGTTAGCAGATATTAAGCTGACAGTCTAATAATACTCTAATGACAGTTAGTTGACATGTAGTTGAAAAGTTACTTATAGTTCGTAGAATGTCTAAAGTGGACTATCGAAAATAAAGTGTTACCAAAAAAGTTTAAGTTTTATAAGCTCAAATGGTCACCTTGCTCTGTTCTGTGATGCACATTCATTACTCTCCTGTTCGAACTCATTTATCAAAATGAACGAATCTTTTCCCGAGTCAATTCGTTGGTTGAATAAACCAAATGACATGAAAAAAGATTCGTTCATTTTGATAAACGAGTTCGAACAGGGGAGTCACAAACGTGCATCACAGAACAGAGCAAAGCGACCAATTGAGCTTATAAAACTTAAACTTTGTTATTTTTTTTTTTAAATGAGCAATCGTTTCACTTGATAAGACCCTTATTCATCGTCTGGAATCGTTTAAAGCCCTTTGAACAGTTTGCAGTTTGCACTGAAACTGTCTTTTTGACCTTGAACCATTTGGTTCCCAGTAAAGTCGATTATATGGTGAAAAAATCCTGGAATGTTTTCATCAAAAACCTTAATTTCTTTTTGACGGAAGAAAGAATGATACGGATATCTTGGATGACATGGGGTGAGTAAATTATCATCAAAAGTTTTTTTTTTAAAGTGAACTACTCCTTTAATATCTACATCCGACATTTAGAAGACATCTGTTCCTCTGCACGCATAAACCACCACACATACACACACATAAATACACACACCACTTGTTCTCTATTTTGATTCATTACTCACTTCCATGTTGTCCTGCATTACCTCTTCGTCTGGCAGTCAAGGAGCATCTGTGTGCCATTGTACCAAACATCAAGGTGATTCTCAGTGGAGAGCTTCGATCTCATCTAGCACCCTTTTGGTTAACAAAACAAAGTTTACTCATGTCTATCAGCTGTTCCCCTAATCTTTTCCCCAAACAACTGGGCCAAGTCTGAAGTGTGCCAACCCAGCATCCTCCACCTTGCATCCATCTGGTGGTTACACAGTTTGATGTTATATGTGGACCTATATAATCCTTATCTTCCTTCTTTTAAAGAAAGCTTTTAGCCACATTTTAGCACACAAAAGCCCTTGCTCCTGCTTTTGTAGCCTTAGCCTCTATTTAGAAGAAGGTATGGAAAAAAAAAATCAATAATGTGTTTGGGCTCTCAATCTTCTTGGCCAGAAGAGAAGGTGTTTTTTTTTTTTTTTTTGGAGAGGGGTGGGGGATGTTTTTGTCATTCATAAGCTTCACTGACAAATCCCTGACATCATTTGTGGATTGTATCGATAACTTCTTCCTTTGCTGCAGAGGACAAATAGAAATCATTTATCTGCCTTTGCAAAGGGTGAAGCCCACGGAAACAAAGGCCCCTCTGCCATGCGGCCATGACATTGGCAGCTGAGGGTATTAGCACAGTGTTCAAGGTCAGAGATCAGAGGACAAGCAGGTTGTCCTTGGATTGTCCCTGCGTTTGAAGAGAAGACAGCTGCAGATTCCCATGCGGCAGAAGGGGATACAGGTTGACATGCTGAATGTGCCGTGTAGAATGATTAACTCTGAAAAGCATCTTCTCACTAATTTTCGAGAATTTAAGTGTAGGAACTACCGAAATCATGATACATTTTCACTGACCCCTTAAAAAAATGGTCATAATTTCTGAAATTACACTTAGCCTCGAAGTAAAATTTACAATGAGTCATTTTTAAACAGTTTAAAAATATAAAGCATAAAGTCGCAATTTCAAGGTAACAAGAAAGTCTTGAGTTACAAGAAATAGTCGCTTTTACATTAAAAAAAACACAATATTTAAAAAAAATCATATTTATAGATATCAAGTTAAATTTTAGTTCAATATCATTTTTTAAAATATTATATTTATTATTATGTAGTTTTTGTATATTTTTTAAATTATTATGAGACTGCACTTTTTAAGATATGAAGTCTCAATGACAAGAAATAAAATTCAATTACCTTTAAATTTGGAAGGTGAAGGTGGAAGTGTTTCCATAATGTCACTCTATGTGATTACTGACATTATCATGCCACATGGCATGGATATGTAAAAATATTTAAATGTTGTGTTGGAGAACCGGTGCTTTTTGTTAAATACAAACATTTCCGAGACATTTTGCAGACGCCCAATGTAAAATGTATTTGAATGTTCAACAATACCCTGATTCTCATCTCCCTAATGTATTCTGGTCTTGTTTGGTCTCTTGACACTAAAAGCACCGTGGCCATCTAAAATATGCCTTGCCACAACTCCTTATTCATGATTTGAAGGGGATGGGTCTCCGTCTACAGCTCAGAAAGTGTGGGGTAGGGAAGAGAGGGGGAGGATGGGGTAACATGCGATTTCCCAGGCCTGTTTTTACAGTTGTGGGAGTCAGAGAGAAAGTTAAGTCTCTTAATCCATCATTATTAATAGCAAAACAAGTGTGCATGAAAATTTCACACACTTAAATGTCCACTTATGCTTGGCATCATCTGTAAATTAATTATAGACTGTATTCAAGGTGACTCTGATTAATTATATTAAGCGGATTGTAGATGTGAGTCCTGCTTCTTATTTTCATAGTAATTTTTAAAATACTTTTATATAATATTCTCTCTCTATATATACTTTTTAATATTTATTTCTTATGTCTTTATTGTTGCCAAAAATATGTAATTTTTATTTAAAAAGTGATTAAAATATTCAGTTTTATGTGATACTGTAGTAAGCAGTGTAATCAGAAGATCAAACAGCAACAATTAGAATAGATAGACAGATGGGTGCTAATTACTTCAGTCTCAATGACCAGCGGCCAGCACCATTTTAAGTGCTAGAGACAAGCTTGTTGCTGTATTTAGAGGGGAAGCCAGACAGTGTTAATTGTGACCAGTGTCTGGGGCAAAGGTTTATTTTAAAAAGTCTATTTGAGGATCTGAATTGACAGAATAATTGGCGTTATCCATAATAGAACAAACAAAGGTCATGGCTGCCCATTCTAACTAAACCGTCCTTGATCAATTGTCCGCCCTCTCCAATTCTTGTTGTCTTTTTTTTTTTTTTTTTTTTTTTTTTTTTACATCAGAGTACTGAAACATTGTGTACAGACAGCAGGCATCTTGCTGATTCCTCCGTTTTTCTCTTGAAAATGTCATTAAGACTGAGAAGACCAGCATTTTGCTCAAACGTTTTTCAAATATTCTTCAAAACATATACTTCCTCCTCAATTGAAGGTCTTTGTGTTGGCCGCATGGCAAAATCCGAATTCAAGTGTTTAATTTTCTGCCGCTCCTTGGTGGTAGTATTCCATGTTAATGCCGCCTGGGATAGAGAGAGAGATATTAAGCTTCCTGCAAGCAACCGTTGAACCGCCACCTGCCTGTTTTGTGTAAAGCCCGAAAAACCTACCTGTTGGCAGCTGCTGGTGCCTTCGTGATAACACATACACTAGCATCTCATTAACTCTCAGCACATGCAGGAAAAGGCAGAGGAGGAGCTCAGGAAATATCTGCTGCTGCTTTCCAGTTCACAAAGAATATGCCACAAAGGCAGGGATGGAAACAAAACAGAGGAAAGCCAGCCTCAAAATGAGTACAAATCTGTTGCTTAATTGATGTCATTAGCAGGGAAAGGCAGGTCTAATTCCACTCATGTTGTGGATTTGCTACTAAGTCATTCAATTTAGTCATCAGTTAACCTCGCACACATACCATGTAAGAGTATGCAGCGCAATATTGCAAGCAGTTTACTGAGACTGTACATTGTAAAAAGAAATGTTCATTATTTGTAATCACGTTTTTTTTTTCTTTTGTCAAAACAACTTAAATAGTTAATGTGGTTCAGATAACATAATATTTTGATTTTCTGATGATTAAATGATGAACTTAAGTTTCTGATGAACTTAATTTTAAGGCAACCAGGTTAGGTTACTTCATTTTTCAAGTTAAACCAACACATTTTTTTTACAGTGTACAGCATCACTCTGTTCAAGGAATATTCCTTTCAGTTGAGTGATGTAATTTGATTAAACACACACACACACACACACACACATTGAGTTTTCATATTTTATGTTGACTTTAGGAATAATGATTTTTGTACTTTACAAACTTAATATCCCCTTACACCAACATTTTCATAAAACATCACTTGGTATGATTTATAAGTTGTTTTCCTCATGAGGACAAAAAAAAATCCCAAAATAAATCCAAAATAAAAGTTTGTGTTTACATAATATGGGTGCACTGTGTATTATTATTTTATTATTTATAAAAAAAAAAATATTATATGTATATACACACATGCTTGTATATATTTAAGAAATATTTTCATGTATATACTGTATATAGACTTATATAATTTATATGATATATAAATATAAATATTTTATAAATAAATAATATTTTTTCTTAAATATATATGCATGTGTATGTATTTATATATATACAAAATAATTATACACAGTGCACCCAAATTATGTAAACACAAACTTTTATTTTGGATGGATTTATCGCGAGTAATCGCATCCAATATATATATATATATATATATATATATATATATATATATATATATATATATATATATACACAGACACACAAAATGTTGCTATATATATATATATATATATATATATATATATATATATTCCAACATTTAGTGTATAAGTTGGATCCTAATTTGCATAGACATGAATGACGGTGACATCATTGAAATGTTCACAAAGTACTCCCCCCCCCCCCAGCACATTTAGTGCCTTGTTAAATTTTATTACTGGTGGTTAGTGAATAAGGAACAGGCATTTTATACCACATGCAAAAATTGGCCAATTGTTTAGTGAAGTTGCCTCCAAGTACTCGAAGTGAGAAAGAGAGAAAGTTAGAAACAGAAACACTCTAGTAAAACTCGCTGTGTAGAGAGATGGGTCAGAGCAGTAAGGCCGTGTGGATCTGGTGTGACAGGAAGGCATATAAGGCAAAGTTGTGAGTGGCAAGGACAGAGACAAGGTCAGGGGTGTCCTCTCAAAGATGGAAAGTGCATCAAGAATACAAGCCTATTTCTCCACACTATTGTTGTGCCTATCCTCTTGTGCATCCAACTTCATTTCCACTTCAATTTTTAGCAACCTTCTGCTCGTCTCTCAAGGAGATACGATACAAGCTCTGACACGAATTAGCCCTCAGATTGACTGATACTGCAACGCCCAGGGGACGCTGGGTAAAAAAGCTCGCCTCTACCCCCCCACATCCCACTCTTTTTTCTCAAACCCTTCTCTTTCCGTGCTTCCTCTTCGTCTTGTTTTTCCCTGGTGCCTGCTTGTCAGTCACCTGTCTTGGCGACATCACCCTCGCCTTCAGAGTTGACAGACAGGCGCCGCCGTGTTCTGACGGAGTAATTTGCTACGAATTTACAAAACGCCTGGCATCAAAGATGGCAGCAGGGTCGTGGGGAAGTGATTGCATTAAGAGTGGAGTTGAGTGGTCTATTTCCACTCATCAACGCCACTGACAGTCAGGGCCGAAATGACATTCGTATTTTCCGACAAGTTTTTAGCAGGCAGCGAGGGGCGGAGTCACGGATACACCTCTGCTGTTGAACCGACGACACTCGAGACGCACCGTACCGCAAAACCCGATCGCGCCCCTTCAGTCCTCCAAAATGAGCAATTCAAACAGATCATATCAGCTCCAGACTCCAAATATCCCACCTCACACACCACCAGACTCTCATAACAGTTCAAAAAGCAACTGATGATTGTTGTTGGAGGTACACATGAGAGCTGAATGCTGATCCCAGAATCTGGAAGGAACCGAGGGATTCGCAATCAGGTATTGACGGAGAAGAGCAGCCTCATCTTTCGCTGTCCCGCGACGGGGCGATTCCTCACCGATATTATTGATTTCTGGCAGGGAGCTCATCTGTTACAGGCTGACTATGGTCAGATCAACTGGGCTGTATTGCTGAGCAGAGGCATTCTTTACTTGTACAGACACTCCAGGTCAATTTCAGGCTCTCTGCATCTTTAAAAGGGCCTCTATGCCTGCCTCATCACCATTATGTAATACAGATTTCTTGTGTGTCTTCAAAAGGCCTGGTTGAGTTTGTATTGATGAGTTTGGTCCAAGGAGGTGCATGATGTTTTTGCAACGAATTAATTGCATTTCATTCTTTCTTGTGTTCAAGTATGTTTTGAATCAGTTTATCATCTCCCCGTCATGCATTTTTCATGGTGCAGGCGTTGCAGAATCTTCTCCTTGACCTCAGACCTCCCTGACCCTCTCTTTTGACGCACACAGGTGTATTTCCCCCGGGATGCTATCAGGAGCCATGGCACACATGTAACCATTTTCTGCATCGCATCACACGAGCCCCCCACCACAAACACACAACACACACACACAAACATCCATGCACTATATTTTAGAATAGAATAGTCTCCATCCATCCATTTTCACATTGCAATTCATCCACTTACATTTATACTCGTAATTTGCAATTTTGCATTCGGTTTGCTACTACATTCCCATGAATGTACAATTCTAAATGGTTAAATTTGCATTTCAAAGTTGGACAACAGCAGATTTGGCCTTTGTTAGGTTAATTTTCTCCTCCCCCTTGCTAGGCACAGGGAAAGAATGACTTCTGCTTAACGATAAAATAATGAATGTCATTTTAAGGCGGGAGCGGGGTGGGGAGTGGGGGTCTGGTTTTTAGTGCATTACTTGTGCCGCTGAATTTGCCCCGTGCCAAGGAGTAAATCTGAGTGAAGCCGTGCGATGTGACATCATTTACACAGAAATCCCTAATTTGTCAGCATTAATATTTCAACCCCACCATTGCCTGTCAGTGAATGCCAGAGATGACTGATCAATCTATAAAACGGCTGCGGCTAATTTATTGAATATTTATGTGCAATGTCATGTGTGGGGCGCGAGCGGAATTTATTTCGCTCGCTTGCCTCTCTGCTTGAGAACTTTTCTAACTAATCGCACTTTTTTTTTTTTAAAGAAGGGCAAAGATGCATAATGATAATGGGATGCAGGGACGTGCATTGGCTTTCCTCTCAGGAAAGCTGCTCTCAAACATATTCACGTGTCTATCGCTGTGTCACCATTCCAGTCTATGAATTACAGTGTGGTGCCAGTGTATGATTGGGTCGAGATGATTCACAGTCCTGCACGGGGTGTTCCGAACGGTTGCAGTCCATTATAGTCGTTGCCTTCTCCATAATTCCATTTTCATTGTCTGCTTTCTGCGCCGCTCCTGACTGACGCCGTCCTAGAGGATAATACGTCTGTGTTGAATTTACCGCTGTGTCTTGAGAAATGTGTTTGTTTGCTAGTTTAGAGCGCTGTGCTATGAAGTACAGAAGGAGGCTCAGGTTCCAGTCATGGTTTTGTGGCGCACCACTGGGTTTTTTCTAAGTTTGACAGTGGACTCAGGATGGTGGTTTGCCAGTGGATGCTGGGTTGGCGAAAACGGGTATGGGTCCGTTCATGTGAGTGTTATCTCTGACGAGTCCCAAACGTGACTCTGTTTAGATGCAGCTTTGTTTTAAAGCTTTATAGTACAGTGAACAAATCTATTCCTTCCTTACAACCCTGTATTAGCCTCTCCGATACCCTCATTATACCCCCGCTAATTACAAATTCTCAAGCCAGTGCCAAGCATTAAAATAAGACAGTGCCGAGAAGCATATGGCGTAATATCCTATTAATGAACACTCTAAATTCAAACCCAGGTCAGCTGCTCGTTTCATGCGCATGTCACCAATCCAAAGGGGGGAAAAAAGTGACCTTCTTTTAAAATGCACAGACTGATTTGAAGAGATGGAGGCCTCAGGCAAGCTCATTGTTTTACTTGTTTAATTTTCCCCAGCAATTATTGATATAACATCATGCAGGTAGAGCTGAGTGAGAGGAGCAAAGGTAGCGATCACTTTCCCATATGATTTCCCGTCGACTAGTTATGTCTATCTTCTCTTTTTTCGCCTTCTGCGTTCTTCGATCTCTCTTGTCCCCTGGTTTTCTCTCTCTCTCGCTCTCTCTCTCTCTCTCTCTCTCTCTCTCTCTCTCTCTCGAGGGAAACCTATGCTATTTGCATTGGCTGTCACAACAGTGTGAGAAACAAGTTTCCCCTCTCCATCGCACTCTCCTTGCATGCAGCTTTTTTTATGTGGACTGTCAAACACAAGAGAGATGGATTTCGGTTTCCTATTTAAAAGGGGGATGCAAATGCGTAGACACATTTAGCATGCCGGTGTCTCAGCGTGATAGATGCGTCTGTGGCAGCTTGGTTGGAATCGGGTATTCTGAGGTAATCTTCAGCGATGACCCTGTCGACTGTGATTGGGAATAGCAGAGGGAAATATGCTCCTTTACAAAGACTAGAAAAGATCAAAACCTCATGTCTTTTTGCTGCCATTAACCCGTAAATAAAACGAACACATCATTATGAGCCAGGATCACATGCTCAGGCTCTGCCTATCGGTGCACTTCAGTCAACCGGATGCTGATTTATATCGACAGGGACACGTTTCGTCCCTTCTCTGTTCGGCTGTCTCAGGGGAACGTTCCCTCCGGGAGATGCAACGTAGTGCCGAGGCTTAGGGTTGGACCCCAGCCCTGGGCTCTTGTGGAGCAGATTGGGGAATAGTTTGTTTTAAAAGGCTAAATCCCCCTGAACAGCTGTCCTAGATCAGGACTCAGATCAGTGGTGCAGGACACCAGAGACAGCTGCAGGTGCATGTCTGGGTTGCATGTGGTCTCTGCAAATACACGTGTGCATACTCGCATGAATGAGGATTTCTAGAAAGAAGGTCTAGAATATGTGTTTCTAGAATGGGTTCGCATTCCCGTTGGCGTATTCTAAACCTCTTAGATTAAACCCTTTAAATTATTAATGAAATCATTTATAAAAACAGCATATTACAGGTTCAGAACAAGCTATACCACACTATCTCACGACCAATTCGTACGAGTGATTAAAAAGTGGCTAATTCGTACTAATTCATACGACCTCACTCGTACGAATTCGTATGATTTGTCCAAACCCACATGATGGGTAGGTTTAGGGGCGGGGTCAGAGGTAGGTCATTCGTACGAATTCATACGAATTAGCCAATTCGTAAAACATGTACGATTTAGCAAAAACGTACTAATTCATACGAGTGAGGTCGTACGAATTGTTACGAATACCACCTCGTAAAATTCGTACGAATTCTCGTGAGATCGCTAAACTCAGTCAGCAGCATTTGTGGCATGATGTTTAATCACACATAAAATATTTTTTTTAATAATCCCTCTGTTTTCTTTAAAACAAACAAAAAAAATTGGAAAGTGAGGCACTTACAGTGGATGTAATGTTTAGCAGAAATGTGAAGTGGATAACTATACAAGTTTGTAGGGTTTTGGGATTTGCTTAGTCAAGGTAACAGAATATATATATATATATATATATATATATATATATATATGTGCACACAGAAAATGTTATTTTTCTCACTAAAATCATATTTACATGATTATTGTTGCTATATTGAAACCGTAAGTATTTTACCGTTTACAGATTGGCCACACTCAATTCCATTGTAAGTGCATATCTGTAACCAGGTTTTTGAATTTCGTAAAGAAAAGGTAATCAAACCAACATCACATCTAAAAAGTGTTTGTCAGAACACATGGTCACTTTTTTGGCTGTCAATATAGAGAAATATTGTAGTCACAATATTGAATATGAAAAGGTGTAGTCACAACATTAGGTGCTATCATGGCTATGCTAACCAGCAAGACCTTGACCCATTGATATAAACTGCATTGAAAAAGAAGGATTTTGCTTTATTATATTGACAAAAAGTTATCTGCATGTTCTCTGTCAGTTAACAGAATAAATCTTTCAGGTTGATGTTTTCAGTGTTTAATGGAGACTTTGAGGTTTCAAGAAATAACAGAACAAAAAAATGGGAGCTGAAGGGATCAAGGCAGCTTAGAGGAGGAGCACTGGGGCAACTTGATATAGAGAAGGAGGGGGGAAAAAAAGGTCAGTTATGTCCTGAAGTAAGCTGGATTCATTGTGTGCAGTCTGAGCAATGGAGAACTGATAAAAAAATGACCTCAATAAAAACAGCAGTACCTATGCAATATGCAAATCATTCCATAAAGGATGGGGGGCCAGAGTGAGAAGAGCCCACACAGCATGTGATGTCTTGACTATCGCTCTTTGTTCCCGGGCCTTTTATATATGAAGAGTTCAGATGCAAAAGCCTCTAAGTGCCATTTGAAATTTTCTTCTAAAATGATCATTTTTATCAAGCTTGCATATTTAAGTTCAGTAATTTCACTTAAATGGCAATGAAGATTACCTATTAATTGTCATTTAAGTGAAATTACTGAACTTAAATATACAAGCTTGATAAAAATGATCATTTTAGAAGAAAATTTCAAATGGCACTTAGAGGCTTTTGCATCTGAACTCTTCATATACCTTCCCTGCAGATAAAAGCCAGGAGAGGGCACTTGTGGAGGGTCACCTCTGCTGAAGGTGAGGGTATAGCTTCATTCCACACCCTGGACTGACTCACAAAGCCTCAAACAACATAATGACCCAGGAGTGCAGTTATATGAGAATGCATGTGGTTTCGAATATGTGTTAATCAAGGCTTTTTATATGATGCCACATTGAATATTAAACACTTAATGTACAGTCATAAGGAGTACAGTGCTCACTTAGCATGACCTCAAAGCTAAGATCCCACTTACAATACCAGTCAAAAGTTTGGACACACCTTCTTATTACTCATGCACATCTTGTATAATAGTAATATAGTTGTAATTATTTTGATTTTGATTAGAATTAATAGTAGTATTTATTTAATTATTCAATTCTCCATTCATTTATTCATTCATTTTAGATTTTGACTCCAGATTATTTTTTAATGACTTAAGGTTGAACAACATTACCATTCTGTTACTATTTATATAATTATGATATTCTTAATAACAAAAACAATAATAATATGAATATTTTATTATTATTATTATTTAAATGCATTTACTTATTTAAATGTCTTTATTTAGGTTTTAAATAATACCATTTGTTTAGTCAAGTGTGAGCAATGTTTTTTTTTTTAAACATTTTTCTTTCTTTCTGGTAGTTAATAAAACTGTGGGTCACTGTGAAGCTACACTAGTCACATTTACATAAATGCATCCTTTTCATTCTTCTTCTATTTATTTGTATAGTTTTTAAAATGGCACCCAAGCTGTGTTTTGTAAATTGGAGCCCATAGCTCCCACTATAGCACACAAGATCCTAAACAGTCACAGTGGCAGGCATTCGAACGAGAGCAGATAATGGCCCATTGTGGAAAACAGGAGAGGTGCAAGATGAAGATTTTGAAATGGGGATAACAATTGGAATGACACTGAGGCAAAGCAACACAAATTCACTAAGGGTGTGTTGCAATGTGGGCAGACCCTGGCACACTCACTTGGCACATCAGTCTGCCAAGTTGTAGGATTTACCTCGAAGCCTGAGGGTTTTGACATGAAAAGACTTTATCGGCTAGAGAGGGCCCTGTGGTACGCTCTGGGGAGGCTCGCCTTGTTGTGGCAATGGAGAGGAGGAAATGTAGGATGAATGGGGGGAAATAACAGAGGAAGACAAAGAAAAGGATGAGTGGTCCAAAAACCGCAGCCAAGTCGCTGAAACAGAAAGTGAATGAGAGAATGGGAGGATGAGAACAATGATGTAAAACTATGGTGTGGAACAGCTGCCTCTGGCAGCGGTGGCTGTGATGCAGTCACACTCATGTGGAGAGGCAGTGCACACACAAACACACATTTACACAAGCTATTGTAAAAGGAATAAGCCCAACCTGTCCTAGATGAGTGCATTATTATTTCACCCTGTGTTTGCGCCCGTCTTTCACTTACAGCTTTGAATCCGTGCCTTAATTTTAAAGCCGCAGAGGCGTGTGTGAGGTGCACACAGACGAGGGCGTGCGGATGATCGTGGCCTCCTCATCAGAGTAGGGGTTGCAGGTGTGTGTCTGCTCGCTGGAGACGAGCGCACACAGGAGCACATGGTCAAGTGGTCAGCAAATTGAAAACGGAAAATTGCTGCCACTTGTTCCGACCATTGAAACGTGTGTGTCAGTAGAAGTGGCAGTCACAGTGGATGGCCCAGTTTTTTTGGTTATTGATAAATCATCCTCTCTAATGTTTCCAGCTTTCAAAATAGGCATAAGCAAACATATGATGAAATCTGTTTGGTAACAACTGAAATTAATTTTTAAAAAACAAACAATGCAGGTCACAATTGCATCTTGACCCAATTCAAAAATAAAGTTTTATTATACAAGCTGAAATGTCAGCTCCGTTCTTTCCTAATAACCAAAAAACTTAAAGTTAACCCATCATATTGCACATGCTGTACCATCATATTATAGTATTTACCAAGACTTTTAATCATGCTATTTGAATTCTGCATTAACAAATGCACAATCGGATATGAAAAAAGAAAGAAATGCTACTCTGCTGTGGTAATAGTGTGTGATGCATATAGCACTCTCATTTAACCTCCATACCTTTAATCACCAACATTTTCCAATTCATTTCCTTACCCTCTCACCCAAGCCACGCACAGCATGATAAACACTGAATATTTACTTAGACATGCAGCTAAAGCATATTAATAACCCTTCCATTCGGGAAGGATAGAGATGTTCATATTCATGGTTTGGACTAGTATTTATGCATTTATGCATAGGCAAAAATGTTGTGTAATTCAAATCATTTGAATTACAAATGCTTGCATGTAGATTTATGTCAACATTGATTTAATCTTCTAAACTGTGGCAGCACATAACACTAAATGATTATGATTCATATTAATAGTAATAATAAATAACACATTATTATTGTTATTATTATTATTATTTATTTTTAAACATTGTGTATGAAAATGCTGTAAGGTTTGGAAGAGAGAGGGGGTGGTGAGGTTATAGGGGTTGAAGGCATGTGGAGAGTCAGGTCTTCTGTCAGCATTTTGTTACAGGAGCGGAAGGTGCCTCTCTCCACAGGGTGGGGGTACAGTGAACCCTAACTGACACTCCTGCTGGGAAACACACACCTCTCGCTCTACCAAATGTAGGACATGCAACATCATCCTCTCTGACCTGAGAGATATCAAGAATACGGATGTTGCATTTTTGTTTCATTTTTACAGATATACAGATATATATTTTACAGATATATATATTGTACATCCTTTCTTGGTTCTTTTGGTCCGAACTACAAGTGTGAACATACCTTAAATGTTACCATGTGTACTTATTTGTACAAAATGTCAGTTCAGTGAAATTCACATATGTGGACTCAGACTTTTAGACCCCAATAATCTATGCAGTCGGTCACATTTAAAGCACATTTAAAGTTTCAGCTTCGTTTTGATTGAAGAAGACTTTTATTTCCATATCAGAGTGTATTCCATTTCTCTATTTGAATTGCCGGTTTAATTATACTTCTCAAATCTCAGAAATTGTTACTGAAATAGACCAAATCGTCTGCAAACCACAGCATGAAGAAGAACTTCGAACAATAATCTCATACCGCTGTCCCTATTTTCCTTCGTGCACTCTTTGTCTTTAACCACCTGCCATAAATAAGAATGAATTAAAAATGAGTACCATGCAGAATGAGACCCATTGATCTCGCCGTAAGGAGCCCGCACTTGCCTGTTTCCTTGATTGTCACACTTAGTGTGAATTATGTGGAACATGTGTTGAATTTATAAGATAACGGGCTGGAACCAGACTGCACTAGACGCCATTAGAAGTGAGTGTGATAGCGCTTTGACAGACAGGATGAATGTTGCCCCCTCTCCCATTCCCATCTTGTGCTTTTTTGGGGGGGATTGTGCAGAGGATAGTATAGGAATTTAGAACATATGGTTAAACATTTTTTGACACAAACTGGGTCCGTCCATCCATCCATCCATACATCCATCCATTATTCTTTAATTTAAAAAAATATTTATATATTTAAAATCATGTGCGCTCATTTACAAAAGTAGCATATAAAATTTGGGTTGCCATATTTAAAATTTTGCTCTTGCATAATGCTATACATCCACACCACTAGGTGCCAGTGTACAAATCTGACATAAACACGAACAAAATACAGAGTGCACTTATAACTTTTGCCATTTCTTTCATGTGAAACCATTTGAATCCCTAATGAAGCTGTTTTCCTTAGTGACTGCTAAATAGTTGCCCATAATGTAGGTTTTTTCAGTTATTTGGTGCGTCAAACAAAAATACCTGTGCACACATTAGCGTAAATTGCTCAGGCCTCTATTTCAGGCAATACTAGTGGGCATTTGGAAACAACATCTTTAAATGAAGCACACAGCAATGGCCCGGAAAATGAGCAATGAAACTCCAGTGAGAAGCGAAGAAGCTGTGTGTTTATAGTGCAGCCTCATTGTGTTCTGTTCTTTTATATATATATATATATATATATATATATATATATGAACTAAATTGATAACTTTTTTTACAGCAAAAATTAAACATCACTGAACTTACTTAAGCTGGACTGCTACTTTCTTATGGAAACAAACTTTGTTGCATTTTCCTGTTATCTCTGTAAAGCTTCTTAACAATCTGTGTTGTAAAAAGCGCTATATAAATAAATGTGACTTGACTTGACTTGAGAGAGGAAAACGGGATCTTCTTGGTCAAACTTGATGCATCTTGCCCACCATTTGTAAGTCCAAACCTCATTTGCAGTGAATTACAAAATTCCCTATGTGTATGTGTGTGATAGAAAGTTGCTTTGTGATAGAGAGCTTCAGTATGCTGCTCTTTTGTCTAGTTTGAAGGTGGAATCATACATTTGTATTTGAATGTCTCCACGCCCTCTTTGCTACCTCCCCCACCCGCTACCCCCCAAAAACACTATTACTGACTCAATCTTCCTATGGGAAAACAAACTTTATAAAATTCTCCATAACCCACCAAGCGGAACCTATTTTCCTCCCGATGCAATTAACTGCGCCAACATTTACAATAATATGATTACAGCCACTTTGGAAAAAGTCAGAGAGGGTGGGAGAACGAATATTAGGTATCAGCAAGGGGTTGATCGTGATGGTCGTATTTTCAGGAGACTTGCATTTTCTTTGAGCAAATAAAGAGCCACTAAATTCTCCTTAGGCAGTAAAACCCAATGCAGTGGAACCACGATAACAAACACACCAGCCACTTTTCCTCTCTCACCAGTTTCTTTTTTTCTTCATTACTCTCGATCCGGGTTCTTCTCTCTTCCTACCTCCCTCAATTAATTAAGCCTTTCACGGGCATGTAATTAGGAACATTACCAAGTCATAAAATTGCCACCAGCCACTAAATTATGTGCAGGCCCACAGCAATTTGTTAGTAATTCCTTTCTTGAAGACATTGACACCGTGGGGTCCAAAACATCTTCAGATGTGCCCACTGCGCCTCGATAGGTGTATTGTGATCTGAAAAGTCCACGGCATTGTCAAGATCATTTTGCCGCAGCACAGACGGGGGAAAAGACAAGCCCACTTCTGGATTTACTTTATTTTGGGTTTGTTTTAATTGGCTAATCTAAAAAATGTGGATCTTGGGAAAATTTCGTTACATTATCTCTAAATTGCGTTTTAAGACTCAGCGTTTTTATCATTAGCTAGTCATCAGGTTCACCACAGAAATGAAGGAAATGGGAATTTGCACAACCTAAGTGACCTTTTTTTTATCTGTACAGTGACTTTTCCAATTTCATGTCTCTGGTAAACAACCCTTTCCAATGAAGCTTGAGAACCGAAGGACAATGAGCGGCCCCATTGTGCCCTGTACTCATAAAGGATTACAGAGAGAAGAAAGTGACAAATCCAAGCCTCATTCACCGTCTGATGATCCCGCTTCCACCACATTGGACATAGACACTGAGGCGAGGGGGGTCGGGTCGGGGGGAAAAGGACTGCTATTGAGTTTGTTTGAGCTGCACATGGCATGAAAAGGTTAAAGGCATCAGTAGAGTAAAGCACTGGGGTGATTGTAACACAAGAACCTAATCATAGGCTCTATCAGCTGAGCCATCCCTGACCCTGTCATAACCATATTCCATTGTTTCTGTTTACGGGCTATAAGAGGGAAAGCAAGCGGAGAAAAAACCCAAAGGTTGGCAATATTGATTCCTGTCCCCTCATATTGAAACCAGATATTGATTTTCTTTCTTTTTTTTAAATAGGAAAAAGTGCATTGTCCAAATGAAAGAGATTTCTTTTGGGATTTGGCAAGAGAAGAGCTGAAATGAGCATCCTTTGGAACATAGTCTCTTGCGGATTTGGTACAGGAGCTGGTAATTGAATCCAGCAAATGGGCTCGTGCATTTGGTCTGAGAGTTTTTGGCCGGAGAAAGGGAAATATCATGCCTCTGACAAAGAGGATTTATTTTCTTTCCCCCCCATTATATTTAGCCTTAATAGCCTTGATTTTTTTCTTTCAGTTCTGTATTAGTCAAGAATGATGGAGTAAATGATATGACTTGGTAATGGTTATGACATCACAGTGTGTGTTACCTCGATCACGGTGGCTGCCTCCCATCACTGTCTCTTGATTAGCCCGCCGACGTTCGCCAGCATCTATTTCACATTCAGGGGGCGTTTGCTCGTCTCCCACTCAATTTGCAATTAAGACAAAATTTAGACCACTGAAGCCTGAAGGCAGGTGGGTGTCCTCAAAGCATGTTGCTTAGCAACTGTCATAGAGCAGGGCCAGGCACCTGTGCAGCAGGGGGCAGCGTGGAGAAGAAGCAGGAGACCGGGTAAAGCCTCCATCATGGATGTGTCTGAGAGGCTGAGATATAGGAGTCGGACTTGGGGCACACAGGGGGGAGGAAAGCTTATCTTAGCCAGCCATGGTTGAGTGCTAGCAGACGGACAGACAGAGCCCACGGCTGGAGCACCTCCCCGCCCCTCCTCGAGGCGGCTCGGGTCAGGGCCAAAGGGGACTATAGCCCCAGCCCCGACATGGGTCCGACACTGTTATCCCCCTGATCTCCTGGGACCTGTATCAGTGTGAACCTGCAGTGTGCAGGGAAAGGGACAGGGGGCACTGATGCTATCGCTGTCTCTGACTCTGAATGTTGAGTCCTTGGGGACGCTCTGGCCTGGAGATGATCAAACTCTCTCAGGTCTCTGAAGAGAAAAACGATGATTTGCAGACAGTGACCCCCATTACCAAGGGGCTTTCTGACTGATGGTCTTGGAAAATCAGAGTTAAATGATCACCTAAGTTATCACATGTCAAGTCAGGTCACCTTCATTTATAAAGCGCTTTTAACAATATGTATTGTTTCAAAGCAGCTTTACGGTTAAAACAGAAATTACTGTAACACATTGTTTAGGCTTTATAAAGCATTAGGATGAAGTTATTGTCCAGATAAATTTAGTTTTGATTGATTCACTTCCGTTGCGAAAATCAGGGGCCGCTAACACGACACCGCTCTAAAAGAAAAACACTTAATGCGCTCTGGCCGCCCATCCGCACAAAACAGTGCCAGCCTCTTCTCAAGACATCATATAACTGACGTCTTTTGACCAATGTTTTAGGGTACCCTTTAACGTCAGTTACATGACGATCCTGGGACGTCATACAACTGACGCTTTACCTTTAACGTCAGTTAGGTGACGGGGTAGGTTTAGGTCTGGGGTAGGGTTAGGATCTGATAACATAATCTAACCGTCGTTAAAGGGTACTCTAAACAGTGGATGTTGACGGATGGTTAAAAGACGTCCCAAGATGTCAGTTATATGACGTCTTGGGATGAGACTTTGTTATGCCTGGTGTCTCGAGAACACACTCCCTGAAATAGTTTCGAAGGTGCAAACGATTATCCGTTATCTCTGCGCAAACCTCAAAAACGCTAACGCAGCATTACGTGTTCAGTCCATAGGTTTGCAGATTTGAAAATATATGTGCGCAGGCGTGTAGCCCTTCTTCACAAATACAGTAGCCACGCAAACCAGAATTGTCCTGACGTCATTTTATCTGTACAGAGGTAAAGGGATGGAGGCCTTCACAGGGGAGAGACTAGTTGACACTTCCGGACTGCGTTGTCGTCGTGTCCTGGTAATGGTCCAAATTCAATCTGTTCATCTTATAAAACTGATCATGTTCTCTTCAGAAAATTTGGACTAAATAGTTTATTGTTCTTTGAACAAGCATGAAAAACACGTTTAAACCCATTCCAATAAAGATCTGTAAAGCTTTCTTGGATTTTTACAAAATTATCTTTAAAATACAAATAGACTGTTATATACTGTTATAAAAACAGTAATATTGTGAAATGTTATAATAACTGTCCTCTAATTTATTTAAAATCATGTGACACTAACGACTGGCATAATGGCTGCTGATAATTCAGCTTTGCCAACATAGGAATAAATTACATTTAAAATAAATTAGAGGACAGTTATTTAAAATTGTAATAATATTTCACAATATTGCTTTTTTCACTGTATTTTTGATTTAAAAAAGCAGCTTTGGGGACCATAAGAGACTTATTCCGAACTTTTAAGCCCTGTACAGTTGTATATATGCACAATGTGCACATAACCATCTTGCTTAGCCATACAATATACACTTTCACGCAACTTGAAAAAAAGTGAGAGGTTTTCAACTCTATTTTTAACTAAATACATTATTTGAACCGAATGCATTTTCCTTTAGAAACGTAGCTTATATTATACTGTAAATGCATGTTACTCGTTTATGTAGCAGTTTGTGTAGTGTATTATCTTTATGTTTAAACACGTAGCTGTTATTTATCCACTCTGTGTCGATGTTGTTTATACTGTTGTCCTGTGGCATTTTCTGGGACAACTGTAATTGGCACAGGAGATGAGTGCTGTGTTCCTCACGCCGTGCTGTCCTGACAGGAAGGTTGACTCCAGGCCACTGGCCTTCATTTCCTTCATGTCTTTCTGCTTCGCTCCACTACCTGCCCACATTTCCGCCGTGGCCCAGGAGCGACACCTAGACATAGAGAAAGAGGGAAAGAGACAGTGAAAACTAAGATGGGCCACGGGTCTTGTAAAAGTCGTCGTATAATTTAGATTATGGGAATGTGAGCCTGGGTGAGTAAAGTCTTAGGTATTGATTGAGCGTTTGTGATCATGATGCTCTGCATGTTACATGTAATGGCATGGGCAATGACAGGCAATTTCAAAACACCTCCAGGTGGCATAGATCCTCATTTATACCTCATGCCTTTGCAGAGTCATTAGGTCACACTCCAGACAAGCTCTCTTTAGAATCTGCTTTTTATTGTAGCCCCTCAAAAACGGCACTGTTTGGAATAGTTTGCAAGCTGTTGTAACACAAACTGTTGTTGCCCGGCACACATCAGCCGCTGTATTTGCATGTGCTTGGATGCTGGGAACAGCAAATTGACTGAGCAAATAGCCATATTACCACACAGTGGGGGGAGTCATGTTGTATTCCGCAAACAACGGAGTGCACTTGCAATGGTCCTCATGTGGAGAGGCACATGCATTATGAACACTTGGAGATGTGAAAAGCAGAGATCCAGTAATAATATGCACTCATGACACAAATTGAAGAACAAATATCAATGGAGGACTCCGCTGCTGTCGAGTGGCTGTGCGAAGAACCATTATGAGGGAGTGGAACTGGTCAAGTAAAGACAGATATTATAAATGAGGCTTGTGCCATGATGCTTGTTCATAATATCATAGTGGAGTGCTGAGTAGTTCTGTGGACGTTGTGAGCAGGAGCGCTGGGCAAAAATCAAAAATTAGGAATTTACGAGTTGTAATTTTCTTTCTATCTATCTATCTATCTATCTATCTATCTATCTATCTATCTATCTATCTATCTATCTATCTATCTATCTATCTATCTATCTATCTATCTATCTATCTATCTATCTATCTATCTATCTATCTATCTATCTATCCATCTATCTATCTATCCATCTATCCATCTATCCATCCATCCATCCATCCATCCATCCATCCATCCATCCATCCATCTATCTATCTATCTATCTATCTATCTATCTATCTATCTATCTATCTATCTATCTATCTATCTATCTATCTATCTATCTATCTATCTATCTATCTATCTATCTATCTATCTATCTATCTATCTATCTATCTATCCATCTATCCATCTATCCATCCATCCATCTATCTATCTATCTATTCACAAGTCTATTCACAAGTTTTTTTTAAAACTTGTTTCACAATGTTCAAACGGGCAATTTTCAAACATTTTAAGAGGCATCCTTTCAACCCCGGTGAGTTGTCCGACTTGTCCAGCTAAGGGAGAGCATGCATGGCTGATGTCTCTGAGTAATGCTGATTAAAGAACAATGACTTCATTTGATCAGTTTGGTCTGTACACATCATTCGCGAGATAGCGAGTTTTAAAGGTTTGAGGACAAGCTCCAGTAAGCGTGACCCGTCCCCCTTATGTTCAGCTCTCCGTGTCTTAATGCACAGTGGCCGATATGCCCCGGTGTGGATGTCAGTGCCATTGAAAGTCATAGCTGGAGAAGTCGCTGTTGATTATGATATAATTCTGCTTGCCACAGTTTTATAAAGCCACCCCAGCAATGCCCTTCTAGCCGCAGGGGCCAAGCTGGGCCACGCAATGTGTATTAGAAAGTCCTCAATTTCACACATGCTTACTCTTGAGTGAGTTTCGCATAAAGGGATTAGGAGGGAGGAAGTGCAAGGGAAATGGGATGTTAGACACCCTGCTTAATGGACTGACGGGGCCTGGGCCAGTGTCCTTTCTATTTCCACCTCCCGCCCCCCCACACCCCCCCTCCACATCTCTGCTCTAGTGCACTGACACTCTAATCCACGCTGCTCACTCTCCATGTACATCCTGCGAAGAGGGAGGAGGGAAGACAAGGGCGGAGGGGCAAAGATATTTGTTAAACTCTCCAAACACTGCCAGTGCCACATGGTTTATCCCTTTTTTTAAGCTTCTGCGAATTTGAACAACCCAAGAACCTTCACCCCCCCCCCTTTCCCAATTCTTGGCTTATGTACATTTTGAAGCTTGTTTTATTGCTGCTTATTGCTCTTTGAGGTAGGGAGGGTCCATCGAGATCAATGGAGGACCCCTATCAGGAAAATAAACAAACAAACGAGTGAAAGGACTTTGGTGGGCAACGCTCGGATAACCACTCGGTCAGTCGCTCGACGAGGTCTTTGATGAATGTGTTTTCAACTGATAAAGAGGGCCATTCCTGGGAACTTCATAGAGGGGAGGCCGCCTCAGTCGTGCTCATACACTTCTCCCGGGCGGTGAGCTGTGGGATGTGTCCTGGGAAAGGATCCGGATGAGGAACTCTGAGGGATAAATGTGAGTGTGAGACGACCTGCTCAGAGTCGCTGGGGCATCAACAGCGTGTCCTCCCGCTCCCCTCAGCCCTCCCTAAATCTTCCTCTCCTTGCTTGTCGCTCTTCCTCTCTCCCTTTTTCTCATCTTCCTTCTCTGTCACTTCCATCTTGCTCTCCTCCTCTTCTTCCACTTTTCTTTGCTCTGATGTGGAGGGAGGTTAATCATGGCAAGGGGTCTTGACAAATTGTCTCCTCAGCCCAGTGGAGATTGAGCCACCTGTGTCCCTCTGTGTGAACCCACTGATATGAAAACACACAAACACACACACAATACGCAAAAGTATCAGGAAACAGTTTGAATGGCAAGAATGGTATTAGTGATCTGAAATATCTATTGATGCATATTGCATTAAGACTGTTCAAGATATGACCTTTTTTTGGATTGTGTTTTCTTTTTTTTTTTTTTTTAAACTTTAAAATAAGATTTAGTTCTTTACCATTAGTGAATGCATTAGGTCCTATGAACAACATTATTTTCTAAGATTTTATTAATCTTAGTTATAATTGATACATGTAAATACATTTTATATGATTTAATTTTGAATACATTTTAAAAAGAAACTGACGTTGTTAATTCCTGTTTGCTTATAATACATAAACCACAACAAACCCTGTTAATATTTTTGTCTAAGTTTACAATTAAAATGATTAAATTTATTAATAATCATTTAATATCTTATTCAGCGCTGTTTCTCAAATAAATTTGTTGTTTTTATGATTGTAGAATTTATTTTTTTACTGAAAAGCAAGTTAAAAAGGATCAATTTAAAAAAATATATACTTTGCAGTGTACTGTTCATTTATGCCACTTGAAATGTTAAAAATGTGTTAGTATACGCCAAAATTTACATTAACCAAAGTTTATAACTGCTGTTATTTATTAAAAGCATTGATTGTTTTTTCTTGGTAGATATCACATTAACTAATGCTAATAAACCAAATAGTAAATTGTCAATGCAGGAGAAGGAAACTTCTGTAAATTATTGGAGCTAAATGTCTTGTAAAATGACATGGTCCATTTTTCCATGTAGTGCCCTTTATTATATTACAAGATTATTAAACAGTTAAAGTCCCATGGCATTTATATTAAACTTGTATCATAACCCCATTGTCACTGCTCAGATAGCCTATGATAGATTCAGTTGCCAAACAATCATCTATATTTAATTAAGGTCTTAATAACTGTCATCGAACACTAGTTAACTTTTAATAAGACATGTCCTTAGAAAGATAATTTACTTGTAATTATCTTTTCCTGTTAAATCACATTGAAAGTGACCCGAACAGTCATTTTTAAACAAATTGCGCAATTTTTCATCAAATGTTTCACAATTTGGTAATTAACGTATCCTCTAATCAGATAATTGGTCACTAAATAAAAAAGGATCTGTTAGCTTCATAAATGCCAATTAACACCAGGAGCAGCTGGGCCTTTAAAAGTTTATTGTTGATGCTGGGAATGTGATTGGCATCTTCCTGAAGAGCCTTGAATTTCATGAGGAACATTCCTGAACAGTGGTGGCTCAGCATGTGCCTGTTTATAACGCGATATCTCCTGATATAGGAGATGGCACTGATAAGATAAGCCAGCTCTTTTAATGTGATTTTTCATGCAGTTACACACTGTATTCAATTTAGATCTCCAGATTATGCGCTTATTTATATATTTATTTATTTTAAAGAGGATGATAATGCACATGCACAACTATTTTACATTACATTATTTTGTGTCACGTAACCGTGTGATATATGTTCTGTAGGATGGACAATGATCTGCCATTGTGAACTAGGTGTTGTGTATGATTAAATGTGAGCATTTAGAAGATAAATTTGTCACAGATTTGGTCTCACGGTAATGCGATCGATTGGGTCATTTACTCTCTAGGTCAGAAGGGTTTGTATTGGCACTAGTGAGAGCTCTGCAGTCGATGGCCAGTCCATCTCCACAGACCTGGCCTGGGTGATGGTGGCCCACCATGAAACCCATCGAAATGTATTTTGTGCACATTACTCAAATGACTCCCTTTCAAAGCTCATAACTGCAGTATCACTATATAGAGACAAACACCACAGCTGGTTCTTAATACAGAATCTGGCATTTTTACAATAATAATTATGTGATGCTTAAAATTTAAGTATATACAAGTAATATAATCAGCCTTATTATGTAAATAATCTCCATACAATTAGTAAAAGATGTTGTTTTATACACTGAGTTTTTTTTAAAAAACGTTCTGTGTAACAGTAATACATCAAGTCATGTAGTTTATCATGTAAACAAATCACTTTTTTGCTGAGCTAAAATACTATTTTAGGCTTTCACTTGTATATACACATCTTACCAGGCAAAATACAGGTTTATAATGAATTAATTCAAGAAAATCCATCAGATTAAAAATGTTTTACTTAAAGATCCTAAATAAATAAATATGAAAAAACTATCTGTGGTAAGAATTCATGTTTTACAGTAACTTTGGTGTTCCAGAGTCACCCCCCTCCGCCCCCCACTCAACTCAGCCCAGCTTACTGACCTTTACATCCCTCCTGCTGCTGAGGTTGCTCCTTCCTCGTAGTTCACATGTGCCCTAACCACAATCTCACAATCTCTCCGCAACCCAACCATACGCGCCAACCCATTTGACTAAGGTTGTCGAGCCACACTGTCTTTGTTAGTGGCAACGGTTCCGTATGGCAAACTACCTTACCGCAAAACACAATATTTGCCCAAACACCAACCCTCATTCATACACAGAAACGTAATAACTGTAATTATTATGCAAATTATACAAATACAAAAGAGTTTTTCCAAGAATTCTACAAAACCGTAGCGTGGCGGCCTGTACTCAGCCAATTCATTATAAACAATAAGACAAGAAACAAATAATAAAAATAATAAATAATGCCTGTTTCCATTTATTTTGTGTAAAAATTGCATAGATTGCTAACAATTCACCTTTATTCCACAAGGTGGTAATGTCTGATACACAATGATGAACTGACATTTCACTCATAGTTACCGCAGGGAGAAAACAAATGAATAGGAAGTGTCTTCAGCAAATTTGCTCAGCTATTTACAGCAGAGCAAGTGCTGAACACAATCAAATAGCACTGTCACTTGATGGTGGATCTGATGAAGAAACTGTCAGCGATCAAAATATTGATCCAGATGTTGAGTGTACTGGGAAATGATTTCTGACGAGGATAGGTATAAAACATTTGCTCAAAATAAACCCTTCCACACTCCAAAAGGTAACAAAATATGCTTTATTTTTATTCTTCTACAATTTTTACTCTAATTTAATGAGAGTGTTATAATATCATGACAGGTAGAGATCGATCCGTGTTAGATGTAGCTCCGGGTCACTAAAGACCCGAATATGTAATAATGATTGGCGAAACATTCATGCATTTAATGGTTATACAAAACTGGGCAGTGTTGGAAAAGTGCATTACTATATAGTATTTTGATTCTTGGGTATTTGAATATGTTGCAAATTAATTTGTAAACTGTAGTGAAAATAAAGTACCACTCAGGAAATGACAGTAAAAGGCTCAGTTAAAAGGCCAGGCTTATGGTAGGTTTAGTTTTTTTTTTTTTTTTTTTTTTTTTGTAGTGTTTGTTGCAATATGTCTGCCAGCCCTTCCTGCACATGGCAGATCTGGAGTAATGAAGAATTCCAGCTGCCAAGCAGAGCCGCACCGCTTGGACAGTGGGCATTTTTCATTCTGTAATGTGTGCATGGGTCATTAATTGCGGCTTGCCATGGGTCCAACGGGCTTGTCATTTGGGTATACCACATCTATACATCTGCTCTCACCCTACCCCATCACGGCACACCTCCCCTGGGTCTGTCCATGCTCCGCTGTGGCCTGCATCACCACAGATCCCTGCGGGAACATTGCGGCCCCAAAAAATAAAACAGGAATGGCCTTGTTTTAGTGGTCACCAAGTCTCGTTTAAACAGTCAAGCACCGTTCTAGCAACCTTAATATTGTGGATGAACTTAATTATCACATTTTTCAAATATCTCCTTTTGTGCAGAAGTCATACAGGTTTGGAACAACATGAGGGCGAGTAAATGATGGCAATCAATGTATAGTATTTTTAAACAGGCCTATAAAGATTCTACAATTTATTATTTGATCATAGCTGTATTTTTTTTTCCGGCACAAGAAATTGATCATTTTTGGAACGACATGAAGGTGATTAATTATGACAGAACTATACCTTTAATACAAAAACTGTTTCTTGCTTATATATGTAATTTTAACCTTTAAAGTCACTTCAGAGCTTCAGTATGTGGTGTTAGACAGGTGCCGAGAGTGTGTTTTATTAGTTTGTGTGTGTGAAGAATAGCCCATGGCTGCCCTGTGGCTCATGTTGCTTGCCAGAGGCGGCTACTCTCCCGCCTTTATCAGTGTGCCGTATTGATTGGGGTGCATATGTGTGTGTGTGTGTGTGTGTGTGTGTGGATGTAGGTGGGAGACAGTGAAAAGAGTGGTTGCTCTCCTCCATCTTGGCTCTGAATGAGGCCCCACAGCAGGAGGGGAGGAGTCTCTATTGGTGTGATGTGTTTTGTCAGAAGCATCTGTTTGGTCACAGGACGTGGCATAATCCTCGACCTTGAGCGCACCAGCCGAGACTGAGCACAGTGCTCAGCTGTGGCCCTGCGTGGGCCCATTAACACCTCTCACACTCAGGCTCGGGGCCCGCGCTGACATCGGAGCCCACACACCTCTCTCCACAGCGCCACAGGCCTCTGCACTTTTTAGACCACAGTTTGGCAGTGCTCTTCCTGTGTGTTTCGGCTTCCTTTTGTACTTAGTGGTTCTGATTGTTTGTTTGTAGATTGATCTTTTTTTTATCAATTGACTGAATCAAATAAATATTTGGTGACAGGACCACCTTTTGACTTTAAAACATATTCTTTCTAAAGTACTCTCTCTCTCTCTCTCTCTCTCTCTCTCTCTCTATATATATATATATATATATATATATATATAATTATTTATAAATCAGGGTTATTAAAGCTACACTGTGTAACTCTTTTAGTTTATTCTTAGCTAAAAAACACTTAGTTCTTTCAAAAATATATGTGTTCATTAATGTATATTTACTTCGTTCAAGAAATAAAGTATTCTTGTGAGTGTATAATATGTCATTGAAAATACATACGGGTAAGGGGTTTTAATGTCGGTCGCCATGTTGCCCCTCCATCTTGAAAGTACATTAGCCAAAGAGGGACATAACCGTTAATTCAAGCTTCGGCTTTCGCGTTTACGTTTGAGTTAACAATCATGGACGAGGTCGAACTGGAAACCATTTTATCTTGGACTACATTGGCCACCGTAGGAGTTAAAACGAAATCGGAATTGAGAGGAACAGAAACTAATATTCACTGGATGGTCATATACCTTTTCACCGCTAGATGGGGGTAAAAATCACACAGTGTAGCTTTAACAAAATTTACTGACTTTCAGCTCTTGGTAATATACAAATTAAACAAAAGTAATTGAAATAGCTCAACACACACCCACACACCCACAAAAGAAGATGCAAATCAGCCTCAGAGCATCACAGAGTCACCACTGCTTAACTTAACTGTACTTCCTCCAGACATGCCACTGATCCATAGGACTGAGACGTTCCTCAGAACAGAATCCCAAAACTTCTGTGGCTGATTTATATGATTTTTTAACAAATTGGAGCCAACTTTTCTTTTGCTTTTGGGTCAGAGGTGGTGTAGTTGGTGTTCTGGCATGCGTACATACGTGCCTTACTGTTCAAGCTGAAACTCCAGCGCCTGTTGCCAGCAAGTCTTGCTGCAGGTCTTTTGCAGTCACTCGAGGGTTTTTCTGAACCTGCCTGCTCAGAAATCTGGTTGCAGCCGTTGATAGCTTCTTTTTTTCTGCCCCGTCCAGGAAGAGAATACGATGATATCTTCTTCTCTTAACTCTTCGGACCATTCTTTTGCCATATTTCTAACATGCAGTCAAACGTGACACTCAATAAACCTAGCCAGTTCAGATATTTCATGTTTGCTAGCTCAAGCACACCTGGTGCAACTAATGAAGCCTTTGATTAGTTGCTTGAGGAAACACCTGCTTTGCAGATTTTTACAGTTGTGCGGGATTGTATTCAGTTGGTTGAATCATTTTGAGACTGCAGAAGTCAATAAAAGTTGCATTTTCGGTTGGAATTAATTTGATGAAAAAAAAAACAGTAATTTTGATAAAATATCATTACAATTTTAAATAGCTGTTTTTTCTAATGTATTTTAAAATTTTCAGCATCGTTACTTGCATCGTTACCTATATAGTCTCCAGTGTCACATGATCATTCAGAAACCATTCTAATATGCTGATTTAGTGCTTAAGGAACATTTCTTATTTAATTTTGAAAACTATTTTTGCTGATTAATATTTTTGTGAAAACCTTTGATGTTGAATATTTCTGTTGAGTATTTCTATTTCTCGTAAATAGAAATCTTTTGACTCAATGTACTATTTTTTTTTTCTACAAAACATGTTTATATAATGATAAAAAAAATACTATAAATTAAAGTATCGATATAAATACTGTATATACATATAGTGTGTGTGTGAAGGAGTAAAATTAAAATGATGATTTTGGCAGCTTATTCAAATCTTGGGAACAAGATTGAATGGAGGACTAATGCTTAATTCTTTTATGTAAATGACAGACTCCCTCAAGCTAGGTGTAGTAGATTTATCCAATATTAGTTGATTTTTGCAATCTGCATGCCTAATTTACAGTGCAACTAGAGATAATGTGCAGAACAAAGAGGCCTTTAATTGGTATCTGGCTATAGCTTTAAGAGAAGCTTGCACACCAAATCTCTTGCTCCGTTGCTAATCGGAGGACACCGAACAAAATGTTAAGCACCCCTCTGTTATGTCCTCATGAATGTCAAAAATTGTCCTCCATACTTTCTCTTTATTATTTATTTACATTTGCGTCTGCGTTTAGCTCGGGCTTTTGCGCGTAAAGCGGTGATAAGCGCTTCCACGGGTGGCCGATTAGAGGGGGAGACGGCGACGCTTAGATCACCGTTAAGGGAGATGTGGCAAACATCTGCAGAGCCATCTTCTCAGGGTCATCTCACTCCAGCTCAACGAGCCCATCCCCACTGTGGCCAATTAAAGAAATTGCCGCAAAAAGAGCATTTTATTAGTATTTACTCGTTCCTCTCAGTCCATCGCCATAAATTCTCCTTGAGGCATGCTGGAAAACAAATTGGCACATTAACTTGTGAATGGCTAAAGAGGCACTCCGGCTGCGCCTCAGGAGCTGCTGGGTATCAAAGTGTCTGCCGTTCTGAGCAATCTGTCTGCTTTATCATTCAGTGTGACAGTGGGGCTGAGAGAGCCAGGCCTGCCGCAGGGGCTGTGTATGAGGGAGAGCATTAGCTCTCTTTCCCTTGGCAGGCCCAAGCTGTTTGCCATTGTATCCCAGAGAGCCCTGTCTATTTATCTGTTATTACATTCGAATTGGCAGATCAGACCCTTCTGCTGCGACCACGTTGGCTGCATTTCCCTGTTTCTTTTTCTCTCTTTCTTTCTTTCTCTCTGCTCTTCTCTTTTCTGGACCTCCAGCACCTGCTTCCTTTCTATCTCCCTCCTGCCCTCCTTCAGTCTCCCACTGCCTCTATTCCTTACCGTCCTGTTACAGTCAGCACTTCTGTGGATGAGAGCGGTCTGATGTCTTATGTCTGATGGGGACTGTTGTGTCGTAGCACATCCTACAGGGGCATCAGTTGGATTGCATTGGTGGGGCTTTCCAAGTTTTAATGAGGATTGGATTACCATGTTTGTGTTTGTATGTGTGTCGTGATAATCCTTTTAGTAATAAGTCATTTCCAAGAGCAGTAAATAGGCTTGTCGTGGGCAACCCCACACGCGTAGCTCTGATGGGTGGTCTGGTTTTTAAATGATGTGTGTAGAGTTGCTTATTTCTTAAGGTAAGGATTACCACATACATTTTTTTATGATTTTTTTTATTTACAGGTTATTTCAAGCAAATTAAAAATATTATTATATTATCTTTCTGTTTTTCTTGCTAAAACATGAAGGTCGGTATATATGATGAAAACAAAATTATGTTATAAATATATTAATATATCTCAGGGTTATTATCACTACCTAAAACTTATACCATAAAAAACAGGTTTTTATTTATTTTACCTAAATAAAATTAAATATTAAAAAAATGTTACTTTTTTATTTTAGCTATATTTATAAATGTTGCTTAAATGGATGTTTTTACAAATTT
Source organism: Cyprinella venusta (assembly GCA_038021265.1). Classification (NCBI taxonomy): domain Eukaryota; kingdom Metazoa; phylum Chordata; class Actinopteri; order Cypriniformes; family Leuciscidae; genus Cyprinella; species Cyprinella venusta. The sequence goes on along the minus strand of CM075881.1, from coordinate 13,328,339 downwards.
TTTTATTAAACTCAAAATAAAAAAAAAATAAAAACAAACAAACTGTAGACTTGAATTTATATTATACTGGATGTAAACTAGCTACAGATTATACTACTAAAATAGTATGCTTTATTACAATGCAAGAACAATTTAAACACCCTAAAATAACTTATTAACAGTAAAATTTAATGGGGGGTGACAATAGCTGTTTACGAGGATTACAACATTCCATAAGCAGGAGACAATGCAGCATGGACTTAGTCTCTCTCTCTCTCTCTCTCTCTCTCTCTCTCTCTCTCTCTCTCTCTCTCTCTCTCTCTCTCTCTCTCTCTCTCTCTCTCTCTCTCTCTCTCTCTCTCTCTCTTTCTATATATGTATATATCTGCTCCCTTTGTCAGCTCTGCCGGCCCATCAAAGGGTGATTTTCCACGCCGCCAGGCCAGGAGGCTCTGAGTTAAAAGAGAGAGAAAGGCCTGTGCCGTAGCCAGGGACAGGTGGGAGGCGGAGCCCTGAACAATAGCTTGCCAGGATCTCAACTCAGGGATGTTGACTGAGCTCTGGGCATGGGCCAGTCAGTCACTGAACTGAAAATAGTCATGCCCTGACAGCGCCAGGCATGCTGAGATGGACAGATACACACGGTGACTGTATACATGTGAGAGTGGACAGTGGACACTATGTTTTTAGTAGCATGATGGTAGTTTAAAACTGTTTTAAAGCTACTTTTTCCAACAAGTAGCAGTGTGGTGCACAACTTTCTCAATGTGTGTTGTCACATTGCTTGAACAGACAGCTTTGTATCCAAGCCGAGTAATCAAATTCACTCTGAAAGTGTCCTCTATTCAATCTTTTTAGGTAACTGATTGATCCGGACAGTTCATATTCAACAAGTATGCTTCACATACTGTAATTGCTGCATTTGCTGCTGGAAAGGCGGGGATGCACCCTAATTTGAAAGTGATTGCAGTACCAGTTTGGGCCACAATCTTGGATACAGCTCCTTTTAGCGAGTTTTTAATGTTTTTCTGACATGTTCTCTAATAATGCTACTCTTTTTTTGAGCATGTCGCTTACAGTTGAACTTTAAATTACGAATAGCTTGGGAAGCTCCAGTTTCAACCCATCTTCTGCCCAATGCTAATATAAACACAGGCCAAGTCTAAGCACCAGAATGAAATGCTGATCCCAGCAGTCTTCCCTGCAGGTTAAACAGCACTACAGTTACTGTCCTTCTCTAAGAGAGTCTCTCGTCCACCATATTTCAAAGTTCCTCTGGCCAGCTCTTTTATTCAGGCTCAAATGAGATCCCACAAAATCTATATCACATCTTTAAAACGAAATAACTCTCCCTCTCTGCAGTGGCATTGACCTCGGTGGGGCAGTTGTGGTTCAGTGCACTGGGCCCTCCGGTGGCAACGATGGGGGAAGCGATTTAAGGCCCCGGGCCACACCAGACCCCAGGTGCGCCAAGGCAAGCAGTTAAATTTCATCATTACCCTTTCTTCGCCGTGTTAGCTTTTTATAGGCCTTTTACGGCTAGAGCGGACAGTGCCGCACTGGTCCCAGTGGTGCAGGCTGGAGAAGGGAAAGGAATGGACAGAGATATGGACAGAGGGTGGGGAGAAGGCAAGGCGAGAAAAAGAGAGAAAGAGAGACTGGGACATCACTTGTCAAGTTGACTACAGGATGATGTAAAAACAGCGGCGAGGGCAGGGGATAAGAGCGATGATGAATGGGCTGCGGACGTTCATCCATCCAGTTGAAGGATTTGCAGCGCAGGAATTGTGTACAGATGCTGACATCTGAAGGGGGAGAGGCGGAAAGAAAAAAAGGAATGCTATCTGGGAGTAAGACAGAACACTGTTGATGCAGAGTGATGGGAAAGAAGGACACAGTACAATAGGATGCTTGCAGATCTAAAGTTGACCGTATGAACACAACAGTCAGAGCAGGTGTCACTCAAACGGTCAGAATTGGACATCCTACCTCTGTTAGTATAGAACATACAATGCAACTGCCATAGCTTGACTTCTACTGTAATAGATTATAAATTGAGGAATTTTGAAATGAGAACCTTGTGACCTGCCCCATCACTGAAAAGGGGGAAAAAAATCGTTCTTTATGTTTCTAATCCAAACCATTCTCGAGATATAATCATTTAAAGGGACACTCCACCCATTTGCACAAAAATCCACAAAATATTATGCAGCACAACGGTTTTTAACATAAGAAATGTTATTTGAGGGCCGAATTAGCATATTATAGTGATTTCTGAAGGATCACGTGACTCCTAATGATACTGAAAAATAAGCTTGGCCAACACTAAACTACATTTTAAAATATTTTAAATGAGAAAACGTGTAATTATATTTTCACAATATTAATGTTTTACTGTATATTTTGATTTAAAAAAAATTCTTATTGCAATCAACTCATTGCAGCCTACAACTAAAAATGATAAAGTGTGTCAGTTATTGGTTTAATTTCTATCACATACAGGTCTGGATTTGTTACAAACCACTGTGATTTCCAGGCCTCAGGTTAACCTACTGTAGATTAATGTCTCAGCCATGAGCAAGCTCTCATTGTCTCTCAAAATGTGATTAGCACAGGGTTAAGTACCTCTTCGTTTCGTTGGGTCCAGTGGGTTTGTGTTTGAACGAGGGATAAGAAGGGAAAGAGCGCTCAGAGGGTGGTGTGCTGTACCTTTGCACCATGCCAATGTCAGCAAGCTGTGCCAGTCTCACCGGGCGGCCATCCATGTCCCGGGCTCCGCCGCTCTACGGCGAGGCTCCACAAACTCTCTGCATATGCTCCGTATGGCCCAGACAGTCCGTCCAATTTTCCACCATCTGCTGGGCCTGCACTTACGCACCACAGAAAGGTCACCGTCAGCTCTGCTTGACTCGTAAAAATTCAAATGACACTGTGAGAAACCACCATGATTGTTGTCATCACCAACATCACCTGATGAGACCAGATCCTCTCATGTGCATGTGCAAAACCAGGCATGGAAATGGCATCCGGCCAATGGGGTTAGTGCTGTATCAGCTGATTCCACTGATGATGTAGAAGCACAGACAGGCCAAAAGAAGCTGAGACGAGGCCAGAACAGGACGTCTGGTGTCTAGTCCACTGTAAAAGGAGGTTTTCACACAGCTCAGACAGGCAACGTGGTACGATTGCTTTATTCACAGAGCTTGTGTATCTCTAAATAATATCTGCTGCTTGCAGATGGGTCCCTGCGTCTCGGCACAATGGGATGGTTCAACCTTGCCTTCGCTCTAACAACACACTAATGCTATGACGGTTGTGATATGAGAAGATTAACACAGCTGCTTTCACCCTGCCAATGCATTAATTAGCTTTTCTTCTCTTTCTTTTTGAAAAAAAAATACATATTATACTATTATTTTATCTTGAAATATATATATATATATATTAGCACACATCAGAAAGAGTATAGGAGGAGATGCTCAATGTGGCAAATACAAGTATAAAAGTCACACTTCTCAGGTTAAATAGGCAATGGCCTTTTTGATATTGTTTATGGCAGAATGCGCATTATTCTGTATGTGAGTCCATTACCTCTTTCAACAAATATTCCAACTTGTATTTAGTGTTATTTATAGTGTGTTTATAGTGTATTCTATAGTATTTATTTCAAATTTTCATTTAAGGTTTTAGAAATTGTATGTGCATTTGCTGTATTATTTTTTTATTGGTTTTGGATTTTATACCTATTTTGTAGAGCTGTCAAACGATTAATCGTGATTAATCGCATCCAAAATAAAAGTTTGTGTTTACATAATATATGTGGGTGCACTGTGTATAATTATTTTGTATATATAAATACACACACATGCATGTATATTTAAGAAAAAAAATATTATTTATATATAAAATATTTATATATAATATAAATTATGTTTAAATCTATATACAGTATATACATGAAAATATACAAGCATGTGTGTGTATTTATATATATATATATATAAAATAATTATACACAGTGCACCTACATATATTATGTAAACACAAACTTTTATTTTGAATGCGATTAATCGTGATTAATTGTTTGACAGCCCTACTAGTTTTATTTTTATTTCAGCTTTAGTATTTAAAAGCTTTTTTTTACATTTTAAATTTTTGTTTATATTTTTGAAGTGTTGAACTGATTTAATATTTATGTTTTTCAACGTTATTTTAATTACAGATGAACTATTTTTAATCATTTAACTCTTAGTTAACAAAAACAACACTTCTTATACACTAGAAAACATAAATGTCTGGAAAGAGTTAAATGTCTTGAAAGAGTCAAGATGGCTACCAAGTGAGCTGACTTCCATAAAGGGACTTTGGCCTACATGTTGCTCAGGTGAATCTGGCATTAAAGGTGCTGTCCATGGTCCTAAATCACTCTGTTCCCAGAGAAAACTCCACACAGAGACAAATGAAGGGCAATTTTGATTAGATAAAGCCATTGTCAATTATTATGTATTGATTTATTTTACATTTTTTGCATATTGCGTCTCTATTATCATCATCTGTACATTAGCAGGTGGAAGTGGTGGCTTTGTTTAGATGCACATATGTGTTCATTTGTGTGTATCTAAAGGTGGGGGAGGCGTGCATGTGTGTGTGCGTGCTTGTGTGTGCGTATGTGTGTGCAAGCATTCGTGCGTGTATGTGTGTAAATGTGAGAGGAGACACGGGTGGGCGGGAAGGAAGGAGGGGTGGCTTGTTCTAACGGTTCTTTGAAAGAGATAAATGGCTTACAGATGGCCCAATCAATATATTCAAATGAGACATGTAAAGTAGCCGGGCAGCCGTCGGAGATCAGGCTTGGACTAGCTGAAAGGCGCACAGCCAAGGAGACCCGAGTCTCTCTCTCTCTCTCTCTCTCTCTCTCTCTCTCTCTCTCTCTCTCTCTCTCTCTCTCTCTCTCTCTCTCTCTCTCTACCGCACACAGGGACAGACCTCACCTGCCCTTTGCCCCATCCTAACTGCTTTGAGCAGCCGTTGATGTCCTCAACAATAAATGAATTTGGAGACGTTGTATGGAATGAAAACAATATGCTTGCTGCTTATATGCTATTTATTTGTTTTTCACGAATCATGGCTGCATGTTGTTGAGTAATGCACAGAGAGATTAGCTTTGTGTCTGTGGGTGAGCAGGGAAAGGCTATGGCCCCGGGGGCAGCCTCCGGGGGAAAAATGTTCCCCTGACACAGATAACATCCAATTCCTCCCCTGTGAAATGCAAAAATCCACCCTGACATCAGCAAAACTGTTTTATCATCCTGTATCAGATCCTGCTTCTCTTATCGTTTTGTTACACACACTTACACGCAAACGTCCACTTCCTCGAAATCAAATTTGTGCAAAAAAGGAGGAAGATCCCCCCCCCACACACACATACACACTCACACAAACAAACATGAGCACTTACAAAGCACTTAACAACATTAAGTGTGGCACACTCCTGTTGTTTAGTTGTCATGATATAATAATACCGTATGGACAGTGATACAGATAAATGGATGCAGATTTGATGATGTCCTTGACTATGTTAATGAAGGGGATGTTCAATTCATGGCTTACACTATACCTAGATAGTGATGAAACACTTGTTAAAGTGTCTTGACACATTTTTAAACTTTTAAACTCACATTATGACATTACAGTTGAAGCTATATTTCCAACAGTTTGCTTCATATAAGATAGCCTTAAAGGGATACATATCAAATTGAGTCAAAAGTACCACTTATAATGGAATCTGAGCTCGCAGATATCTCCAGAATTGGTTTCATGCCCGCTGTGTTCATTTATTAAACATTTAATAGATGAACATAGATTTGATGATGCTTTTAACTACTAATGAGAGTGCAGTATGATCTCTTTAACATGTTTACATCTGTTTTTAATGCTTTTCAGCAGCTCGAATTATTAAACCAAGTCGGCATCACCAAAGTCAGGGGTTCGATTCCCAGAGAATGCATAAACTTGCGTAATTCCACAGACTTTCACATTCTTTCGAAAAATTTGAAAAGTGTTCACATGTGAGGCCTTGACCTCCCTATAACTCTCATTTAGTCCTCATAACCGACCATCTGTACATTAAAACACTTGCTGACAGATATATTATTATCTTAAAAATGAATGTGCTAGCCTGTGCGCATTCTGAGAGTGGTGATGATGATGGGATACTGCCGGATGTGTTGGCTCGTGTGTGAGAGATTCTCGTCTTGCCCTCTGTCTGCTAACCCAGTAAAAGGGTCCTTGGCCTATTAATTGCCTTGACAGTGATAAAGGAAACAGAGGGGGATGCTATTTGTCTTTAATGCAATACCTCGCATATTACCCAGAGACAAATTGAAAGTGTTTCCTAACATGAGCTGCCCTCATTTTTCTCCTAGCCTTCGAGAAGGTGAAAGAGGTAGGTCATGGGTAGAGACTTGAGGGTGTTCGGGGCACCGATGGAAGGTTTTCGCACCTCATTGTCTGCACGGAAGAGACCTGAATATGTGTGTGTCGTATGTATGTGTGGGGCCAGCACCTGTGAGCAGTCAGGGGTCAGATGTCAAGGAGAAGGCAGGCCCTAAGTGGCTAGAGGGTGTTCCGGGTGTTCGAAACAAACGGAGGAGAGAAAAGGCTGTTCCTCTGTGAAATGACCATTGTTAATCCTGCCAGCGACACGTGGCCTCCTGTCCAGTCTGCTGTTCTCTGAGTCCGCCTACTCACAAAGATGCTTCACTCAGCTGCTGACCTTGGCTTGCCCTGCCTTACAAAAGCAACAAAGATGAATGCCTATTTGGTGAGCCGCTCGCGCCATTATCTTCCACACTTGTCATTTCCTTGAGTGGCTCATCCTAACGTGACCTGCAATGGGTCAGGTCTGCCCTTTCTCTTTCTGCATAATGTCCACATCTATAAACTCCTTTCTGCAAGAGAAACAGGCTTGATTTTGCAGGGGTGCTTGAGTATGTTAAACTTTTGTTGTTGTTGTTGTTGTATTTTGCACTGCATCCCTGTTCACTTTTAAATTAAGCATCAAAATTGATTCTTCTCCATCTTTGAAGTGTTTACAATCCTTTATTTGCTTTAGACCTTGTGTGGTACCTACGCCAAAAGACGTATAGGAAAATCTGCATTCATTTGGTTGTCCTGTGGTTCATTTTCATGGTTTTACATTCAGTGTTAGAATGTAAAAAAAATCTTTCAATTTTTTCTCAAACACAAAATTTGAAGTTAAGTTAATTTTCTATACAAGAAAGTTTTTTTTTTTGTGATCTCTATTAGATCAGTGTTTTATTTGTACCTTACTGGTCTGACCAATGAGTCCCATGACAAGCCGTCAAATCTGGAAACGTTTGTCTGTACCGCATAAGACTTTATCTCATTTAAAAGAGTCTGATATTCAATCAATGCAGATTAAATTGCCCAAGGTAAGACTATCTTTTCCAGTTCTCACATTCTGGGGAAACAGCTAAATACGATTATGCATATGGGCAAATTATACAGAGATGAGGATAGTATTAATATGCCATAATTATTTGACAGGATATACTTACACACCGATTAGCATATCAGCAAGACCAGACACAGATAGAGAGGTAGTGAGTGAGAAATGAAAGGAGAACATTGTGAGATAAGAGGCTTCCCCAGTTCTTCCACATGGATACACACACACACACACACACCCATAAATGTAAAGGGGTTGGGTTAATGTTGGGGGGTTAGTGTAGTGTTTCCTGACCTCCTCGAGAATATTTATATACCGTATATTACCAAACTATTTTTTAAAACTATTATTATTATTTTGAGAAACAAATCCAAGTTCAAAAATTCAAAGTTTTGACCTGACTGGACGCTCTTGAAAATATCTCTCCTTTTTGCGGTATAAAAACTGCAGGAGTGCAGGTCAGCTCTTGTCATTGAATGGAACTTGTAGATAAAGTGCTGACTGTCTGTGCCGGGCATCTGAGATCTCTGTATCTCCATGTTTTACTGTGTGTAGTAATACGTCTATCTGTCCTCACGCGTGTCGTATTGGCTCCCTGCTATCAATACCCACAGTGTGGTGTCGTCCTGACTAATGCACTTCTGGTTAGTGCATACATCATTGCCAATTGCAATTGCCATATTGATTATCATCATCACAGGAATCTTAAATCACATGGACTAATCTCAGAGGAGAGATGTTTGCAACACTTATTTGCACGCAGGTGGTCCGGTTCTGCCTGAAAATATTCTTTTATTGCACTTTATTTTCGCATGTATTATTTTTTATGCTATTCCGATAATTTTCACTTCATTTTTTAGTGTTTGATAATTAGCTGGAAAATGATTCAAACGGTTGTCTGTGTACATCTTGTAAATGCTTATATAAAGTACGTTTTTCCAAGTCAGTTTTGCATTTTATTAATTTGTCCTACGCTATCTCACGACCAATTCGTACAAATTCGACGCATGATTAAAAAGAGTCTAATTCGTACTAATTCGTACGACCTCACTCGTACGAATTTGTACGATTTGTCTAAACCCACGTGATGGTTAGGTTTAGGGGCGGGGTAAGGGGTAGGTCATTCGTACGAATTCATACGAATTGGCCAATTCGTAAAATATGTACGATTTAGCAAAATCATACTAATTCGTAGGAGTGAAGTCGTACGAATTAGACACTTTTTAATCATGCGTCGAATTCGTACGATTTGGTCGTGAGATTGGGTTGACTTGTCACACAAATAATTGTTATTATTATTAACTCAGTTTTATAGACGTTAGCCACATTTACCACGAGTTCTCTTCAATATACTGCTTCAATTTTGCTTTGTGAGTTCTTCCGCCATTAAGGAGTTACTTGGCAATTCTTAAATCTGTGAAGGGTATGTGATTTTGTCAGCTGTGACATCCAGCTCGTATGTGAGCTCTGATATGGCCCCAGAGGATATCAAGTCTCCGACACATGAGTCTGTAATTTTCTGCTTCCACGTGCAGGATGCCATAATAATCAAACTAAAATGAGTTTGTAACTACCCCATCTCTTTTGTACGGCTTCACTCATGCCCACTGCCCTAATTGAATCACCACCGAGTCACTGTATCAATTCTAACTTTGGTATTAGGGTTTAATCAGGCATGCCGGGGACCAGCTTGGTGAGGTGAGGGGGTCCTTTGTGTGGCGCCCATCTGTTTGTGACACAAGGCCCAGTTGGGACCCAGAGGGTGCAGCCAAGACAAAAAAAACAACAACAACAAAAAAAAAACAGACAGACAACCTCCTCGATGGCTCAGAGTAGGTGCTAGTACCTCCACCTCCCCCAAATGCTCTTTATATATTTCTCACAAGGCACACAGCCTGCCAGACACCCAGAATCTCTTTTGTAGAATATATTTGTTCCCCTCTGCTTCCTCCCTGCCTAACAATTTTGCATGGCAGCTCATTGGGTCCGTGATATTGCAGTGACTGCTATTAAAGTCTAGTTGGGGGGGCTGCTTTATTTGTCCCTTCAGTTGCAATTGATTGTGACAGTGGTGTTGCCCCCTGCCCCTCCTGTGTGGGAGGAAAAGGATGGGGCTTGAAGGAGGGGGTACCGTTTAGGTTGGCTCCAATTTGACTCTCCCATCACTCAGCCAGGGTCACGACCCCACTGTAAACGAGGCTGAATGCTCAGGGCAGAAGGGTACACTGTAGATGTCTGATTTTGATGTGAACTAGACTGATCAGCAATGGAGGAGACCAGCTCTCACTTGCACTGAGATGCGGAGAACATTAGCCATTTTTTCCATGAAGTAGCGCTGAGTAGTGCCTCCCGCAGAGAGAGCCTGTCCTGGCTCAGCAGGTGTAGCTGATCATGGTGCTCGGAGAGTACGACTGGAAGAGCACAGCCACAACCCAAACAAATGGTGTTACAGGCTGTTGACACACACTCCCATATGGATACGGACACTTTTTTCATACTAATGTGACTTTCGGTAGTATATTAGAAAATTTTAAACTTAGCTGTGGGGTTTAGTTGATGAGTGGTTTCATTTAATTTAATTGGTTGATTTGTTCAGTTTATATGATATTTACACAGGGCACTGGAACACAGACGAGAAGGTGGCGTGATTAGGCTGGTCTCCCCATTCGTCGTCATCTGATGGAACTGAGTTGCGAAAGGGAACTGAATTGATGCTGAAGTTAAAGGGATACTCCACTTTTTTTGGAAATAGGCTAATTTTACAACTCCCCCAGAGTTAATCAGTTGGGTTTTACCGGTTTCGAATACATTTAGCCAATTTTCAGATATTTAGAAGAACATCAGTATCCAGACAGTTTCTGGTCTCATTGACTACCATAGTAGGAAAAAATATATTCTATGTTAGTCAATGAGACCAGAAACTGTCTGGTTACTGATATTATTCTAAATATCAGAAAATCGGCTGAATGGATTTTTGAAAACGGTAAAACTCAACTGTTTTACTCTGAGGGAGTTGTAAAATGAGCCTATTTCCAAAAAAAGTGGAGTATCCCTTTAATATATATTCTATTGTTTCTTCATGATATACCTAATGCATTAACTAATGCAAATGAATTTAACCCTATAGTAAAGTTGAACAAATCTGAGTTAATTTGTGCATTATACTGGTTTGAAACAACAACTACACATTTCATCTGTCTGGTAGCATAAATTCTGCGTTGAGTGTACATGCTTTAGAGTCCTGAGCACAGTAGATCTGTACATCAACCAGTTGGATGTTTACACTGGCAAGTCTCGTTCTCATGTTTACACATTCCCTCAAGGCAAAAAGCTCTTACTACAGACTGCTGGTAGTTAGTCACAGCTTACTGCCAAGTTCATCGAGGGATGTGTGGAAAGGTTGGAAGAGGTTAGTATAATGCCTTCCCATTGAGAAGCACTGGCATGGTCTGCTTTACAGATGGAGGGGATGGGTGGCTGTCACAGCGCCACTCAAGCAGGGGGTGATGTGATTGTGGGTGTATGTGCTTGTCTGCGTACGAAGTAGTGAAAGTGTGGTAGAGTGAATCCGAATGGCCCTCTACAGTCTCCTCCTCAGCCGGGTCCCATATGCCGGTCCACGCTGCCCTCCCTCCCCTCCTTCTCCTCCTGGCCTGCCCTCTCTGTCTACACTGGCTGCACAAATTAGCACAATGTGCAGGCAGGGCTCCTCAGCTGGCCTCCACACCCCACTTGACATGGGCCTGACCTCTCCCGTGTGTGCCTCTCTGGCCCGACTGGGTCCTCTCTGGCTGCCTGTCACTCCAACAGCCCGCTCTGGCTTCGTCAGCTAAGGGGGTGGGGCGGGGGCGGGACACAGACTGCCAGGTCTGGGTGAGGAAGTGGGGATAGATGGGAACTTGCAGGGGCGGCAGATTTTTTAGGAGCCTCTGGGGTTGCCTGGTCAATTAAATTCACATTGTGGGTAAATGATTTGCAAATGATATACAAACAAGTAAGTGTCTTCAAGAGCTTTTCTCTCATTGCCTATTAACAAGTGAACTAAAAGCAGGGCTCATCTGCCAATTCACTGTATATAGACACTTACCTCTGCAGGACTCTGATAAACCAGACTGTCAGTGATGTCTGAACCAGCCCGCTCTTCCATTCTTTGGATAAACAAGAATGCCTGCTCCAATTCCACACTATAGACCATTTCAAAAGATGTAAACAACACTGGCCCAGAAGCACTTCCTGTTTCAGTTTTTTAACACTACATAAAAGCTGGGATAAAATACAACCAACAGAACATTTAAAACTGGATCAAAAAGTTAAACAAACATCTTTAAGAAGTTTTCTTTATATGTGAAATAAAGACAACAGTTACAAACTGAAACAGGAAGTGCTTCTGGACCAGTGTTGTTTACATCTTTTGAAATGGTCTATATATAAATTGATCCAGAAGTTACTATAATGGGTCTTACCATGTAGACTATTCGCTACATGTGTATTGTACAAAGTAATTATTATTTTAGCGGCTCACTTATAGCTGTCTCTTTATTTTGACCTGTAACATCAGGTCTAAACAAAAGCAACATATTTATGTTAGCATTTTATATATTTTCATGCTGTGATGCTGTATCTCTATGATCTTTGAGGCAGCCGGAGACCCATGCACACACATGGAAACATTCATCAAGCAGACATGCTCCAGTCTTGAGGGCGTATACAGGAGGTTGAGTGCGTGTGTCTGTTTGTGCGCATTCATGTGCTTGAGTGAAAGGCGTGTAACAGTCCCTCTGCCTGCTCCCTGAGGAGTAGATGATACTAAAGACACTAAACGGGACCCCGGCGGTGAGAGGAGAGAGGAGGGAGGAGGGGTTGGGGGGGGGTCTGCCTTAGCCCTGTGCCATTCTGCTCCTTTACAACTTTACAAAATAGGCTTTTAATTTTGCTGAGCGGCTGGGGCGTGTGTGTCCTGCCTGCATCAATCATCATCATGGGGCTGCAGGCGCAGGGCTGCTCCCTCGGGTCTGCTCTCCTTCTGCAGCCTGGAGCTTGCAACATACAGCTCTCTCTCTCTTTCCCTCTCCTGTTCCATGGCCTCGGCTGCCCACAGCGCCGCTCTGTGTTCTGCTGTGGTGGATTCAGCTCATGCAGGTGTAACGGAGTGAGTGTGATCATCTCGAATGCAGGACATGAGAGATGACTTCCCTGTTGAACAGACTCCTTGTCTGTGATTCAGATTGTTACACTCTGACGTTAATGATTGGAAATGTCAAGGTTGAGGTAAACAAAGTACAAACTGCCCAAAAGGTCAAATCTGTTGACATTTGTTAAAGAAATAGTTCACCCAAATATGAGAATTTCATTGTTAGGCCTACTCATTTACTCATAACCAGACCTTATGTCTGTATGTTGCTATTTGTTTTATTTTGTGTTTGTACCAATATATATATATATATATATATATATATATATATATATATATATATATATATATATATATAAAGTCATACAACATCTGTCAAGTTCAAAAAAGAACATAAACCCCCGCAACAGTATCATAAAAGTCAGCCATAAAATTCCTCTGCTGAAAAATAAACTGCTTATACCAGCCTAAAGTGGTTTGCTGGTCTCCCAAACTAGTCAGTTGTATAGTTTTAGAGGTGTTTTGGGCAGCTCGTGAGGCTGGGAGACCAGCTAGAATTTATTAAGGCCAGTTTGGCCAGACTGGAAGACTGTATCAAACCAAATCTTGCTACCTAATGCTGGCCCATATTGAAAATAATTCTATTCTTATGTCTGCACTTCACGTATACTGTAATTATTCGATTTAATGTGTATTTATATATCATTAATACTACTTTTAATATATTTTTTTCTTTTAGTAACAAAGGCAGTGAGCAGTGACAATGACTTTCCATAAGCAAAAATAACATTGTATGGGTGAAACAACATAAAGCTTACCTTTACTTTTACCTGACGTTATATAATTCAGAGAAAATGCAGCCTCGCTGTGGCCTCCGGGTGTCCGGGTGACACCAAGCGCTGTTCTGCTCTCAAAGGGCAGATGGAGTGGCAGAGGGCACACGCCTCAGGGCATTACTGATCTAGGACACTGGCGAGTATACACTTCTGTTAGCAAACATAGCCAAGATCACAAAGACACACATCCTCTGACAAGATCCATGGCAGCATTCACGCATTTCACGAAACGAGACAAGTATAAATGAGAAACAATCCGCAGTTATTGTGTTGTTCCCTTTGCCACCCCATAAGCAAAAACGATTATACAAGACTATCCGTTTGACACCAAAACAAACATGAATGAAAATGGGTCGGTGAAGAGCCAAGAATGTAAATCTCTTTAAGTACATCAAATGATCCATGATGAATCTGTAGGCGTCCGTATAACACAACATACGGCGGTACAAGTCGGCAGCTCTAAAGCGAGGGTTTAGTATTAGATTATACGCAAAAATGGGATGTAACATCTTTCAATAAGTGTGCTAAACATGGAAGGAACTTGGCACAAGTGTAGAACTGATATGCTGCCTAATTAGGTTATGAGACTAAATCTGTGTAGATTATTTTGAAGCTCTGAATAGCAAACATATACCCATATGTTTAGTATCTGACGACAGAGTAATGTAAATTGATTAGCCCACAAATTCCAGACCCTATTTTGGGGAGGAAAAGAAAAATGTAAATGCGGTGACACGGATGACTCCTTCATTTCGACTGGTAACAGTAATTCAGTAACAGCATGAGGTGAACGTCTGATTGCTAGACAATGAGAGCAGTGAAGTGTGTTGCTGGTCTTGTAACACATCTCAACTGTACTCACGCTTGACATGGAACAGAGTGTGTCTCTCTTTCTTGGTCCCTGTCTCTTCTTCTCCTTGTTTCTTTTCTTTGACTTTCCTCCAGCCCCCCCATCACCCTCCAAACCCTCTCTCTCTCTCTCTCTCTCTCTCTCTCTTCTCGTCTCGACTGCCGGGGGCTCTAATCTGATAAAGTGAGCCGAGAGGTGTGATAAGGGCGAGCCGAGAGCAGCAGGCCCCCCTTGCCAGGCCGTTTAGTATGCATAGACCTCAGCTATCTGCTCCGCTGCACCTTGACTCCCACTGATCAGCCTCCCTGACAACAACCCCCCCGTTCCCTCCGCCCCCATCAAGCACATGCCCCTAACAGCACCCTCTTGCCCTGGGGGAGAGAAAGGGGAAGGCTGGGACACAGGTGGAGGGAGGAGACCCGGTCTGTAGCGGCCCATAACTCAGAAAAAAAAACACCCTTCCACCACAATGATGCTGGTGCCGATGCCCAATCAAGTAAAAATGGGTCTGAACCTTTATAACACTTCAAATAAAATGGCAAAATCATATGATATTGTACAAAAGCATACAAATTGTATAGTTTTTTTTTAATCATTGGTCAATTTTAGCGTTGGATTGGAGGTTGGACTTTATGAGTAGGATTGGGTTGATCTTTTATATACATACTTCTTACCTTTTTTTTTTTTTTTTTAACAAATTATTACTAATTTTTGAGATTGCACCAGTAGTATAAGAGGCCAAGATTGTAAAATCTGCGAGGTCAAATACAGTTTCCGAAACAACACTATATCAAAATACAAGAGTAGGTGGTATTAAACATAGATTGCTCCCTTAACATGCTGTGAATGTGTCTTCATAGACTACATTGATATGATGCGACAGATATTGAGTTGACAAACATTATTATTTTTGTCTCGCTACTACAGCCACTTTATCTCCCCTGTACATCTGAAGTGAATGTATTTTATTTGTCAGTTGATTATAATAACTTTTATTTATTAAATATTTTAACAACCAATGTTGCATCAAAGATAGCTTGAATACAATGATGAATACAATCCAGAATTGAATACGATAAGGACAAATAGACAGCAGATTAAATTCCTTTTAGTGTTACTCTGCCCAAAATACTATTCTTATTTTTCTTATTTTCCACTAGTGAATATTCACTTAAAAGCTTAAAAAACCCTCACTTTTTTAATCATTTTTTTTATAAAGACTGCAAAAAAGTCACCTTAATGAGTTTTCAATCAGTGTAAAATAAAAAGACTGATACATTATGTACTAATATTGTCCATTGCACCAGCCTTATTTTAAAAGAAAAAAGTCCATAAGGACCTGCAAAAAGAGCATTTCTGTCTCAGTATATCTGTAACTTGTGACTTGTTATCGTCTCTCTCTTGTTATTAATTGATTGCTCTACTTCCTTTGTATGTTTGTTACATGTTGGCACAGTTTCCAATCATTTAGCTTTTTTTCTCAGTTTCTCTTTCTCTCCTCCTTCCTGTCTCCTCTTCCTCCCACTAGTCCCTGTGCTGCCACTCACATGGGACCGTGCTGCTCGGTGATAATGGCAGTGGGAGAGCCAGAAGCGGCTATCCGCCTCCGGTGATGCTGAAATGGGATTTGGGCCGTGTTTGGGCGGAAGAGGTTATTATGGATCAGGGGGGCCTGGTTTTAAAGCAGAGCTGAACTGGGCCACGGTACGACTATAACGGCTGGGATGTCTGTTAGCTTTCCACGCTAACAATAGCAGATAAGACAAAAGTGGTTGTTTGCCGTCTGTCTCTTACACACTGGCCCATTAAAGGTGTGCTGTTATCTGATAAGCCGTGAGGGGTGTGATCACCTACACACACAAATACACACCCTCAGTCCCTCATTCAGGTGCTCACTCATGACCTCAAACCCGTCTTGCTCTGTCAACTGTGCAACCACTGAAAGAGAGAGAGAGAAACTAGGGTTGTTTTGCGACTGTGTTTTTTCCCCCCCATTGTTTTGTTCCCGTTCAAGTACTCTCTCCTAGCTTATTTTGCTTTATTTTTATCGTTCCATCTGGCTGCTAGTCACACATTAATCTAAATTCCAAACAGGGTTCCTTCAGTGGCGTTATCAACTCGCCGTTGATGTGAGCGTTGGCCCAGGAGAGGGGACGCGGGCAAAGGGGGAAAAACAACACACAGCACAACAAATTGATGTGGATCTGAGAGAGGGAGAGAGAGACCAAGAGAGACCTTGCATGCATGCTTGACTATTGCGCCAAGCTGCATCATGACTTTAGAACAGGTGTGAGACTTAATCATAGGTACAAAAATTTTCTCTGAAGACTATCTCTGTATATTCGCTTTAAATGTAATTTGCAGTGCTGTGTAGCCCACTGCAGGTTTGTCTATAAATATATTACATTGTTGTCCACTTATGATGTTGTGGAATCAGGAGAATGGCTGTTTACACTTATATGCAACAGAATTGGTCATTGAAAATGTTTTAATTAAAAGTCAACATTTTCACAACATATTTCACAAAACTTTCTGACTTCCAGTTCTAACCACAAACTGGTTGTTTGTGGCTGGTTGGTTAATAAAACAACAAGAAATCAATATAATAATACTAATAATATTTTTTATTTTTGTTTATTTATATGTCACTATGTAAACATAAATAAACATTTTCTCAAAATATTGTAATATTCCGGAAGCTCAAAAAGTTGTCGGTTGTGACTTAAAAAAAGGAAAAAGAAAGAAATCGAGTACAAAAAAAGTGTCAGTTACATATGTAACCCACATTCCATGAGTAGGGAACGGAGGCGTTCCGTCAGATGAACAAATTGGGTTTCGCTTAAAAAAAACCTATCAACTTATTAAAAAACAAGCTAATGGCAAAGAAATGCCATGGGTCTGCAGAATTTGCACGGCGCAACTCCGCCCCAACACGTGGGTACAAAAGTAGAACGCCGGCAATCTTCTCAGAGGAGCCAAGGCTGAGCTCAGGCGATTCCTGCGGTACAGCGGAAGTGGTCGGAGGATGGAACGTCTCCGTTCCCTACTCAGGGAATGAGGGTTACATACGTGACCGTTACATTCCCTTTCATTGCCACTCTGAGTTCCGTCGGATGACGACGAATGGGGATACCAGTCTAATCACGCCACCTTCACAGCTGTCTTCCAGTGCCCTGCGTAAATCTGAGATTCCTGTCGTGAGACTAGCATGGAGGAAGGACTCCTATTTAGCACAGGAATACCAAGGTACACTAGGGAGCATATCTCATATGTCAGAGAAGTATGCAATTTATACCAACCCATACATATATGACCCGAAGGAAGCATATGGGAAACACTGGGATGTCCAGCCGCAGGTGGAATATTTCAACCCCAGGGGAGGCAAGGTGGCTTGCCAAGGGAAAGACACATGCTCGGAGAGGCCAACAGTGGAAATACACATGTGGGGGTCGCTCAGGGGAGGGACCATGCACACAGGAGGCACCTAGCCGACGCACAGACAACGCCAGAATGTTTTCCTGTACCCTTATGTCTTACATTTTGGATGATCTAACCCTTTAAGCTATGGGTGAAAGGGGCACCGACTGTACAACGGGCGTTCATCTCGATTTTTTTGGACTTGCTGTATGGGCTTGCAGAACTGCTACAGTCATGACAAGGTGCCTCTGAGTGGTATTACCCAGCTCATGCTGGGCCGGGGCTAAGCTGAACTGCCCCCTGTCCTGTCCTGACAAACGAGTGCTGATAAAGTCCCCCCTGGAACTGCGTCGCATCTTTAAATTAGTTCCCGCTTGTCTCCCCTCAGGTCTGGCTCAGGTAGACTCCAAGAGAACTGCCAGGGGGAAGTTCAATATACAGACTTAGCAGCAGGGTGCTGCACATTCCCCTGCCAGTGCCGTCCTGAGTTGAATAGGACCTCCCCCTCTTCCCTGCATACTACAGCCCTGTGTGTCTGATGTTTCATTTCACACTCGTTTTGCGAAGACAAAGCCGGTGATTTGACAATTACGTCTATAGAATTAACCCCATTGTCACCACCTCGAGTTTGGCTATAAATGTTTATTTGTTTGTTTTCTTGAATTCGTTTCATTCATCCTATTACCATTTAGGTCAGAGCTGGAATAATTAGGGCTGTACTAAAAACTAATAATGTTATGGATTAATGTGGGAGAACTTGACAGGAGCACATCATTGAGTGGGACAAATCCATGATATAAATGGGCAGACAAAGCACAAGGCAGTCAATACGGATTACAGATAAGCCTCTCTTCTTTGCCGGCGTTTGGACTGGCATTGATAGGCTCTCACAGGTCTGCAAGCCCACACTCTGCCGGACAGGGGGCGTGGGGGATTGGGCACTCTGCCACATCACCCAGAACGCCCATATCCCTCCACATCTCCTCTCCTCCCAGCCAAACCCTTAAGCCCATACCCCAGGCACTGTGCTGGCACAACCTTGGCACGCCGGCGCCAGCTGGGCAAACACTCAAGTCATTGACAAAATAAACACCTTTCAAATAGAGGCAAAACAATACGACAGCCTGACACAAACAACTGACTAAATAAATCATAAGTGTGATGCTGAGAAAGGAGAGGAAAAATGGGAGAGGAGAAGGACTGCTCGGAAGATAGACAGGTATCATGCATCATGCATTGACAATATAACAAAACTTAATAAAAAGTCAATAAATATTGCATTTTATTTTTCGGCTAACAACTCACAATGTCTAATATAATTCAAAACTTTTTGATGCCCAAATATAATGATCCTCTTGCAAGCTAACCCGTTACTAAAATATAAATATTTTTCTAAAATAATTGTCTTATTTTAATTATACTGAAGCAAATAAATTAAATATTATCTGAAAATTTAATTATAAAACATTTTAGAGTAATGTTTTACTGTTTTAAAAAACTCTGGACAGACCTAAAAAAAAAACATATTTTGTCAAAGGATTCTCTCAAATTGTCTGTGTTATTTCCCTGTGTACCCATTTGAAATCCCCTGTGTTACCATCCATATGCACTGGTAATGGGAGAGGTTTAGTGACCCGCTTAAAATTAAGCTGCGTATAGGACAGACAAATTTAATTTTAATCTATTTCTTTCAAGGCGAAGGCTAATTTTCTTTTTAATGTTAATATTTTTTCTTGTTCTTTTCTCAACTTAATGCGCACAGACAACTATAAGTAAATATTTTGTAATTTGATTCCCCCTGGCTTTATTAAAACATTTCTTCCCCACCAACCTGGCACAGCAAATCTGGCTCAACCAATAGTGTGTATTTAGTGTGAGACTATCTGTTTGGCTGACCAATGGATGTTTGTGTATAGTAAACTAATCTTTTTAATTAATTTTTTATTTTACTTTTGTGATAATTCTTTTCCAATTCCATTTAAGTAGTGCAGAAATGACACTTCTGAACTCAGAAGTGCCACACGCAGTCCATTGCCTGTCCTCTACTGTCTGCACGTGTTAGCAGTAAACACATGTTTACAGCAAATAAAGGTAATTAATCCAATAATGGAAGAATGCAGCAATCCCCCCTCTTTGTGGGATGAGAAAAGAGGCGAAAATTACTGGAGTCAAGGCGGGTGGAGATTTTTATTCATTTTATTCATCCCTCATTCATTCAAGCTTGTTTTATAATTCTTTAATTTTTATGTTAATGGCCATTGGTAGCTGAATGAGACCATTTTGATGACATATCTCCAGTCTCGATCCATGGCCAGCTTAGCGGCTGACGAAAATAGCGGCGAAATCCAGAGAATAATGGGGCTCGGGAGGATTTTGTGCAGCTGAGGCTTTGCATTCAAATGGGTGGCCATCTCAGCAGAGGCCCCGCGCCGCTTTATCATGTCTTTACAGCCAGCAGCTTGTTTATGAATAAAAAATGTGGCATGAAACCAGAGGAGTGAGTTGTCTTTGTTTTGTCAAGTGTGCTGAGACAAAATGCTTCCCGCTCCCCTCGCTCTCTCCGTTTCTCTCTCTCCATCTCGAGGGACCTGCAGGGGCAGCTGAACCCCTAGCCCCCTACCTGACGAACTGTTGCCATGGGAATTGCTGTCCCTTGGTGATCCTTTGATGCTGCCCACCCAACCCCAATCTCACAAACAAACCCCGCCACACACTCCGAACAAGGGTGCGCTGAACGCAGCCGACGCCAAACGCACGCAGACACAATCCGTAAGCTCACCCACCCTGGCATTTTCTGCTCACTCCAACAAGTTCTGTTAAATATTCATGATGTGTGACTACAGGCGGGTTTGCACCCCCTCACGTTCCTCCGCCCCCCCCCCCCCCCTCTGTCTCCCTGAGCCTTTGTTTTGGGACTTCTGCCCTCCTGTCCAGCCTTTAAAGTAAAAGCAGTGCAGAGATGACAGGCGGACGGCTTTTGATGGATTTATTAGACCTCACCAGTTGTCTTTAAAGACAGCAGTGAAGGGAGCGCAGAGCACTGGTTCAACTCTATATGGTGAACACTGTCCACACACACACACATTAAGTTTACACTTACCATGACACCTCCATAAATTGCTTATAGAGCAACAGGAACACTGTGTGAAGAAGGGAGGAAAAATGTGGCTTAAAATATTTATTGTTAATTGTTTAATGGATACAGTGCAGTATATATACAGTATACACACACACATTTATAGTATATGTAATGCATAATTATTTTAACATGGATATGTTTACATATCTATAATTTTCATTTATATTATAATATATATATATATATATATATATACATTTTATTAAATGCGTGTTTATACAAACACACACATACCTTTTCAAGAAAGCATTTATTTAAATTTTCAACAAAAAAAAACATCATATGGGTCAAGAAGTTAGAAGCGTATTATTTCCCATTACAGGCCCGGCTAGTTCCACACAGAAGGCTATGTGTGTGTCTGGGGCTAAGATGATTAGCAGGCTCAGTGATTCAGGCAGGCTGGTATGTAAGAAGCTGCCCCAGGGCATGCAGGGAGGCTGAGGGGGCAGGTGGGTGGCTGGCTGGCTGTCTTGGTGTTACCTGGGTGGCGCAGCATGTCGGGCGGGCTAAGCCACAGCTCTCCTTGCCTGAGTGGATCGCCATAGCTGTGCCAGCCTTACTACCCTATTCGATGCCAGCCTGCCCACTGTACCATCTGACACACATTCACACCTTTCCCTACTGGGCACCGTCGGCCTCTGCCACCATCCCATGAGTGTTGGAGGCTACTAGTGCACACACCGACTGAGTGAGCACGTACACTGTGTCGCTGTCTTCTTGAAGCAAGTACTTTCACGTGTGCTTGTCAAAAGACAAAGTTATTCACAAGATGGCATTGTGCATCGCTTGTGGTTGTTTGTCGTGTGCCCTACGCTATAGACACTGAAGGAATAAATAAAGGTAAAGTGTTGCTGATGCCAGTGTGTGCCCAGACTCCTGCCAGGCGCCTGTTTTCATGTGTTTGTGTCAATGTCAGCTCAGGACTCCAGGTCTCTGACACAGGTTACCGGCCCAGCAGGACAAGCGCCACTTCTCGCTCGATCTCTCGCCCGACTGGGAATCACCTGCCCTTGCCAGCCAAATCACTGACGTATTAAAAACCTCCAACAGTCTGCCTGTCCATATGCCCATATTAACTCAAATATTCAGTCTGAAAGCACCAGAATAAGCAACTTCGGGGATCGTTTGGCTATTTGCAGGATATTCGCAAATGTCGATTAATTGCTTCAATATCGACACACATTGCCCTCTCAAGGCCCCAGAATACTTAATGCGAAATCGAAGAATAAACAAGATGTTCAAAAAAAAAAAAAAATCAGGCTAAAATGAAGTTCATATGGACTTTTGAGAAGTTCGTTTTGGGAGTTTGAAACAGCTCGTCAAAGTGAACTTTCCGGAAAAGTCTGCTCCGGACGGTAAACGCCTTCAAACTACCATTAATCTGTGGTGATTACGTAAAAGGTGAGCTCTGAGGGACCGCTTTCTTTGACAGGGAAATCTTCATTTGACTTGACATGGTGTATACTAAATTGCAGAGCTGGTGCAAACATATCCACATTGCGATGATCAGTTGCTTTGTTAATTGCTCTTTTTCTCACTGCTGTCATTTTTATTGTGTTTATTTATTGAGAAAAAAGCGGGCAGCGCATATTTATCTAAGCATCAAAGAGGGCGACAGGAGGTTCGCTAACAGTATATCCAGCCCGTTCTCATCCTTTAGCCTCACATAGAACGCTATATGACAAAACGGCGCTATACTACGCACATGGCACCCTTTATCGTTAATATAACACGCGAACCCAAGTCGTCATAAATCCTTTAGCATAATATGAGACTACCCTACCCTACCCCACACCTAAACCTACCCATCACAGTGCGTGTTATATTAACGATAACGGGTGCCATGTGCGTAGTATAGCGCCGTTTTGTCGTATAGCGTTCTATATGGCGCTAAAGGATGAGAATGTGTTGGTATATCACAGCAAATGTATTTCAAACTTCTTTTTACCCTAAGCAAAGAAAAAACACTTTACAGTGAGTATATCATGGGCTTCACCATTCAGACTTTGTTCTTAGCCTTCCCCAAAATGCTATTGCACTCAGGATAAATTTTCTCCATATTTCTTCTCTCAACAACATCTTAAATTCATTCCAACCCTCACCATCCATACATATAGTGGCTTGCAGCTTCCTCTCTCCCCCGCCTCTCTCTCTCTCTCTCTCTCTTTCACTCTTTCTGTCTCTTTCCCCTCCCTATCTGCCGGACTCAGCAGCAGCTCCTCTAATCTCTCGCGCTCCGGCGGTGCAGCACACGCTGGCCCCTCATGGGCCTACAGATGCCCTCTGTCCGTGGGAGCACTTCCTGCGCAGGTGTGCCATGGGGCAGGGGCAGCATAAGACAAAACGCAGCCATGCCAGGCTGAGCGTCCCAATTCGTCACCCATAGCCACCCAAACAGCATCGGTCCAGATGCCACTTCATTCACGTGCATCTCGTCCTGATGCACGTATCTGGTTCAGTCGCATTTTGATAGTTGTACTTTTTCTTGTGGCTGGCATCTCTTAATCAATGTTAATTGGCTCCAATTAACATATGTTAATTAATGATATTTACCTCAAATTAAAGGTATGAATGGTCCCAGAGGGTTTCCTGTTCATCCAATTAGAACCAATTAGCTGCAATTAACACGTGTAAATGAGATGCTATTGAGTCCAAAACAAACAGTGTGTAGCCTGTGCGATTCCCATTCAGTTTAACCTGAGCTGTGTGTGTGTGTGTGTATGTTGAACACACACATATACAAGCTCTGTTGGGCAATTTGGCAGGTCCATGGCCAGAATTTCAAGCTTAGCCATCTGACACTTCTAAGCAGACTGCATTTATATGAGGTGCTGCTATTTGATGTATTTTGCATGTTTTACTTGCTGTAGTGCTTCTAAGGTTCTTTACACACACACATGTATATACATAATATATATACAGTATATAATTCATTACAAGTCTGGGGCTTTTCTTAATGTAAGAAATGATTGTGTAAAAAGGGTCGTTTGTTAAACAGCTATTGATTGAACAAGACAGAATAATGTGTCAAATATATTAGGATTTTAATGCTGTGTAAACATCAGGCAGCAATAGCCAAGTGAACAAAATACCGAGCAGCAGTTGTATAGCTGTGTATTATGAAAATATCCCACCTCTTCTACATAAAAACTTCTTTTATGGCTAAATAAATGTGCCGCGAGTATCCCAGACTGGGCTCTTTTAGCCAGCTATATACCATTTACTTTAGAAAATTACACATTTTCAAAAGCCAAACACTGAATTCTTTACCTGGGTATTAAGACTCAAGGGAAGCCATTTTTCATGCCTCTTTTCAGTTCAATTATACCAGCAGCAGAACCAAGGTAGCAATCAGCATGCAAAGTTGACATCAATAACTTCTATACACCCTCTCTATATGTGAATAGATGCAGATTATTTCATGTTGGGCTTGAATAAGCGCGCGAGCCTTTTGAAATCGACGTCGAGAGCAGAGTCTAATCTGAGTTTGCAGTTTTTGGAGAGTGTTGACAGCAATCTCCCCCAGCGCGGTGTGGTTGTGTTGCATTAGTCTCCAGGTTTTACAGTGGAAATGGAGAACGCCTCCGATACTTACCATTTTAACAATCAGGGGTTTCTGAGCTTTGCGATGGGGGGAAGAAGCCGCTTTGTTCGGTGATAAGAGCGGAGGGGGGATATGAGCAGAAAAGGCAATCCAAAGGGCTGAACAAATCTGGGAGCAGTATTATGGGATGGTAAACACGTCTACGGCTAAGAGGGAGCAGATTTGCTGTTTCTTATTTTGGGGATGTGCTGTATTTGGAGAAGAGCACAAAGGGTGGAAGGGCATCAAGGGTGGGGGGATCAGGGGGTGTGTCTTATTGGAAGACGGGAACACAAACCAAAGGGGTAAAGCAAGAACAAGGATGACCCGCTGTAATTCTCAACTTTTGTACATGCAAATGAAACAGTTTATGGGTTTTCACCATACCTTTACACTTTCCTTTTGACCTGACCCAATGAATTATCTGTTCTTCAGGCAGTGTTCATACACAGGACTGTCTGGTGTGGCTTGATATAGGACTAAGTTAGCATAGGAATTAATAGACATTTTCACTTTAATATACTCACTGCCAATTATAGAATATAGTTTTTTTTAAACAACCACCTACGAGTGCAATTTCACAACACAACATTGGACAAAAAAAAAAAAAAAACACACACACACGTAAATTATTTATTTGTGACAGATTTATTGAAATTTCCAACGGTCAATGAAAGTAAAATGAAAAAATGTAATCAGTTTTTACTTTGTAACAGCAGCTGGGCACACAGCACCACACATCCATATATATTTCTCTTTTTACATTGTTCAATTCTGCCATAACATTTCACCAGCTCTCTGATAATCATTAAAACCATGCAAGTCAATCCGCTCACACTGTTTATTTACAGTCAAATCCATTTCTGTCACTGATCCATGCGAGATCCAAAGAGAAGTATATAAGCCGTTTAAATGGGGCAAATCTTGCAAATACTGTACAATATATCAGATTGGTGCTCACATGTTTTTTTGTGCTACGTAAATTCTGCTTTCCATCTCTACTCAGAACAGTGAAGGTCTATGGGGGCTTTTCTGTGTGTGCAAAGCTGTCCTGGCATTAATATTTTCAGTGTCTCAAGCTTACAGAGAGTGAACTCTCACCCCTCCCCACTGCTGCCGCGCAGAGATAAAACTTTCCGCTTCCTTTTTTTTTTCAGCAGAGAATTACAAGAAGAAGTCGATAACACCACCACAATCAGCTTTTACACTGAGGATTGGGCTCAGGTGAATAGCATGGGACTTCTCTGTAGGCTGGCAAACAGACAGGACCATACAGCGCACCTGTGGGACTCGGGAAGACCACTTCATCCCATTGTGAACATGACCAATGAAAAGAAATATCCTATCAAGCAGGCTTTTGTCTGTGCAAGGCTACAGGAGAGCCGTATTTGTCTGGCTCTCTCATCGCAGTGAAGCTAGCTCAATTACATTATCTTGTGCTAAAGGAAGTTCCAGGGCATTCTGTTGGCAATCAATCAATCAATCTTTCAGTGTGTATCTTGATGTTCTTTCTCTGGTCTGAAATCTCTGAAACTGCAGAAAGACACACCCAATCCTCTATCTGTTTCTGTGCGTGGACAAGAGTAGAACACTGAACTGCGTGCTAACATAGGACAGCTGTTCTTGAAATCGGTTTAAACATAAAAATTTAAAAGTTGAAGTTGTGTGTGTGCGTGCATGTGTGTGTGTGTCCAGGTAAACCCTACAAGATGGCATTATCTAAAATTCTTGTCCTGGGGACATTTCTTGGTCCCCATGCGGAAAACAGCGTATAAATCCAACCCGATCTCATGGGAATTCGTACGAATTTTACGAGGTGGCTAATTCGTAACAATTCGTACGACCTCACTCGTATGAATTAGTATGTTTTTGCTAAATCGTACATATTTTACGAATTGGCCTATTCGTATGAATTCGTACGAATGACCTAGCCCTGACCCCGGCCCTAAACCTACCCATCACGTGGGTTTGGACAAATCGTACGAATTCGCACGAATGAGGTCGTAAGAATTAGTACGAATTAGCCACTTTTTAATCCCTCGTACGAATTTGTACGAATTGGTCGTGAGATAGTGTAGTATAAATCATACTAAGTGAAGTTTTCATAAAATGTAAAAATGTAAAGTTTTCTGTAATGGGTGGGTTTAGAGATTTGTGTGTGCGTGTGCGTGTGTGTGTTAGACCTAATATTATTGTTATTTTACAATACATTAAAGGGATAGTTCACCCAAAAATGAAAATTCTGTCAGTAGCCTAACTACTAACCCTCATGTTCCAACACTGTAAGACTTTCGTTGGGCTTCTAAGGGATTGAAACTTGCCGGCCCATCGTTAAAATTGTCCAAGTGACTACAGTGGCTTAACCGTAAGTTTATGAAGCGATGAGAATAGTGGAATAAAGCCGTTATTTTTGTTTGTTTGTTGCACACAGAAAGTATTCTCGTCACTTGATAAACTTAAGATTGAAACACTGTCACTTGAACTATTTTAATGATGTCTTTAATAACTTTTCAGGGCCGGCAAGTTTCAATCCCTTAGAAGCCATAGAGGAGTGAGAGCGCTCAGATTTAAACAAAAATATCTTAATTTGTGTCCCGAAGATGAACGAAAGTCTTACGAGGTTGGAACAACATGAGGGTGAGTAATTACTGACAGAATTTGAAGTACTGTAACCCTTTATGGCATGAAATCAATAGTAGTAATAAAAACAAATTCTTTTACATAACATTCATTACTCAACTGGACATTGTCATTAGTTCTCGTACTGTTTGATTTTTTTCTTTTACTTTTAATATGGCCTACTGCAACAGAGTTGCTGTCGGTCTAGTACTTTAAAACTAGTGAGTGCAACAAAGAGGCAATTACAGCTACATTTTTGTTGAATTGTAGTCCTTGCATATCAGATAATGTACAAAATCCTATTAAATATACAGAGCAGCAGTTGAAACATTTGATACATTTGTTGATACATTTTTATGTATATATGTTGCACTATAAATAGCAGTACAACTGAAATGTGCCCCAGTGTATTGGATAGAGGTTGATTCATTGAGCTTCTTCCTTTTGTTGCAACATCCTTAAAACACTGCAACTGCCTGTCTATCTTTAACAGATATATAGTTATCTAGAAATGGAGAGTGTTGTTGAGATTTATGTTCAGACTAATGCATAGACTTGCTGATCTGCCTAATCGCCATTTCGTGAGGCTGGTCGGGAAGTGGGAGAGATGGTGAACCTGTGATGCTCTGATAGGGGATTCCTGCAGGCCTGATTAGATCTAGGGCATGTTTGTCTTCCAGTAACAGGAATTACTTGATTTGTAAGAGGTCTGGCTTCCAGCAGCATTTGAGTATTAATTCCCACCCACACCCTGAGGAAGAGGCAGGGAATACATATTAAAGAGCTAGGATCTTTTACATCACAGCAGCAGTCAATAAGACACCATATACTCGAAGGGTATGATGCATAGATATCTTGAAGGTGAATGGGGAAATGCTGAGATAGGCAGACATTATTTTCTCGTATTCAAATATATATAAATAATATTCTTGATTTTTCATGACAGACGGAAAGTTAGATTTTTGACCTAGACTATATAGCCTAAAATATGCATAAATATAAATGCACAATTACACTTTAAATGTATAAATATAAGTATATAATTAAACTACATTTTTATATAGTTTATATTTAAATTAACTTATACTATATATATATATATATATATATATATATATATATATATTAGTGCTGGGCAATGATTAATCATGATTAATCACATCAAACGTTATGTGTGTACTGTGTAACATTATTTTGTATATAAATACATATGCATGTATATATTTAAGAAATAGTTGCATTTATATAATGCATATTTATACATAATTGATATTATATATAAATACTTCATATATAAATGACACATTTTTCTGAAATATATATATGCATATGTGTGTATTTATATAAAGTAATTATACACAGTACAATATATTACAAACACATTATTGCGTAAACAAAAAGATTGCGTAAATTAAATGCGATGAATCGCAATTAATTATTGCCACTTGTTTCCAGAGGACTGTAATTTTATGTGTAGCCTATTTATCATGTTACGTACAGATGAAATTTGGATACAACTCCATCCATGAGGCGACTTACACTATGGTCTGTTCAGACACACTGTGATTTGGATGCCTTAAGGATACGTGCTCTTTTAGGTGATATTTTCCAAACTAAGGTCTGCTCCAGCGGTCTCTGCCATCTGGACCCGGCAGACCCGCAAACAGGTCAAGGTGGGTGACATTCCCATGGCCCTGACTGCCTGTCACAATGCCAGTGTGCTAATTTACAGCCAGGACAACCCCCCTATCCTGTCCTGTCCTGTCCTGTCCTGCTAGCCAGCAACTCAAGGGTGTGAAGATGCCAACAACATGCACCGCTGAAGACAAATCAGCCACAGTCTCTCGTAAAACACCCAGAGGTCATGACCTCTTCACCTTTTCAACCCATCACTCCAAGTCATACAGCTCTACCTCCCGCCATGCCTACCTGATGGCCCATTCAGGCACAAACACCCAAGAGGAAAAACTGCTCCAAACAAGGTAACGGTCTCATCTGAGCCCACCGTACAGAGAAAACTATTTGCATGCCCACCCTCTGTTTCAGCTCTCGAGACGCAGCAGGGGGAATATGAAAGTCTGTAGTCTGTGAGTAAAGCAGCCGAGATATCTCAACACACGTGCAGTGAGAAACTGCTGGAGTACGGTGGAACAGCACCTCTTTCAACTAATGGCCCTGGAACAACAGGAGGGCCAGTAGCAAAAATGGGTTTGTCTGGCATTTGGCATTCTAACCAGTTTCTTGGCTTTTGTTGTCTACTGGAAATGAGAATATTTTCTTTTCAGTGCATCATGCAGTTTTTTTTTTCTGTGTGAGCAGTTTTCTACCTTATCGTTCAACTTTTGTCCATTTCAAATGGGAATGGTTTTGAAAGTCTTGAGTAGGACTCAATGTCATCATCTAACATCTCTTATCACTAGTTTGCTTTATACAGTATCAGAGCTAAGATGAGCCAAGCATGGCTGCAAATCCTGTCTTTTCCTTGTTGAGGTCAACATTTGCTAAAAAGTTTGTAAAATATTTGTTCTGGACTCATACCTGACAGAGAATGAGTGAATGGACACAGCAATGGTGGAAATAATGGTGGATACGGCTCAATGTTTGTGACTGATAAAGCCACAGCCAGTGTAGATAAGCCACTCCCTGAAATAAACTGTCCCATTAAAATAAAATGTTGCCCATATAACGAATTGAAAACGCTTGCTTGGATCCTGCAGAATTTGGAGGGGATCCCAAGGCTGGTGCAAATAAGATTGACATTGCATTATAATTTATTCACAGCCTCATATGACCATCCTAAACAAAAGTCTGAAGCATGCTTATTATTTATTTGCAAGCCCTAACCATAAATTGCCACCTTATATTTCTATTTCAAGCGTTGCTGTAGTGGTATGGTAATGACTATAAGAGTGAGGAAATTTGGGGTATTGCAAGGAATCCCTTTATAAATCTCCTTAACGATTACTGCTGCGCGTATGGGTTTAAAAATGGCACTGTATGCACATGTGTCTGGACCAGTCGAGAACATCACGTATTTATATGCTCGTGCTCAGTCGCGCGCTCTGCTCTCACCGGCCCTAAATCCCGACTGCGCCTGCTGACGTGAGGCATGCTGGGGTGAGTGCGTTTTGCCTATGCATTAGCCATTCATTTCGTCTGTCTGACACCTCTCCAACATAAAACCGTACGGCGGAGGTAAAATATCTCTCTCCTGGCGAAAATAAAGCTTTGTCTCTCTCCTGATCTATAGGATATAAAATAAAGCCATGGCTTTGATGGTGGCTTTACCTTATGCAGGGCTTGCTTTTTGTGCACACAAAGGCAATGAAGATGAATGAGGAGGGATTGCCGAGGCCTTGTCTCCCGTGGTCCTTTAGGATCACCCCCTTTTCTTGCGTTCGCTCCAGACTCTCGGAGAAGTTAGTCAGGCAGCTTTGTTATTGATCCGAGGCAGTCGATTGACACGATAACAGTTGTGTCCGGTATTTTCATAATTTCTGTTTTTAAATTTGGATTACATGGATTAACATTGTTTACATTTTTTTTGTCAAATTGAACGCGTATTCTTGTGGTTTGTGATATTTACAGTTAGAAATAGGCTACTTACAACTAGTTAAATATATGAATAAATGTAGCTGGCCTAGTTGTTTTCTGGTTTGGCTGGGTTTCCCCAAAGCTCTAAAATTATTGCTGAGGATTCCTATGAAGTTCTTAAAATTTTTGATAAACGTTCTCAGATTAATAGCGTCACCCACTCACCCATATAGTGCAGGCCGAACGGATCTTTGTTCTTTCCTTGATTACAATTTCTGAAACCTTGTCTTATCAATTCTTATCATTTTTTTATTAAATTGAGAAATATTTAAAAAAAATCAAAGATGATGTAAATTATGCATCTGCTGCATCTGTTTTTATTTATTTATTTTATTTTATTTTTATTTTATTTTTTATTATTTTTTTGGCCGTATTCAGCACATTATGTTCCTGACAGCTCCTATATGTGATGATGCACTGGTTCCACTAACACGAGCACTGTGGTTTGTGGAAAAAGGTAATCAGTAATGAGATGGAAGTAAAACGTCCGAAAGGAAAGAAACTCAAGTTCATCATTTAAAGTCAGTATTTCAGATGGCAGGCTATAATAGTGTAGCTACCTAGTCATTGGCTATTTTCAAAAGAAAAAAATATAATTCCAGGTTTCTTAAAAATAGAAATAGTGCTTTAATTCAGCCCTTGTTGATATCAGCAGCAGACAGCACTGGAGTCTTGCAGGCTGTTGGAGCTTCAGTGCAGAAATCTGCTCGTGTTTAGTAGCTATCTGCTGATTTTCAGCCCCGCAGTTGTCCCCCGAGCATTGCCCACTGCGCGATAATATCTCAAAGGGAGTGGTTATCACCACACATTATATTATAATCATTAGTGATCCTGGCCCTTTCACCCGCACTGCAGAATAAGCGCTGGGAACCATTAATCTAAACTAGAGCGACCATTCTCAAAGACTGCTCGTTTCTGTTCGTGCCCAGCGGGGAATAATATAAAAATGTTCTTGTCACTGCTCTTTGCTTGTCTGTCTCTAATGAGATAATGACGTAGATGGTTTTTGTTGATGTTTAGGGGCATCAATAACGATTGTTATATGTCATCTAAGACACTATAACGTTATTATATAGGCCTAAGTTTTTTGTTAGGATTTTGGCATATTTTCATTGGGCAGAAATAAATTGCATCGTGGTAGTGAGTCATCATTATCATCATCACGTTGATTTCCCTCTCACGCTGAGCCTTCGTTGCTAAATCATTTCCCACCCACCTCGAATATTAACAAAATATTAAGATTTACTGTGTCAAAATGTAGACTATCTGACTGATTAATAAGCACATTTTTGGAAGCTATTTTATAATTGCATGATTATTCGTATCGTGTTTAGTCGTCTGGCATAAGATTTGAATAAGACTGTTAATCCTTGGTCTTGGATGCAAGGCCTAAGCGGGTCGTCTTGTCTGTGTTTGATTATCGGGTGTAGGGGGGAAATAACAGCTGTTCCAGTGACTACGAGATCTATAACCCAAATCGAATTTCTCTTGCCAGTCTTCGGAAGAGTTGGAAAGTCAGGAAAAAATGTTTAGTTACTAGTCAATACTGAAGCTATTGGATTATGTTTGCGTTTTATGCTCACAGGAGCATCTCATTTGACGTGGTCACGGTTTCACTGATGGACTGCTAATTATTTCTGAACACTTTATTTACCCACGAGTCAACAATTCGTTAAGTTAGTCTGGTATTTGGAGTTCATGTTTTTGGTTGAAGACTGCAGTAAGGAATATAATTGCAGAGGTCTTGCTTCAGTCGTCCCTGCTCCCTAATCGGTTTGGACATGCTGTAGGTCCGGGACGAGTTTGGTCGTTCGTTGCACATCACCTCACTGCACCGCCGACAAGATTGACACAACGCGGTCCTGGAGCACCACACGCCTATTGTCCACACTGCGAAAATAAAGACATTCTCTTGAAAGCAAAGCAAGACACATGCTTCATTGCAGTCATATTTAAATTACCCCCCACCCCCACACACGGCGCGCGCGGTCTCGCACGCGTGCGCACACCGTTTGGTAAGGGCATAGGTGCTGTCCTGAGTGCTCAGTGGGGTTGTTTGCTGCCATGTCAGGCCTTTTGATCTGTTGTTTTGCTGATTGGTCTTTAAAAAAAAAACGGTTTTTGGTTAACTTTTTTTTTAATGAAGCCATTATAAGAGTAAAAAAGTATAGTGAAGACTTTAGAAGAAATTAAGTAGGCTAACATATATTTTCAACACACACACACACACACACACACACACACACACACACACACACACACACACACACACACACACACACACATATATATATATATATATATATATATATATATATATATATATATATATATATATATATATATATATATATACAACTATACAATAGGCCAATAGGCTACCACAATATTTATATTATTTTCAAAATTTATAATGTCATAATGTAAATGGCCGCACATATTTTGCGTTTGTAGAACACTGCCATTTTTATTTTTAACTGCAGAGCACGTTACTAGTCATTCCACACATCATGAATAAAACGCGTAAACAGGCAGCGGTGCAGAGCGATATGGAGAGGGGCCCGAGGCACAGATTCTCCCCCTTTGCTCGGGCTCCTGGCGCTCCCGGTGCACCAGCTGATCAAAGCCCGAGTAAGGGGTAATATTTCTCACTTTATTACCGGAGTCACAGCGTGTCTATACGGCCAGCGATCACACACTGCTCTGCCCACACTGGCTCAGTTAATGTATCGTAGCTATAGAATGATTACACAGTGCGGGGGGAAATACACTAAAAAGCAAAACCACTCACTCTCTTAATAATAATGGTATTTTCTTTAAGATGACACTTTCATTTTGTTTTATTTGTGGAATTTTTGTTTAAATTTTAAAACGAATATTTAACTAACATCCACAAACGAAAAAAGTAAAGCTAAAACATTCAACAAATTTAGTCAAATTAGTAGCCTATTTTCCAAACGAGATGGCATAATACTTGCAGCTCGATCAAGATAAAATGTTTATTTATATATCCCATGCATCTCATCACTGAACTTTAACACTGCACTTGAGCAAAATGCTCTGATCATGACGGGAGCAACAGAAACTTTGACTTTTAACAAGTTCCATATGCATAAATCTTTTGAATATGCACTTGGCTGAGATTTAATAGGCTGCACATTTTATGTGATAATAAATTTTGGAGAATTTCTACTGTATCTATAAACCTCTAACTGTTTGATTCACTCTCTTGCTTTTTAGGTTCAGCTTTTTCGAAAAAGATTCCGCGCTAAGAGCATGCGTAAAGCAGCCAGTGCAGTTTGACAGGCATTGGTCTCTCAGTGGTGAGAATGTTTCGATCGATAGCTCCCTCTAGCACTGCCCCATCTCCAGACTGGCCGCTTTTTCCGTTCGGTCAGTATAGTCCACCTGACGATGCCACTAATTGAAAGCTGTATTCCCATCATCATGGATGAGTTAGCATGTCTAATTATCAGTCTGCTATCGAAATCGATGCATTTGTAAGCATGATGTTTATTATTATTATTATTATTATTATTATTATTATTAATGAAACTTCGCTTGTGGGATAGACATACATATTTCCGAAGTTCTACTCAAAGTGGAAAGCAGATTTTGTTCATATAACCTGAATATATGTTTTTTCCAAATCCCTCTCGATTAACGGGGTAAAATACCCGATGAACGAATTTAAAATGTAAGGTTATTTTAAATCATTTGAATTCCAAAGAAAAATATTATTTTTTAAGTTCAGTTAAATATTTGCAAATGATTTTTAACTGATAGGATATAATGTCATAAAGATAATCATTACGAGAAAAATTATCCTTATTATTATTATGCTATTATTGTTTTTATGCTGTAATAACAAGTTTTAGCCTCTAATAAAGTGATAATGTAGCTATTATACACAAAAATTTCTCCGAAATAAACAGAAATGTGACGAAAAGCATATTCGAAATTGTTTAAATGTTGTTGCAAACATATAGTGAAATATTTTATTCCGTTCCTCTATATTCCATTCTCTCTGTTATTGAAGACGAAATAACCAATGGATTGGAATGCCTTCCAAATATTGGGAAATGTTGAAATGAGACTAGTTGAAATTAGAGAAAGGGGAGGAGTGGTGGCCGCATAGGCAACTGCAAAAGATGGAGTGTGTTCATCTTTTATCTGTTATTCGTCGTGAAACAACACATGTCATCCAAGGGACCCACAGTCAAAGAGGAGCACTCCCTAGACGCTCATCGGCAGCTGTTTTTGTGTGTTGTGTAAGGCCTTTTGCTGCCGTAGAGTGGACCAACCCCACTATTCCGTTTTACATGAGAAATGGCCCATATGCACAAAGTTGCGTGGTATTGGTTCCAGATCCCAGGCTGGAACGATTGCACAATATACACGGAGAGAAAGTAAATAGCTGAGATTGTGAGGTTGAGGGGCGTGATGTGTGTGTGTTTAAGATGGAATGGCAGAGTCTGTATATGGTGATGAATTGTGTCAGTGTCACACAAAGATACCAGAGGTTCGAAAATAGATTAGGATTCGGAACGTGTGCTTTAATTATATTGAATTATAACATAGATAGCTGCTGTGAAAATGTCAGGTTAATGTGCACACAGCAAAAACGAAACATTTCATATTAGAAAATAATTCGTGTACAGAAAAAAATACACACTGAGCATATTTTAATTAGTATAAAACACTAAAAATAACATTCAAGGGTTATCGAGAAAATTATTGTCCATCCATACAAGGAAACAAGCATGGAACCCATTCGATCTGAAATGGTTGTGAATTATTTAGCCCTATACCTTAATTGTTATTTACAATGAAATGTAACAATCAGCTAGGCTACATAACTCGAAGAACACGGTGTATATTGCTTAAAATCAGAAGAACGGACTTAACAGATCCAACATAACACCATAAGGTGTTTGGGCCATTAGAGGCTGCTGAGGTGATCTAACATCCTGTAAAGTTTAGAGCCCTCATGTCTTTCACTTTCTCTCTTTTAACAAAGGACCAAAGGCGGATTAAGTGCCTTTTCGTTGATTGACTGACGTTGTCAAATTGTCTTCGTATTTTTATTTTTTTTTAACGGAATAGGCTGTAAAGAATAGCTTTAAAAGATAGTTTTTAGAGCTGTGTATTGTTCCATCTTACTGTCTTGGGATATATTATGGTTATAAATTAGATTTAGTGTCAGTGAATGGGAAAATGAACTCTTTTTGACATTTTCACATTAGTTCTCGCCCAAGACATATAAACATGATTTTATAAAACAAAGTGTAGCATACGTTATTATTTTATGGGGCACACTTCATGAAGGTTACAAGAAACATTCTGTTGTCTTACATATCGGATACATAAAAAAAAATTATAGGCCTAAATAATTCCATGCTTGCGCTGTTATTTATTACAATAAATAAAGAAAAAAGAAATGCATATTCCAGAATAATCCTTGCGCTACATTTATTTTTAATAAATAAACTACGCAGTCACACTCAGTTACGAAACAGTTTTCACAGCATGACGTAGCTATCTCCAATAACTTAACGCACTGACACATCTGCATAGGCTATACATAAACAATGCGTAAATTATCAGATATGTACCTTATCAAATGCTTCTCTTGTCCCTCGGCTCCACCAGAATAGAAGATTATTGGAAAATGACGAGAACCAGTAAAAAGACTTTCAAATAGCAAGGTCTGTTTTCTGACTCCCCGCATTAACTAAGATATGACAGTTTCTGGGATTTTTGACAATTGGTGTCTTCTGTTCCCTATAAATAGCGCAGAGTGTGCCGGTAAAGCGGTGAGGGGATAGCTAATGGTTACTTGAACGGCAAGCCGCTGATTGGCCTCGGCCCGGAGTGACGTCAGGAGGCTGTGAATAAGGCTGGCTCGTGTGCTTTCAGGAACATGCAGAACACCGGAGGCTGTTCGGGGATCGTCATCAGTCCTGCAACGAGATGTCACGCGCATTCTATTCACACTAGCATCTTTCACCTCTTCTGTCTTACCGAGGAAAACAGCACACGTTACAGAGGGACACGCACTTTTCAAACGCGTTTGGTCGTTGCATCTTTCAGAGGGACGTATACAGTGGATACGTGGACATGGTAAAGTGCATTCTAGTGTCTCTGGGCTCGCGTGTCTCCTGTGCTGAAGACCGGTTGCATTAGCTGCTCGCTTATGAAAGACTTGAATGAACATCATCACCAATGCTTCACCTTGTTGACAACAGCGACTTGCTTTTTCCGCAATGATGCCCATGTCTTTGTAGCCAACGAACAGTTGGTGTTTTGAAAGGTTTCTCTATGCTGGCTTCATTAGTGCATCTCAGAATTTGGGAAGGAAGAGGATGAGAAATAATGACTGACAACTGAAGCTCTACCTCATGAGAAGATCCTCTTTTATCATCTTGATTTTGGACCGCTACAGGTCCATCCGCATACACAAAAGTGGTGAATATATTTAAAACTTCTTGATCTTTTTCTTTCAAACCTGTTCGCCAAGACTGATTTGGAGCATCCTTCAGCGTTACACCCCTTTCCTTCCTCTCTTTTGGAAGGGGAAAACAGGAGCAGCAGACCCTCAGGTTGTGGACACCACGGCAGTAACTGTGGGAGCACATCCAAAGACGATGGTCCACTGTGCGGGCTGCGAGAGGCCTATATTAGACAGGTTTCTCCTTAATGTACTGGACAGAGCATGGCACATCAAGTGTGTACAATGCTGCGAGTGCAAATGTAACCTAACAGAGAAATGCTTCTCTCGAGAAGGAAAACTCTATTGCAAAAACGACTTCTTTAGGTAAGTTCCTTGCGTGAGTTCGACCTCAAGATTTTTTTTTTTATTATTATTTTTCTGCTGTGGAACTATGTCTGTGATACATGGGAATATAATAGTTTATTTAATACGATGAGCTTCAGGGACACTGGTATAATTGTCTACAAGAACAACAGAAACAAACATATTTTTCAAAGGTCATATTTTTAACTCCAATATACAGATATAAACGGTTGGTTTGCAGCTATATGGTTAAATCATTTTTATTTATTTATTTATTTATTTAAAAAATGTCAGCCTATAATTTACCGTTCATTGGTTATACATAAAATAAACCAAAAGACAACCAAATATATATAATTTTAAAATGTCACACACATTTGGGAAGTAGCTTTTTCCTCAGTCACTCAAACATTTACAATTTGATCGGTAATAAACTTAAAATTCAAAATGCTTTTAAAGCTATACATATACACACACACGCACACAATTTTGCATAATTTCATTAGAATTAGGACTTACTTTCACACTAACGTGAAGTGTGACCTACTGTCAACAAACCCGACTTGTTTGATTCTTTGATTAGGACGTCCATTAATTAAATGCTTGTTAATTTGAATTGTTATGTAAAATGGCGAGCAGATACACTAATAGTCTGTGTACTCGTCCGCAGCAAGGGTTTTAAGGAAATCACACTTTGTTTACAACGAATGGCAGCCAGGGAAGCCGCAGGGATCAATGCTTTGCCAGGGTAGTTGAAAGTGTATCGCGGCCCAGTGGCCCCGCGTGTGGCTGCAGTGCTTCGAGTTAAGATGTGATAAGTGGATTTGAATAATAAACGACTTTGAGATGGAAACCCTCAGACAATGTAATCACAGACTCAGAATCAACAATCTGTACAGAAAACCACAATACACATTATTGGTCACAATGAAGTGGTGAGTATTTACTGCAATGGTGATTATATTGGAAGAATGTACGTCTTTGTTACGGGTGATTATTAATTACGCTTTAATTCACATTAAAACACATGCTAAATAAATCTAAATTCAAAGTATTTTTTTAGGTGTAGACTACCTAGGCTATATCTTTTTATTTTATTTAGCGTTAACATTGCATAAACAATAACAATTGAACAAATCATTATTGTGAAATGTAGCATATATTATTCCCAAAATAACAGTGATGATAATATAAAACTATATTATAAAATACAAAAAATATAAAGAATATCCGCTATTTTACCGTGGTATAGTGACCTTTTTTTTTCTTTTCTTTTTTTTCTTGGTCTGTCCATTTGCAGGCGCTTTGGAACGAAATGCGCAGGTTGTGCTCAGGGGATCTCGCCGAATGACTTGGTCCGGAGGGCACGGAGCAAAGTCTTTCATCTGAACTGCTTCACATGCATGATGTGTAACAAGCAGCTATCAACGGGGGAGGAATTGTATATCATAGACGAAAATAAATTTGTCTGTAAAGAAGATTATTTAAGCAGCTCGAACGGAAAAGACGCCAATCTCCTTTCAGGTGAGTAAAAATAATTAGGGGAAATGATAAATGAATCTATATATATATATATATATATATATATATATATATATATATATATATATATATATATAGCAGTCTATATATATAGTCTATAGTCCTATAGTCACTGTACGCGTCCGTGTTTTTTGTCCCATATTATTTCGCTATATCAATAGTGAACATTTAGATTAAAGATTAATATCTTTTGATGAAAACATGAAAAATTTTAGCAAATACAGACTGAACTCTCCTGAGGTCCGTTCAATGTCTCACAGAAGCCAATATTTTGTGTATTTTTATATTATTAAATAATAAAATAAATCTTCAGTCGGTGTCATGCATTGCACATTTTGAAAAGTGAAATGAATATTTTGCTGCATTAATTGTCTGGCCTATTGTAGAGTAGCAGCTGGCCAGTTTATTTTCTAATAATCTTTAACTGTAATCTAGTGTATTGTGACAGTTCTGTCAGCTCTAAATACCAATATTTCTTTGTTCTTTCTTTGTTTATTCATTTCTTCTTTTGGTTTATTGAATTTTGCGTTCTTTTTGCTTTCTTTTTTTCATGTGGGTTTATTTATTTATTTTACATTCCATTGTTTAGTGTATAACACTTCTCTGGTCCCCATGTCTAATTCTGAGTTTTTTATTTCGACTCCTTGTCTCCGACGTCCCTTTCCACATTCAGTTACAGCTTGCAGTGACCCTAGTTTATCGCCAGATTCGCAAGACCAGCTACAGGACGATGTCAAGGATGCGGAAAGCGCAAACTTATCGGACAAAGAAACGGGTAACAATGAAAATGATGACCAGAATCTCGGAGGCAAACGGAGAGGACCGCGTACCACGATTAAAGCAAAGCAGTTGGAGACGCTGAAAGCGGCATTCGCGGCGACCCCCAAACCAACCAGACACATCAGGGAGCAACTGGCGCAGGAGACGGGGCTCAACATGCGAGTTATTCAGGTAAACTTAAACACCATTATTACATAGATTAACAAACTGTGTTTATTGGTTGCATTTAATTGCTACGCTTGCTGCTAGTAATTTTGACGACAAACACCATTAGATAGGCCAACAAATACTGTTTCTTGACGATAATTTATAGTGTGTGATACTTAGGCATCTTGTGGTAGGCTACAAATGTCTCTTCCTGGATGAAATAGAAAAAAGCACATGCGAGCCTTCAGTGTGCCTCCTTTCCAATCCTTGAGGCAAGACCATTTGAATTGAAATGAGGACACTTTTTGCTGGCACCTGTAAATATTTGGAAGTAACATTTATATGGTTAGCCTTTTTATACTTGACTCGAGAGATGGAGAGGCACGCCAGCTGGCATCAGACTGGTGAGAACGATGGGAGTCTTGGCAATGCAGCGCCATCACGTTTTGCGACCACATTTAGACATGCTGTGACGGTTCTCAGTCAAGTGGAAACGCAGAAATCTGTCCCTGTGTCTGTCAAAGTACCTCATACTAGGTGGTGTTCTGTGAGAAATTGAGAATCGATCTTTGCTTTTTTTGTCGAGTGAACGGGCGGAACAATGAGAGTCCAGCCAAGGCGCGCAGTCCATTGGCGAATATGCGCCCTCATTTACGCACGCTATATGGGATTTGTCAGCATCGTTTTAAAGATCCTCATCTTGGTCATTTTGTGCAGCGTGAGAGATCCGATAAGAACACAGATAAAGCATCATCATCGTTAAAAGCCCCGTAATAGATTGGTGCTGCGGGGATAATGTCTTAAAATGAGACTCAACATAAGAGCAAGTGCAGGGAAGGGGTTTGAGATTAATAGAGGGGCGAGGTTGGATATTTAAGACCGTCAGAGTAAACTATAATTAGCAAAAGGAATTCAAGGGTGGATATATAGATTACGAAATAATAACTGCATAGAGCCGGTTAATATATCGGTAACCACCCTCCTATTAAGTATTAATTAGAGATTTGAAGTCCCCGCTGCTGCCCCCTCAGTCGGAGTAAATGGAGGGTTAAAAGATCATTAAAGTGAGGTTAGATCCGACTCTCTAACAGTGACGATAATTACGAGTAATCTTGTCTCTACAATACGAATGTATTCCGTCACTTCACAGGCCTACCTCAGTAGACTGTGAAAACGCTGCT
Organism: Cyprinella venusta; assembly: GCA_038021265.1. NCBI lineage: Eukaryota > Metazoa > Chordata > Actinopteri > Cypriniformes > Leuciscidae > Cyprinella > Cyprinella venusta. The sequence goes on along the minus strand of CM075881.1, from coordinate 13,287,274 downwards.
CTGACCCAATAAAAATAGTAAACGTGACATGTAAACATTGGGCCATAGTGACAGACTGTTAGGTTTGCACATCTAGTAGGCTCTCTTATTTTAGTTTGCATGGCACTCACTATGCAAACTAAAATAAAGTAAAATAAATAACAATACAAATAAAATAGGCTACAAAAGTTTAAAAATGCTTTAAATGTTAAGTCAAACCGATGCCAAAGGTGGTAGCCAACAGCCTGCACATTGGCCAATTTGAATAAGCCTACTTCAACAATAAATAAAATCGAACTGACTCTCTGAAAAATCGTAAAATCAACAAAAACAAATATGTTGATATAATGCTGACCGCATTTAAACAGTGCAGTCACATACATTTACGCAAATTTGTTAGTATGGTTAACATCTAATGTTTTTATTTTGGTAGTTAATAGTATGATATTTGATTTTTGTTCATAGTTTATGTTTGCCCATGTTGCTGTGTATTTAGGCGTGCTACTGAACTTAATGAACTACCATAATACTTCTGCTATTTATATATATAGGCCTACAGTGCACACTGTAGCTTTTACCGCTGAAATTAATTATTGTAACCGATTTTAGCATACAATTTTAATAATATTTTTTTGCCCATGTTCTTTAGGTATGGTTTCAGAACCGGCGGTCTAAAGAGCGGCGCATGAAACAGCTGAGCGCGCTCGGCGCGAGGAGACACGCGTTCTTCAGGAGTCCGAGAAGAATGCGAACGCTCGTGGACAGACTCGAGCCTGGAGAATTAATTCCAAACGGCCCGTTTTCATACTATGGAGGTAGGATATAATGCCTTATTATAGATTTATCAATATAAAACCTTTGTCTTAAATATGTATTTTTTTTCTCGCGCTGGTTTCATTTGTTTCGCCTCAGAAGCGACGAATGTTATATATATATATATATATTAGTTTGTGTTTTAAATTTAAATGGACTGTTTTTTTGGTTTTGTATAGCTACTGTCTAATTTGAATAATCTGTAAAATTGTAAAATCTGTTTAAAATGCTTTAATATTGTGGAAACAGTTGTTTGATATTTGTTGTGTTGCTCTTTTAAGAACTTTCCACAATGCATGTTCCATTTCATTCAGCCTAGTTTATTTTTAGTTTATATATATATATGTGTATATATATATATATATATATATATATATATATAAGAAAAGTTCTGTTACACAAATCTGTGGTCTTTTCAGTCTCAGTGGTCACACTTGCAGTCACACTTGGATGAAAGGATGTGTATTTTTTGTTATTCCAACTAAAATCCTAATATATTTCTGTTGTACAACTTGTACCGGTTAACAAAATGAATCTAAATTTATGACAGTCAGTTTCTTTAAAGGCACAATTTCCCAGAGAAACATGAACTGAAGTAGAAACTGTGATAACCTGCCCCAGTTTCCCCCTATATATATATATATATATATATATATATATATAAATTTATAGGTTCTCCTCTATATGCATAAAACAAAGCAGTTATTGTTATATACACTCTATCATATCAATGACAGCTTGTTTCATAAGTTTTCAGCTGTTCAGAAAGGCGAAGCCTTCCTCGCTGTAATTAGCAAAGCTTTGTTCTCCCCACCCAGCTACATTTGTGATTTCAGTGTAACATGTTCTGTGACTAATGTGGCGTATTGAGATTTATTCCAAAGAACGACACACTACATACTCTCAGAATTTTTAAACAAGGAGTTTCCACCCGCTCTTTGTTTCCAAATCTAAACCGAAATTCTTATACCCTTCGTGTATCTACAGATTATCAGAGCGAGTACTACGGCCCGGGAGGGAATTACGACTTCTTTCCCCAAGGCCCTCCATCGTCACAGGCCCAGACTCCTGTAGACCTCCCCTTTGTTCCATCATCAGGACCCACCGGTACCCCACTAGGGGGCATGGACCATCCTATCCCCGGCCACCATCCGTCCAGTGAAGTACAGCGCTTTTCAGATATCATGTCTCACCACCCAGGGGACTCGCCCAGTCCAGAGCCAGGGATACCTGGGCCCCTGCACAGTATGTCCTCAGATGTTTTTGGACCTAGTCCGTCCTTTACATCCCTCTCCCTCAACGGCACCGGATACAGCAACCACCTCTCCCACCCTCCATCAGAAATGAACGAAGGCACGGTCTGGTAGCTCCTGTGAACGGACATTTCAGCAGAGAGAAATTATGATAAACAGAGGAGGGAGGGAGAGAACAGGGACACTGGCCGCACATTCTGGTTATCATTTTTGTCTTTCCCCCCTTTTTTTCCATGTCATAAATGTGGTGGCACAGCTCACAGAGAGAGCAGCAGAGGGCAGCATGGGCATTGACATTTATCTTCTTGAGCTCATTGTGTTGATGTTCCGTTTCCTTCTTGCTTTCTTTATCCCAAGTCCGAACTCAAGAAGAGAAAGAATTTGTACTGTTGACCAGGTCGCTGTATGAACTCCCAGCACAGCAGAGTCCCTCCAGAAGCTCAATACGTATCACCGGTTAAATCGCCGCTCTAAAACAGCGATAGCGACACATTAACAGCGTCAGCTACCGTCAAAGACTTGTCAGCTTTACAGAGAAACACCCAAGGCGGCTGATCTAACGCTAACCTGCAATGTTGACTCCAGGAAAGATCTAAGCCGTCAGACTAATTTATTTATTTGAAAACTCCTCAGACCTCCTTGCCTTTCAAGGCTCTGCCATACTGACACTTAAACAACCTTTTCGACACTAAATATGTTTCTGAAGGCCAGGGAGAAAAAAAAGCTTTTTTTTCTCTTTCTGGGCATATCCTGTTTTTGTTCCCCAAGAATTCCACCAAATCTGAAGAAGTTAGCCTTCAAAAGGCAAAATGTTAACGTGTATGGATGGTGAACCCTTTATTTAATGGAAGAGAACTTGAAATGTTGATAAATGAAGTCTACCTTCTAAAATTATTTTAACAAGGGTCTGAAAGGGACATAGAACAGTCAACTGTTTACGTAATATATTTAATTCAGGAGTTAAAAGTATCAACCATGATTTAGAACCTCTTGATCCAGAAAAAAAAAAATGTTCCAAGCAACCAACCAAACTTTTGTATTGATTTTATTTATATTGTATGATGGAAGTTTGCTGGGTTGTGGTTCACTGTGCTAGTTTGTACAAAATGTTGTTTACAAAAAAAAAAAAAAAAGGAAAAAAAAAAACAAAACAAGTAGACAGTTGCCAAATAAAACCATAGCACAAATACTGTAAAAGTGCTTTGCACCATTATCTGCAGAACGTGTTGAAACAAAGTGTAAGTGTTTAAAAAACAATAAGGAGTATTGACTTCTTAATTTTTTTAGTCTGCTGAAAAAAACATTCATAAATTGTTAATATAACATACTTAGACCTACAAGTTTTATTTTTGTGTCTTTAAAGGAAAATCCAAACTATTGAAATTGATGGTCAAATGTGCAGCAAGCAGCTGCTACTTTCTTTAAATATCAAATTCTCATGGTATGTCTTTTATTGTTCTAATAAACCTAAGCTTACGTGACCTCCAGTGCATATTAGACCATTCACTGTATAAATACGACATGTTGACAAATTTGTGAGTTTTTAATAAAATTAGAAAATATGAAATTCTGATGATAGGCGCTTTTCCTTGGACTAGCTGAGATTATAAGCATCTAAATACAGGCGCTTTCTGAGAAATATGGCTTCTGAAGAACTGTAATCTCTCAGGATGAACATGACATGGTGGAGGACATCACATAACCCTCACAAGGCTGTCTTGACTGCAATATGTAAAAAAAGAAAAAAAAATCCTGGTGTAAAGATGTCCTTTCATGATGCGGCATTTCACAATTTTACTCAACGATCAAATCGGCTAAATCAAATGTTTTATAATGATATCATATGGTTACGGGTGTTCTCACCTTTTCACTTTGAGATAAATGGAAAGTCGGAAAAAAATAACATTTCTTGTTTTTATAGCACCAGATTTTTATGTCATAACTGAATTTTCGATACAATATTTTGTATATCTTCATCATAAATTCACCATCACTTTTTCTTTTTATCTTGGCTGTGCAAGAAAACCAGACAAGTTTCTATATTTTAAACATTTCCAGTATCTACTAAGGGTCCAGATTAACTTTTCAACAACAGTCCTTTCACAGGGCATTAGAAGTGCCTCAAGAGTTGTTCTTTCTCTTCTAAAACGTGAAAATCTTAAAAGGTTGCAACACCTTGGCATCCGAGACAATAGATATATGGAGAAACAAGTTCAGAAGAGACAACCTCATCACTGAACTCATCTCATTTCATATCACAGTTCATGGATAGGGAAAAACAAAAGAGTCAGATGAGATTCAGTTGATTTGACTCTCTGTGGGGAGCGTATGTGGGAGGAATCCTTCACAGGTACGGAGGCCAGGAAGACGGCATCAAATTGAGCTTGCTATCTGGGGGAAAAGCCTTTATCTCATTGCAGTGTGTGGTTTTAGTGTGAAGGAGCCCAGCGGTGCCCCTGCTGCACCCAGCACATAATCCACTATGAATTAATCATGGTCCTGAGAGTTAAACAGGCCTGCGGGCCCTCCTGAGCCCGGGGCTTAACCACACCGCTGACTCCATGCTCTGTCACCCGGGAGGCCAAAGCTCTTTAAATTCAAATCTCATATTGATTGAACATCGACTATTGGTTCGGCCTGACCTTGTCGACACATTAAATATAAATGTCTGAAACGCGTTTTTAAATGCCGTTTTTTTTTAAATCTAGAGAGCAATGATTTGAATACAGACATGCATCCTAATGTTAAAGTTTTGATGCGGTGGTCAGTTGGAAGTGATGAGGATTATGTAATTTAATACACACAGGATGTGTATTCCATGCATAGGTTATTAACTGAGGGATTTCTCTCTCTGTTGTTGTTATTGATTCCAAAGCTTATCAACACATACACTGCATTTTAAATATGTCTTGTGAAAAGGAGAGATGTTTAAAACACAAAACACCTATTTTAGTCAATCAGCTCTCTAGTGTCCATAGCACAAATCCAATGACATACAACGGACATGTTAGCTGTTATTCATTCTGGCAAAGACAAAAACAGAATCATGTGTGAACATCCAAGTATTTATTTCCCAGGCTCATTGGAGAAGTGCATTGTATACCTACACTCTAAAAATGCTGGGTTGTTTTAATCCAATTTTGGGTAAAATATGGACAAACCCAGCCATTGGGTTACATTTTTAAATTATATTTTTAATGTAATTTGGCTGGGTTTGTCCAAATTTTACCCAAAATTTGGTTAAAACAACCCAGTATTTTTTAGAGTGAATTCACTGCAGTTTCTATCTGATAGCTGTAAAGTGCCAATAATTTCTTAAATTTGTTTTCACACAGACGACATGGGCAGAATATCGATTGATTTCTCAGTACAGTGACTCGGTTGAAGAGACTAAAGGTATGTTTGGGAGTTTTTTTGGTTGAGCCCACTTTTAGATACAGTATATTGATTGATTTAATGATTCTGCTTTGTATCAGAAAGATAGAGGTTAAAGATGACATGATAAGGAAATATAGCATTCAAAACTAGATTTCCAAATCTCATGCAGTTTAAGAATTTATGTTATTAAGTAATAATGGATAGTGAATATTTAAAACGCTATTTGGACGTATGAGTTTGTTAGAGTCATACGAAGAAGTTAAGATTGATGCAGTTGTTGTTATTCTACAGTCAAACATAATGACATAATGTGTAAACTGTTTCATTTAAAGTGCTTATTATTGCCTATCAGACAAAAACAAGACTATTCTAAAGATAGTAATCAAAATGCAGAATAAATCAGACATCCTTTTGCCCTTTTGCGATATGATTTTTCCATATCAAATGAGTGAGGAAAGATAAACACTAATGAGATTACAAAGATTTTATAATTTGAGTGTGTCGTAGTGTGGCAAATCATATTTGTAAGGCTATATACTATGCTGGTCCTGTTAAGTTCTACTGCACGCATAATTAATTATATTTTCTATTTAACCCTAAATCCATTTTCATGAGGAAAGTTTGTTCAACGAATAAAGCAATTCTGTCACCTTTATAGCGTGATTGGTCAGGGTTCACAATCAAAATCTAGCTAAAAAATAAAAATATTTTGATTTCAATGTGACAACCCATTGGGTCTATAGACCTTATGTAGCCCCGCCCCTTTTCAGCGTTGCGCTCGTTGTCTTTTGACTTCCGGTCTGTATTTCCACAGCGATCTTGCATGTATGAATGAACTGCTCGTAAAAAAAATCCCGTTCGACATTAAGACATCTGCTTTAGAATGCTTATGATAAACATTACAATGCTCATGATAACTTTTGTTAGCTCTACAATAAGTAAATCCACTTCACCAGCTAACAGCGATGCCATAGAAACATACAGAACCGGAAGTTCAAAGACAACATTCTAAAGATGACGGCGCCCAGGTTTCTCTGGTGCATAAGGTCTGTAATATTACAAATTTAAATCCTGATGATATGGAGAGACTAAATTAGCAAACCTTACTCAATAATGATTAAGTCGCTGCTTGATTTTTAAGCTAAATATTTCTCTATTTTTAAAAAACATTTTGATCTGTATTTGCATTACTCGTCAACGTGATGAGTTCTGTTCTCGGTAATGAGAAATTGCTCAGATAATTGTTGATTAGCTCATCAAATGTTAATAATTACTTATTTGATGACTGATCATAATAATTCCAAATTCCAGATATATGCTCTAGTGCTGCATATCTAAATTTCTTTAAGCCGAATTAGTCAGATGTATGCAAAAAGTTCTTGAGAGGGTCTTAGAAATGGGCAGAAGTCACCCAAAACAAATGTGGCCTTTTCTCTGGAAAACCACCAGCATGAATATTTTTTTTTCACATTTTTAAACATTCATTCCAATTAAAGCGGCCTTGTGCGAGTGCAGCCATGCGGCGCTGTTATTCAATTCCATTAAAATGAATGAACCAGTGGCATGCAACCATGCAGTTAACAGGAATTAAAACTACAGGCAAGATGACAGATTACAGAGGAAATTGAGTGGTGTACGCCGAATGTGCGTGGCTTTGTTGTTGTATTTTACCTGTATATGGTAGGAAATGTGCACACATGCATATCAACATCCGCTCAGATCCATACAGTCCAGTTATAGACAAATGGCATCTTACGGCTGTTATATGTGAAGGTAGAACATTTCGTTTATAGAAAGAAGTAAAACATCAATGTGTAAAATCACTTGATATTGTATAATGCTGAATATTTAGACGCATGTCCAAGCAGTGAAGACACGTTTCACCTCGGCTCTGACTGAACGTCCCGTAGACTGAGTAGCCATGCAATTAATTAAAAACAAAAGCTGGAAACAATTAATCAGCTTGGAATCCCCTCTTCTTTATAGACCTTATTATGAGGATGACTGGATAAGAGAGATCTATGAATTGTAATTTATGAAAACTGAGGCTGCAGAAGTTTTACTCAAACGATCCCAGTCTTTTTTTTTTTTTTTTTGGAAAACTCCCAAAGCAATGGGAGAAAAGATTCGACAGCCATTGCTATGCTATTCATGCCTCGAGCTCCTCTGTCCTCGTGTGCTACCCAAGGTCACCACACAATGGCACTGTCCACACCTCTGTTCAGAGAACAATACACTGCTCGTAAATATAAAGAACCTTTTAAAATCTCAGCAACTGAATCTAGGAAAGATCGGATAAAACGGAGGCAGTTTTCTACGGCATGTGTGATGATCATCACCTTTAATTTGCAGGGAAATAGTGTTGTTTTGAATACCCGTGTTTGTTTATTTCAATTACAGGCATTAGGCGAGAGATGGGCCACTCCAGCCTGTCATCATATAGACTCATGTGCCGTTATTTGTGCTCTGATTAGCTCCAAGTGGCCGAGGAGAGCTCTGTGAGAAGCACTTGGATGCTTCTATTGGTCTGTAGGGGAACAACATGTTCTTGATTTGTGTTTCAAGCAGGGGAAAGGGCTGTGTTTAAAAGGATAATGTCAGGCAGGCTTTCATTTTACTGCCTTTTCACCTCTGTGTCACAAACAAACATGCTTTTCCGTCTGCATGATGTGGTGCCATCACACGAGAGCAACTGTTTAAATGCCACTTCTGTTGCATTATTGTCCTCAGTCAGGCATTCTTCATTTCTTTAGTTCGTCAATATGGCAACTAGAGGAAAAATTAAACGTCAGGTAAAGCAAATGGTGAGCTCGGAGACCACAGCGAAGACTGATACAAACATATCTGACAAACACATTTGAACTGTAACTATGTTCAGTGAGATAACAGTAATGGGCTTTCATGGCAATGAGTGTGCGGACTGTAATTTATAATTGTCTAATGATATTTATACAAGATGTTTTTGGTGTGAAGCAACAAAATGCTTTATTTTACACTGAACAAAGCATTAATCAAAGAGCAGCTGAGAATCAACGGTTTGTCATCAACCTTGTTGTGGAAAGGCGCATATTCATTTTTTTTTTGTGAAAGAAATTAATACTTTAATACAGCAAGGATGCATTAAATTGATCAAAAGTGACAGTAGAGGCATGCAACAAAAGATTTTTGTTTCATATAAATGCTGTTCTTTTGAACTTTCTATTCATCAAAATAAAAACGGATCATGGTTTCCACAGAAATATTAAGAAGCTCAAAAATGTTTTAAACATTGATAATAATAAGAACACAAGAGAACAGAATCAGCATATTAGACTGATTACACTGAAGACTGAAATAATTTGCCATCAAAGGAACAAATTACATTTCACAAAATCTTTACAATTACAATATTATTGTTGTTACCGCATTTTGATCAAATAAATAGCCTTGATGAGCATAAGAGACTTCTTTCAAAATCATTTTCCCTCACTTCTCCTTATATGACTTTCTGTATAATCACGGTCACAATTTCACTGTAAAAACATATTTTCAAGAATTGTTATCACAACATTTTTTTCTTTTGTCAAATCAACTTAAATAATTTATTTAGTTCAGATAACATATTATTTTGAGTTTTTGATGATTAAATCAATCTCCTTCATTGTATTAACTCACTTTTTCCATTTGAATCAATTTAAAATTTTAAGGCAACCAGGTTACTTATTTTTTTAAGTTAAACCAACAATATTTTTTTTTTGCAGTGTTAAGTTAGCATTAGTTTTGGTAAAAATATATATTTAACAAACAAACAAAGAGCAAACAAATATCACACTGTGAAAAATATTGTTGGTTTAACTTAAAAAAATTAGTAACCTGGTTGCCTTAAAATTTTAAGTTAATTGAAATGGAAAAATTGAGTTAATACAATGAAGGAGATTAATAACCAGAAACTCAAAATATTATGTTATCTGAACTACGTAATTTTCAAATTTTGTCAAATCAAAAAAGTTGATTTGACAAAAGTAAAAATGTTGTGATAACAAATCATGAAAATATTTTGTACAGTGCATAATGTCATTTTAGGTAGGGTAGGATTTAGGATTTTATGTTCTGTTTGGTGTGGATGTAAATACAAAATACACCATGTCTATGACAGCATGGACAGCACATGGTCTCTTTCACCTCAGATAAATCATGATTGATTAGCATCTGGATTCCAGCAGATTTTACCACAGTCTCTCTCTCATTTTTGCATTAATAAAACACTGTTTTAGTATGTTGTGGCAGCAGAGGCTGTGTCCTAAAGCAGCCAGTTCTGGTTGATGATTTACAACAAAATTGCTTGTAAATTGAAGAAGAAACTGTTTTGCAGACCTGGCAGCTTTCAAGCCCTGCTACCATTTGTCACCCAGCATTTCCTTTTGTGTATAGCACAGGAATTAATTAGCTGGTGCTGCCGGAAAAGTTTACGGCCATTATTTATGGGAGATGAAATGTCTTGGACAGAAGCCTCTCTCTGGCCCTCTATTTTTCCCCCCTGCGTTGTGGTTGTTTTTAAACTTTTGTCTCACAACATCAATTTAGATTTTGTCAGCTGTAGGTTTTCTCTGACAGGTTCATGCTGGTGTGTCCATAAAAGTGACTCAGTGATTACTGCTGCACGGTGACTTAAAATACTGACACACACCGCTATGTAATGGCATACGCTGTAAACACACAAGCGGTAGCTTGTGAGAGAATTTGGTTACACATTATTTTAAGTTGTCATTGTCTCAACAACAGAGTAATAATAATTTACAACATGTACTAGAGTAGGATAAGGATTTGGGATTTGGTTTAGAGTTAGTTGCATGTAATTATGCATAATTTACTGTTATTGTAACTACATATGTAACTAGGACACTGTTTAATGAAGGGTTAGTGAGAATTTCACTCTTTTTTTCCAGAAAACTGATTTTGGCGCACATTAACTTTGTGTGTCATATGTAAACTTCACATTTTTATCACTTTTAGCAATATTCCCCAATATTAGGCATCTATAGGAAATATTTCATTTCCAGATGGCGTAGTCTTACATTAGTTGAGCCAGTTGTGGATTCACTGAGCAGCCCAGAACTTGAATGACAGTCAGGCAATGTGCAAAGAGTCAATGGGCACAGCATATGTATACCCACATTTCCACATCTTTATGTCATTTATCACAAGACTAGTTTACAATTAAATCTCTATCCTAACCGTAGCATTCACGCGGGCCTTTCGTCTCATGCCAAGGAGCGTAATGTCAGGATTTCTATTGTGGCGGCGGATGTGATAATCTGCTCTTTTTTCTCCAAAGCGTCCCCCTTGTGGTGCGGCACGGAGCCCGCAGCATTCCCGATAATCACTCATGCCTCTTTGTAATCAATGCCCACAGAAATAGGATTCCTTTGGCCGATGGCAATTAATAAATTTGTGTCCTTTTTTAACACTAGTGAGCTGAGCTTGAAATTACCAGTGACTGGCTTCTCCTCATTTGCATATTTATTGCAGCACGGAAAAAAAATTCCGGGGAATGATTGATGTGGAGCCTGCCTACTGAATCCCAAACAGCATATTATTATGGGGAGGGGGAGGGGGAGGGGGGATGCCAGCGTACAGTTGATTAAAGTTGAAGACGGTGGGATCGCTTGCCGACACTTTTTTCCCTTCCTTTTTGTTTCCCCTCCCGTTTCTTCATATCTTTGGAGATGGCGGGCGTAAGAATTAAAAGCATATTTTAATGGATGTTGACAAGAAGTGAACTAACAAAAGCCCAAGCAAAGGATTTGCTTGAAAAGATTCAATCAAACATGTTTGCTGGGATTAATTGTGGGTGGAGGCGGAAGATGGTGGGCTCTGAATGAGGCTGATTGTTTCTGGGGTCACCTGTGCCGATTTCCTCTGTCATTTTGAGTGATAATTTGGAAATGTCCTATGATTGTAGCTAAAGAGCTAAACCCCTTCGTCGCACCACCCCCTTCTCATCTCCATCCTATTGAAATAGTTCTGTTTGTGTGGAGTTAAAACAGGCCCTTCCAATTCTAATTGGGCGACTGTATCTAAATGAATTCATACATCCAGGGCTTTTGTAAGAGGTTTCTTTGGATCCACCTGCTCCATCATTTTAAGTCGTTTTGACTCGCAAATACATTTTGAGTTTTCTGCAATGAATGAAAGTCTCGTCTCCAAACCATTGTCGAGATATATCATAGCCCACAATAATTGGTGGCTATTGTAAAAACTTGAAAATGATTTCTTAATAATAATATACTAAAGTTTCCAGCAATGTTCTTCTCCAAAGTTCTTATTTCTATTAAACTAACCGGTTTCAGACAATGAATGAGGGATTAGACATTTTTCTTTCAGCATACCATGATGTTCATTCACGTTTATTTCGTGCTATAACTAGCTAACAATCGAGTTAGAGACACTGAACGACGGTGCTGGGATTTTGAAGCAGATTTTGTAGCCTACATTATAAAGATGGATGCTGCTATCGAACATCACTCTTTCGAATCAGCTATCTTGTCTGTTTTAAGCGATTTGAACGTTTCCTTTTTGTTAAAAACCTGGCCGCCGCTCTGCATACATCATCTCTTTCATCGCTCTGATTGGTTTAAGGTCTACCAGCGACGTCCATTGGTGACGTCCCTCTGGAAATGATTCGTCTATGACGCTTTGCCAGACCATAACTCAGTTACAACTGAGACTGGTCTGGTTTTAACCAGGCTAGCCATAACCAGTAGTAAAGCGTAACAGATGATCCAACACATTCTCATCCCAAGACGTCATATAACTGACGTTTTTGACCATACGTCAACATCCAACGTTTTAGGGTACCCTTTAACGTCAGTTAGATGACGATCCAGGGGCGTCATCCAACTGACACTTTACCTTTAACGTCAGTTAGATGACGTGGGTAGGTTTAGGTCAGGGGTAGGGTTAGGATTAGATAGCGTCATCTAACCGACATTAAAGGGTACCCTAAAACGTCGGATGTTGACGTATGGTCAAAAACGTCAGTTGTATGACGTCTTGGGATGAGAACGGTCTGGATGATCGGCTCACGTGCCGCTTAATTTACTAAAGCGACTACAACGATCTGTCACACCACATTAAAAAGCACCAAAACGACATTCTTCCTTGATTTCCGAAACATTGACACAATTTGGACAGAACTTTTTATTTCCTTTGAAATAATCGACTCATTGCGGCATCCGTCTCGCAATGATAGCGCACGTCACATTTGTGTGGTGACTTGATGAAGTCTATTGTGTGTGCTCAGAGAATCAGGTCTGCTGGCCACGTGCTGAAGGAGCTCTCTTCACCCATAAAACTTCCTCAGAAGTGTGCAGCAAAGTCGGATTTGTGCCGGTGAGTGCGTGCGCAGCAAATTGGCAGCTACATCAAATTATTCCCGCATTAAGACCCGCTCGCCGTAATCCACTGCAGGGCCCTGCCGCCCCTCCCCCAACTTGTAACTTTTGTCAACGTAAACTGCAGATTTCATGCTCTGCCATTAATCTGTCGGATTATGGGTGCAGTTCAGGAGGACTTATATTTTAATGAATTCCTTTCCTAGCTTAACTAGAGGGGGTGGAGTTTGAGAGGGAAAGGGGCCCCGGTTGGACACAGGTTGGCTCCTCATCCTTCGACAACCCCCCCAATCGCATGTGTATGCCTGCATCTGTGTGAGTGCCCCCCACTGTCGGCCCCCTCTCAGCATCTGGAGTGCTGTCACGCAGGGAGACGGCGAAGCACTCCATGGTGCTGACACCTCCTCACACATAGACGACAATCCTCCGCGCCACAATAAATTGAATGTCTCGAGGAGCAGCATTTGTAAAACAAGACAAATAATGAATTATTGTTCCAGCAGACTCTTCACCCCCTTTCCTTCAGATGCGCCTGTGCATATCTGCACTCCATTTCTGTTTGTTGGCTCCTCGCTTTCGCCATCCATCTAAGTATCTCTCTATCTCTCTCCCCATATACTGTGCCTCTCTATCTGCACGCTGTCACAGTTTGCTGTAGTCTCTGTCGCTGTCAGCCGCTATCTGTGCTGCAAGCCTGCCCTGCCCCATCCCTCCTCCCCTTCCCTAACTGCTGTCCTGGACTGTCACTGTACGGCCAAAATGAATTAGGCACAAGCCTGAGACATGCGTATGTGGGATAGTGGCCTATCTTTGCTGTCTGTGTTTAAATCATTCATTATGCTGTTACCAAATTCTCATTTTCTTCCAACCAAACACTGGGTTGTTGTTTACGCATTAGTAACAATGAATGGATCTACTGAATTCCAAACAGCATATTAAAGTGTAGTCACACTAGACTTTGAGGAAAAACAAGTGCACATGCCGCATATATATACGAATTTGTATAGAAAAATATGTTTTGACAGATTTAACTCTTCACTCGATTCAAACAATACAGTTTTTTTTTGTTTTTGTTTTTTGCAGTGGTGCAAGAAACTGGCGAAAACAGTATGATTTGATTGATATAGATATTTTGAATTCTGTTTGAACATTATTAATAGTAATTTGTTATGTAGTATGCATTAAAACAGCAAAAAGCTTGACATATTCTTTGTCAGCTTATTTCACATGCTCCAATCCCACACCTTTAATATTACGAAAAAAAAGGGATTTGCACAGTACATTTTTCCTTGGGATAATTTTGGAATTTATGTTGTTTTATGTTTCAGCTCCTAACATCAAAAACACCAAGACTCCTCCTGGATTAAAAAAGCAACAACGGGCTCCAGTCTTAGACAAAATACACCCAATTCTTCCCCGCCAAGCAACGCCGTGGAACTCTACTGCCCAAGCATTTGACAACCTGCTTGACGCCCAAATCAACACGGCAAGATATACGGCTGGGGGCCAGTGCAAATTTGCATGGAACATCTCTGACTACTTAATTCTGCTTTGATCTCCGTTTCCTGAAGAGGGGATTGTCTGCTCTACTGTGTGGAAACACTTTTGTGTGAGTCAGTGTGCTGTACATCATTCACCCTATGAAGAATCCCAGGCTTTGCCTCTTTTTAGTCACTGTGTTTCCTCCCTCTGTTGCTCTCTTTCACTCGCTTTCCTGCTTTTCTCACTCTCTCACTCTTTGACTCCAGTGAGCTTTAATGCCATTTCTTCAAGGACAAGCATCTACTGCACATCATCTGAATAAGACTTTGAGTCAGCATGCCCTCCTGGGGCTTAAATCCAGCCAAATGCCCCTGAGGCCTGTTTTAACACCAGGCTACTTTTGTCGATAAATATTAATATCGTAACCCTGTACATACAGTCCTGAAGCCACATTCATTGAGCTCCTTTCTCGCTGGGACTGTGGGAAAAGGCAGTGGCATGGCAATGTTATTTTGTGGCCGTGACAGCAACATTTTCTCTGCATGACGTGCATCTACAATACATTTAAAGTATTGATAACATTAAAATGTCATCATCATTAGTAAAATGAAAAAATAATATAACAGCATATTTTGTAGCATTGGAAAGTCTGGCTCATTTTGCTGAATCAATTCTTGTTTCAAATAGTCATTGAAAAATTTAGCTAGAGGCATTTTGCACCTTCTACCTTTTTAATTAAAAAGTTCAAATGTTTACATTTATCATAATGTTTTCAGTTTTCATGTTTATATCAGTTGTTCCTTCACCAATGGGAAATTACATTGCTCAAAAAGGCTTTAATTGATATAATGATGCTGATACGGAGTAGGTTACTGAAGCACAAAAACTTTTTTTCAAAAAAGATTCAAAAGAAGATAGCACATACATATTTTCGAATAGTAGGGCAGTGTAGGGTAAAGAAAAGCATGGTAATGCAAAACACACAGAGCAGGCACAGATGACACATTACATGGAGAATCAGCAGCTAGCCAGTGAGCAGGGGCAGCCAGTTAGCGTCCCTCTCAACCGAGATGCACCTGAGACAGAACTGCCTCACAGTTCAGCAAGCTGTGGCTGCTGTCCCGGGCCCTGTTTCAGTCTGCACTCAGAGCCAGATTCATTACCACTTGCAGCAGGGGTATTAAGATATGGCTGCATTAACAAAGTTGTCCGGTATCTTAATTGAATCTATCCCTGCTGCACAGCATCTGGATTATGTTTACCTGAAATATAAGCAGCTCTGCACTGGAACATGTGCCCGCTGATAAAACACTGGGTTATTCGTTCCAATCCTAATCCTAACTATAATTTGGTCCCGCTAAATGTATCAGCTCGGCGTAAGCTGCCGTTTCGTTTCAGACTGGAAGCATTTGCTGGTTGGTTAATATATTGCAAGCTTTGATTTCTTCTTTCCTGAGTATGGATGTAGATTACTTTCTTCGCACAGCCAGAGCAGGTGCTAAAAGACTATATCCAAGGTCTACAAAGGCAACATTGTACTGTCTAAGATGTGTTGCAGATACATTCTGAACCTAAACACCCTTAATAGTGTAAGCAATTTACAATTTATATAATGTCTTTGTGCACAGGGACAATTTTCAGCAATTCAACTCATCGAGCTAAGCTGTTACCGTTATGCTGCTTAGATTTGGGTATAAGCACCTTGCTCAAGGGCATAGCCCCCCAGGATCTGTACCTATCACCCCTCAAACCGGACCTTTGAGCTGAAGCTGGACTGGGGTGAATGTTCAGGTGCTATTCAAGATGGGGAGGGGGTCTACATGAAAGATGACTTTGTGGTGGTTGGGTGTATGGGCTCAGGGCACTGCAATTTTGTCCTTCACGGGGTGACATACCCTCGCTCAAGATATCTTGTGGAGGGTGGTGCTTATTTCCTATCGGTTGAAGGCTGACGGCTAGTCATGTGTTCGGGATTGAACTAAATATGCTATTGTGCGTGGAGGGGGGGGTGGGGGTGTTGGGGGGGTACCCGCTGTGCCACCACTCTTGAGAACATTTCACTCAGTAAGTCCTCATGTGTGTCATAAATCATGCCTCAGCAAGCCAAGGACACACACAAACACACAGATATGCACCATTGTTTCTTTTGTTTTGATATTGTGCGAGTGATATTTTGATCCCATAAAACCAAGGGGTTGCAAACAGTGGGCGAGGGGGAGGGGGTAATAGATATCACTAATAGTAATATTAATAATAATAATAATATATATATATATATATATATATATATATATGAAAAAAGAAAAAATTACCCACACACTATAACACAAACACATAATGATAACTACTTGCTGCCACAACGCTCCCTCTCTGTCACTTCCTGTCCCTCTGCTTTTAAACCAAGTTCATCAGACGGGCACAGGAATGTCTACGTGTGTGTATCTGTGTGTTTGAGTGTATGTGTGCGTGCGGAGTTGCTCAATGGACATGTTCTCTCAGTGCAAGCAGCCTTGCGGTTCTCTCTCTCCCTTTGCCCCGGTTCCCCGGGAACAGATGCCAGGAGTGTGGCATGCGTGTGTGCTGGGGGAGTGGGTTAATTGGGGTAGTAGTGGGGGTTAATTTCAATTAAAATTTCAACTAATGGAGGTCAGGCAAGTGTCTGCAAACACCTGATTAAAACAAATGGTCCTGCCAGTCAAAACTTTATCTTGGTCACCCCCCGGCGGAGCGTCCCAGCAAGGTGGATGCAGGAGGAAGAGATGACTAATGTCGAACGAAAGGGGGGGAGCACTTGTTAGCGTAGCATCTGCTGGAAGCAACTCCGAAAAAAAGAATGAGAGCGATAATGTGTGTGTGTGTGTGTAAGAGGAAGAGATGAGTTTGCAGGGGACACACACTTTCATCCCTATCTGATCGTAGGCTTGCTGTGCTGACTGCTGCCGCCATGCTTCTCCATGCGTGCCACAGCAGCTCCTAACATCTGGCTGGGCCCTGGAGGTGTGCACCCGGCCCGGCACCCTGCCGATGCTAAATATGGCGCAGGGTTAACACAGAACTCCCTAATCACTTAGCCACTGTCTGCCATCTCTGCCACCAGTGCTTCTTACTCAACTACAGACATCTGTGACGCCGCCAGCCATTCTCTTACTCTCTTTTACTGCGTCTTCGTTCCGTGCACTTGCACATTTGGCTGTGGTGGGTGTTAAAAGTTTGGTGCAATGCCTGAAAAGTAAAACTATGCCCTTGGTTGTTAATACATAAATTATCATAATAAGAGTTAAATTATTTGTCCCATGCTTTTATTAAAACATTTTAAAATGATTGATTTAAGCAAGTTTTTCATTATTTTTTACTATTTTTTTTGTCAAAATATGTTAGGTGATCCTACAACTGTCCTAATACTATAATACCCCCTTTTAAAAAAACCTTGAAAAGAAAACGTTATAATTGTAAAAATATTATATTGTAAACTGTATAATATTGAATTTGTCAATGTTTTTTTAAATTTGTTTATTCACGCAACTTTACAGCACATTAACTAATGTTAGCAAATACAACTCTTAATTTTAAAAATGTTGAAATCAACTTTAAGACAATCAAATGCTGTAGAATAATTGTTCATTCATGTTAAAGCAACACTAAGTAAGTTTTTTTTTACCTTAAAATAATGTTTTCAAAATTGTTTCATCAAGTCGTGACATGGTGAAATGCATTTACGCCACTGCTTTGCGGTCCTTTATCTGATATATCCAAGCTATGCAAGATTGCCAGATTGGGTGCCATTTCTGTAATACAAATGAGACGAAAACTACATATTTGACTTCTTTACGCCAAGCATTATAATTGCCGGTAGGTGGAGCGTACTCGACAGTAGACTATAGCTACTACATGTAAGATAACTAGCAGCCGGGTAGCTTTTAAATTGTAATTATTCCAAAGCTGGTGCTGGATAAACATAAGCATGTGCGTGTGTGCGACAATAGGATGCGGTACGCTAAATTATTTACGACACCAGTAATGGACAATTCCACTTCCAACCTGTAGGGCGATTGCAGAGGCAAAGTTACTTGTTGTTGCTAATGTAGTAATATTACAACCTTATTGTAAAGCATAACCAAAATGTTTTTATAATTACAATAACATATATTTTTAATTATATATATATATATATATATATATATATATATATATTTACTGATTGTGCATTCAGAAGTTTTTAAAATATTAAACATTCAAGCAAAGTCACGTATTGTGACCAACAAAATCACCATTCAACCAACACGCAGAAACAGTTAACCATCCAGATGTTTTATTCAAAGCAACTTTTAGATATATACAAAATACAGGGATATGCAATTGGTAACGTGTAGGAATGCAAAGGTTATCTGTGAACATCTAGACATTTTTGGTGAATATGAAAACATCTTGGGTTTCTTTTCTGCAAATGTCACTTCAAAGTCTCAGTAGACTGATGCAAGTCAGGTGGTAAATGCAATTAGCAAAAACGCAACCAAAATATATGCGGCATTATTTCAAGCTGACGCATTAACTGCGAGTCGCTGCCATGTGCTTGTACATGTGTGCAGGTGTACTTCCACGTCCCTGTGCTCATGTGTGGCGTGAGCCGAGCTGTGGTCCCTGCAGCGAGCCGGGCTCCGTGAGAAACCACAGCTTTATTGTGCTTGGCCCCAGGCAACCCTGTTTACCAAGCCTGCCACACGTCAGCTTTACAACAGCGCAGATATGTGTAGCAGCAGATTTGGAGCTTGTATTTAGCTGCCACAAGTGACGGTGATGAAGTAGCAGTGATAAACTGATAGATTGGCTGCCACTGAAATTTTGGGAATGGGTCAGATAAGCATGGCAGAGGAAAAGCTCTCTGTGTTCTGGTGATAATAAACTTGTCGTTCTACGGGTGCATTAGATTCCAGACCTGAAGAAATTACAAGGGAAAGAGAGGTAGAGGCTGAGAGACAGCATGGAAAAAAAAAAACAGTAGCCGTTGAAAAAGGAAGTGGGTGAGATAGAGAAAGAGAGAGAGAATGGAATATAGTCTCTGCTTGGAATTACAGCGGCCTGCCAACGCTAGGTTTTAAGGGTAGCCCCGCAGACCGATGGGATTTCAGATTGTTGGCTCACAAATCATTAGCTGTTGTCACTGTATAGTGTAGATATGTTTGAGAAACTCTCCCACCTTTAAAATATACGGCGGGGTAAAGGAAGTCTCTGGTATGAAACAGCTTCATGGTCTAAATTACCATTCCCTAAGAAAAAAGAAACACAAAAATCTATTTCTCTGTTTTTCTTGGGTATTCTCCACATCGTATTCTCATTTCAGCATTATTTTGTCAAGATTGGATATTCATCACTGAATGTGTAGAAAATCGCTAATGCTTTAGACGAGAGCAAGAATCCTCCCTAATCTTTGTACGCCTGCATTTCCGATGGCGCGTTCGGTAAGAATAAACAGAAGTGTTTGTTCACACCTTCCTCTCCTCAGAGAACTCACTAAACAAAAGTGAGAACAGAAACAGAGCTATCGGCTTCACCCCCTCCACCCACTTCCCGCCTCTACCCAGCTGCACCACAGGCTAAACACCCAAAGATAGTAGAACTAATCCAGGCTGGAAGAGGTCGTGAAGCTGGTTATGCATTTAAGGAGAGAGAAAAGAGATGATTTGTTTGAAAGCAGCTCTATATTTGAAAGAAAACTATGTGTTAACATCCTTATCTGCCCATCGGGCTGTTAATCTATGATATCACGGCTCTGATAGGGAAGGAAAGTGCTTCCTGCATCTCTACATTGGCTGTGTACGAGCAGATTTATTTAATTTCAAGGTTTTGATTCTTCTTGATTCTGATTCATTTTGACAAGTTTCAATTATAATGTTCATTTTAGAACATTACCAAAAATATTAACGGGATGGTTCACCATAACAATACAATTTCAGTCATTATTTACTCACTCTGGTGATGAGTTCTGAGTTCACTAGTGTAATAGCGTAAGCTTCTGTTGTTGTACGTCACACGCATCACACACATGACCAGCATCGGCCAATAGTGAGCCTACGTGTGACGTAACTCTACGCAATTACACTAGTTTAACTGACTAGAGGCACAAAGAGAAAGAAGTGAATAGTTGAATAAAGTCAGGGGGGGGGGGGGGGTTTGTTTGTTTTTGCGCTCTAAAGTCTTCTCGTCACGTGATAAACTTAGGATTGAGCCACTGAAGTCACTTGGACTATTTTAATGATGTCTTTAATAACTTTCGGGGCCGGAAAGTTTCAATCCCTTAGAAGCCTATATGGAGGAGTGATCCAGCTCTCAGATTTAATCAAAAATATCTTAATTTGTGTTCAGAAGATGAACGAAAGTCTTATGGGGTTGGAACAACATGAGGGTGAGTAAAAACTGACAGAATTTTCATTTTTGGGTGAACTTTCCCTTTAATAAAATGTAACATTAAACAACATAGCATAGTTGAAAGACAAAAACTGCTCTGTGAACTTTACATTGCATATCCTGTGTAAAAATGTCCTGTTCTGTGCTGTTGATTCACTAAAAATAACTGGTTTAAAAGTAATTTGTTAGTGAATCGGACTACACTGGTCATGCAGTTCGTGAGGACAACTCAATGGAAAGGTATTTTCTTGCCTATATTTTGTGGTACACAGCCTTGTAGGAAACACTGCCACTGAGTAAAAAATCGGTCTAGGGGTTTTAAGCATATAGATTGTTCAAATGAATATCGTGATTAATTGGAAAGTCTACATTTACCTTACGAGTTGCTTCCTATGCCCGAGTCTGAGACTGGCCACAAAAGCTTGACATTAATTTGACAAATACAAGCAATATTTCAGTTCAATGTATTAAACTGCATTTCATTCAGCTCAACAGATTATAATCATCTAGGTAGGGGGATGACAAAATGGGAAAACAGTTTATTACAAACCACGCCGTACAGTCAGTCACACATGCGATGGAGAGAAAATGAAGTTGTTCATTTATTAGGAGCACTAGATAAACACAAGCCACTAACACTTGTGTACGTTTAATTAAAGGGTAAGCATTGCCACTCAAGGTGAGAAAGAACATTTAAATTCTTTTCCCACAAGCAAGAATTGCTCTTTTAATTTCCTCATCTGAAAGGTCACAGGCAGTGTTCTTGTTTTCCTCCTTAATTGATTCTTAGAATGCATCGCAGTGAATGATGAAGAGTTCAGCAGCTGTGAATCAGGCCCCTTTACCACAAAGGTAAAAGTTGAACGAATCACTAATTGCTGTTACGCAGTTGGGCTACCTTATGAATAATGTCATTTTGTGGGGGCTCTGTGACGTTCCATTTGTATGGGAACACGCTTTTATCTTATCTAATACTTATCCAGCCCTTTAGCAACACTGTTTGTGCAACTTAAAGGTTGCATCCACAATCAAGGGCTGTTATTTTGCCACTAAGTCTGCAATTTTTTGCCATTCATTTCTTACTCCACCATCACACACAGACATAACCTGATGACACCAATTATGTTAAAATTATTGGCTGCTATTACTTAGTTTTAAAGCTAACTTATAGGTTATTGGCAATTACATCTATTTTCGCTCTGCCAACATACACATAAACAAAGCCACAACAGAACATGTATCCCACAACACAGTGGCATTTCTGAAACGATCAGTGTTTTGAATGAATAGGCTAAGATCATTAAATCAATCGGGTGAGTAAAGGAAAGAAGCGAGGAAAGAAAAGAAGGACAGAGGAATCGTAGGAAATCATATTGGAATATTCTGGAATAAGAGTCACTTAAAATTGTCATCTGCATTCAAGGGATTATTTAAGAAATTCATAATAGACAATATATTAAAGCAAGATGTTGAAAAATGTGTATCCACCTGTGTTTCCTCGCTCATAGCTCCTCTGGAAGATTCCTCACTCCATGTTCCTCGCCTCCTAACGATGCAGTTAAAGGATTGAGATGTCCTTCAACATGGCTAACTTTGATCGGTTTCCGGTTCACAGGCTGGAGGATGGAGGAGCGAGGAAACGAGGAAGCATCAATTTAATATTGAGAAGCACCCTGTTATTTCCATAAATTAAAGGTGCTCTAAGCGATGTCACACGTTTTTTAGGCCAAAACATTTTTTGTCAAATACAGCAAACATCTCCTCACTATCCGCTACCTGCCTGTCCCCTAAACACACTGTAAACAATGTGATGTATGCCAACCCAGGCTCCACAAATGGCAAGAAAAACAAACTGCCATATTCTGCTTAACTTCCATCCTTTCTTTACACACACAATTATCTTCATAAACAAACAATTGGCTTGCTGAAGACAAAAAAGCTGATGACGTGTTCTCAGGTGCCCTTCTTATACATTGGGGAGCCCCTTGCTACATAATCAGATTGCGTCGGCCACTGAATGCTGGGTATGTACATGTGCCTCAGCCACTGGGTTCCCCATTGTGTCAGGAGCTAACACAGCATAGAAGTTCTCTCAAAAGGGAACCCAAAGTGTCCTTGAAGTTTTCCAATACAACTTCAGTGACCCAGTTAACAATGTTACTATATGCATTTAAGTGTAATATAAAGCACAGAAAAAAAGTCAATTGTTTTCTGTCAAGAATGAATGCTGTTCATTATTCCTTTTTTTAAAATCTCGACCAGAAACTTGTACGGCAGCTGCTGTGTGAACACCCCCAACACTCGAGACTGAATTCGGCTGCACTTCCTGACCAGAGCTGCATGAAGGATAACGGCCGGCGAGAAAGGGATTAATACCGTTCATCAGGCGTTCCACCTGCCCCTCTCTTCCATTGACCCATTCCTCAGCCTTCCATCACTTATCAGATCACCATTGCTCAATGCTGTCAGTGCTCTGTCACCGCCTTGGTCCACTGTAATTTTTTATACCAGAAAAGATGTCTCTCTATATACTGTATGCTCATTGCTTTAACCCCTCCCTTCCCAGAGTAATTTCTTCAATTAATTCAGTGTGCATCTTAGTGGACTGCACAAAAACACATTGAGAAAAAAATTAAAGTTGTTTTAGGATTGATTGGAATGAAGAAATAGGTGGGAAAGGATAGAGTGAGGAGGTGGTGGAGTGGTTAGTATCAGTGATTAGAGATGAGAGGATCGGGGTTCGAGACCAGTGTTGGGATAAAAATTAAATTTGTTTTAGGATTGATTGGAATGAGATATATGAGAAATTGGTGTGTTAGGATAAAGTGGGGAAATGGTTAGTATTGGTGATTAGGGAAGAGAGGATCGGGGTTCGAGACCATAGTCGGGATAAAAATTAAAATTGTTTTAGGATTGATTGGAATGAGATATATGAAGAAATAGGCAGGTTAGGCTAGAGTGATGAGGTGGGGTAATGGTTAGTATCGGTGATTAGGGACAAGAGGATCATGGTTCGAGACCAGTGTCGGGGTAAATTATAAAAAAAAGTTTTGGGTTAAGGTTGATTTAAATAGGTTAGGATCGGATCGAAGTAGGAGCTGGAATTCGCCTTCAGGATTAACGATGGAACGATTTAGAATGGTCGGGCAATGTAGGATTGTGGGTAATAGTAGATTGAGAGGTTACCAAGATTGTGGAGGTTGGTGCATTAGAATGGGTTGGTTCAGAGAAGAGAGATGGGTTAAGGTTAGTGCTACCTTACGGTTACACTGGTGAGTGTGATGTCTGTTAAAGGTTCTTGCACTTTCTTAGAGATGATGATTGGTAGAAGCTTGGTACTCGAATATTGCCGACTTCAGGCACTTGTGCCCGCCAATCTGAATCTCGTGACACAGGCCCTTTTCGGGTGCCCCGGGATACCTTGCGGTGTTAACGAGGGGTTACTTGGTTAGGGAGGTAGGTATCCAACCCCTCTGGGTCCACTTGGACAGCACGCAGAGACGGTGGCCTTGGGTTTATGGGCCGTAACTGGAACCCAGTCTTCTATCGATGACTAGCATTAGGGGATTAATATATTTGGTTGAGGTGTTGGGGTTGGGGGGGGCAGTACTTTGTAGTTTTGAGCAATGGGTTCATGGGGGCTGGGAGGTTGTTGGCAAATTGGGAATGGGCTCGGTCAGGATTTCCGACGAGCAAAATGGGATCTGAGCGAGTCGGATACGGCTAGGAGCCGGGTTCTGAAAATGAGAAACTATTCAAGGTTAAAAAACAAAAATAGGGGAAGTAATATTAGATAACCAACTTGCATAAACCTAAAACCAATGTTATTATTAAATAAAATGTTAGAATGTTAGAAAACCTTTTTTATTAGATAAATATGAAATATTGCCTTGTCAACTAACTGAAAGAAATTAGGTGTTATATTTGAAAACACACAAAGCATATACAGTAACAAAATGACTAAACAACTGAGCTTATTTTAAAAGCTCATTTAAAATATCGATAAATACTAGAATATAAATAATACTAAAACATCACTGCTTGGTTTGCTGCTTAGACCAGCTAAACCAGCTAAACACCAGTTTGGCCAGGCTGTGAGATCATCTAGACCAACTTCTACCAGCTGTAAGAATAGCAAATCTGCTTAGGTTTGTTTAAGATGTGTATTTGTGTTTTTGTTAGAGTTACCAGGGCCATAGCATCTATAGATATAGATGAGTGCTCAAATGAGCAAAGTCCAGAACAACTTCTTAGGACAGGTTGTTTAAAAACATGCTTTTTGTCAGCATGGTTATCACAGATGTACCTAATAAAGAAACCGAAAGGAAGTGCTCAGATTAGTGGTCTG
This sequence comes from Cyprinella venusta, assembly GCA_038021265.1. Taxonomy (NCBI): domain Eukaryota; kingdom Metazoa; phylum Chordata; class Actinopteri; order Cypriniformes; family Leuciscidae; genus Cyprinella; species Cyprinella venusta. The sequence continues at coordinate 13,262,246 of CM075881.1, read as the reverse complement.
AGCAGTGGTCTGTCACTTTTCAGTGACGAATTCTTAAAATTTTCTCACACATGGTTCTATAGTTACCATGCTTGAAGCATTAGCCGTCCATGGGGATGTTTTATAACAAACATGATCTACAGAATTCTAATTAGCCCTGTAATATATTCATAAATCATAGCTGTTGGCATGGCTTTTAATTCACTTTGATTAATAATGACATGTGGTGGAGATAGGCAGCAGCGTTTTGAGGTCTCCTTTTGTCTTGGGTGGCTCAGATGATTTCCAGGGAAATCATACAGGAGGATATGAGGTTATCACGCTAATGGATATGGTTCTCTGAGCATACTTAAAGACAAACACATGCACCTGGACACACATGCACTGCTTTGCTGAACACCTGGACCTCCTCACAAGACAGTCACATTCCTCCTTCAGCTATGACACTCTAAAGCTACTAAATTTGTATTTCATGCTATTCAACCAAACAACAGATACATATTTGCTGCTTTAATGGAGTGGGCGGCTCCACAAAACAGGAAATTCTCTCAAGTGGACTTTTGTTGAAACAAGCACCACTCATCAGTCTTTTAGTTCCTTTGAAAACAGTGTCAGATGTGGTTTCATCCCACTCATCCCACTCTAAAGGATCCGTCACAAGCAGTGTGCATTTAGAGAGAAAACGGGGAAATGCAGTGAGTGTTTTCAAATGACTAGAGCATAAAGCTTGCTAGTGGTGACTTAACATAAAACGAAAATAAATATTTTTCTCCACCTGATGAAGATAATAGTCCATGTCATACATTGACGTGACTCCACTTAGTTGGAAGTTTATTGATGGAGCTGCACAAGTTTTCTTCCTGCACAAAAGTGGACACCTTGAACAGAATTATATGATTAGAATCGATCATTTATGTTATATTGTAGGTCTTTTGCACGCTATATGAATGCTGATGGCTGATGCTTTAAAAGGAGCATTTCACCCATTTCAACATTAATCTTTATTGAAAGTGGATCATATGTAGTCGAAATGTAAAAGAATTTTTGAATTTGGTGCCCTCTTGAAAATAACGTAAGTGTGCATTTGTATGTAAGACAACAACTCCCACAATGCACCACATTGCACAGCTCCGCAAGCCACTCCCACTAATCTAGAACAGCGCAAACATCAGAGATATCACTATTTCGTCTACAAGGCTAACGTTAGCTGGCGCCAGATTTTGAAATTCATTTCGCACAAAATGTCTAGTTAGTTGACTCTGACGAGCAGGGCGAGGGACATGAGGAGGAGCGGAAGTATAAAACGAGGAGTGTTGACGGCAGATCGAGAGAGAAACAGGGCGGATTTTATGTTGTGTTTTTAAACACTGCCTTATAGCCTTGATTTTTGTTCTTGTCAAATTAAATGTCATCTATTCTGACAAAGGTCTATAGTGCAACTACAGCTAATATAGAAAAAAAGTTTGCAAGCTTCCTGTCAGTGGAAGCAGTTAAGAGACTATGTTAAACATATGCCTTAAACAGAGGACAATGAAGCAGAGGTCTAGGACAGAAAAGTCTTGACTTCAAGATGGTGGGCCACACAAAACAAAGGGGAATGGTTTCAATGCTGGGTGATTGATTGAACTGGGCAGGGGACAATGGTGGCAGACAGTGCCCAGTGCCATGGCAGTAGAGATGGAGTGTTGCTCCCACTACCTGCGCCCTCTCAGCCAGGCATCTGCTGAGAACAGCACTGACAGGAAATCAACTTCTCTCACACTGCCAGCACCACTGTGACTTACCACAGAGCCTCTTAGAGCCAAAAGATATTTTACACTAGTGGGAAAAAAAGGGTAACACCGTATATTTTGGATAAGATTCACAGTAATGCCATTTGATATAAAACAAGTAAAACAACCAATAATTAAAAAAGTAACATATTTTATGTTTATAAAGATAAAAAAAGTAAAGATACATTATGTGTATCTTTAAAGTCACCGTGAAATCAAAATGGACAATTATTATTATTATTATTATTTTATGGAATATTGCAAGTATTGCAAAAGGCCTATTTGTATTTATGAATGAATGAATATTTATGAATGACTTGCAGTTCAGAAAGTGAATCAGATGACTTAAGAAACTGCTTAAACCATTTAGCTGGATGGAGCCTTGTATGGCTGTCACCGCCGTCAGTGTATGAAGGAGTGTATGAGTGGCTGAATGTGAGGAAAAAATGTAAAGCGTTTTGGTGGCCATTAGGTCTAAGAAAAAGCGCTATATAAATGCAGTCCATTTACCATTTTTACCATTTAAACTGATTCAAAAGTGATTCTCTAAAAAGAACTGGCTCATGTGAGACTTTGGCCGGGGAATTGAACTTTACTGGTCACATGGCAGGCTTTTGATTCAGTTAATAAAGGCATGCTTCTGAATTTTGATACCCTAAAAAAAAAAAAACTGGTTTATTTGAGTCTTTAGCTTGAGAATCTGGATTTACTGGTTGTCCTGTATAGTTGATTAAATAAAAAAATGGCTTATGAATCATTATACCTCAAGAATCAATTTTCACTGTAATTGATTCACTAAAAAGAACTGGCTCATAAGAGTCATTTGCTGAAGAATCAGTCATCACTAGTCCCGCTGTATGTTTCACACGAAATAGTAATATTTTATTCTGAATATTTTTTTTTCAGAATATTTTAGAACGCATATGCGTTAAAAGTTACAGAAAATGAATGTCATGAAAATAATTGCTGTGGCTGCAACCCAACATAATTATTCGGTATCATTATATATCAATCTACTAATATTACGATCACTGTAACACGAGACTGTCACCTCTAATGCAAAAGTTATTAAAGGCAAAGTTTGGAAGTACGATAGACAAATAACAGAAACACACACACACACAGAGCAACAGAAGCATGCACTGATAACAATCTCCCGCTATTATGATCTAAGAGATACTGAGCAATATAAATATTAAGCAGAAACAATGCGCCCTGACCTAAAAGATCTTAATCACTGTTTGCGTGAACAAATGTGAGATTTCACCGCCAATGTGTTTGAAGAGCTGAACTGGAAGGCGATAACACGTTCAGCATGCAGGGAGGGTGCGAAGCGCTCGCTAACCTCCCTCACTGATCCATGCACAAGGTTAGCCTCATCTGCATACGATCAATACACTACAGTAATAATTGTGATCCATTGCGTAAATATTGCAGCGGTCATTGAACTGTCTGAGTAAGAGCCGGAGCGGGTGACCTGCGGGGTAGCAGCTGGAACCTCTCAGCACATCTCAATGGGAGGCGGCATGGAGAATGACACGGCCTACTGGCTCTATGAATGCTAATGTCCAGCCAGGGGACAGGGGACGAGGACACCCAGAGGAGCTTGTGGGATTGCACTGCGAGGAGGTGATGTTCCACCTGGTTGCCACATGCATACACAAACACGCGCACACACATAGATGCTCATGCATGAAATGCCTCTATCATAGCTCCTCTTTTTTGAACGTGTCAGATATTTGACAGATAGCACTCTCCGTGTTGTGTGCCTCTGGTTGCTCTGGGATCTGAGAACAAGATTCAGGAAGAGATTGGGGATGTGAGGATGCCAGTACTGTGGCCTGAAGGAACATGTCAGTGGGAAAGAAGCCCCAAGTCTATCCGTTTGTCTCTCTCCTTCCTTCACTCTTTCTCTCTCCTCTTTGATGTGGCCCTCCCCGTCTCCTTCCTCCAGCTCTGTATTCAGGGGTGGCGGTATGGGGCACTCTGTTGGAATAAGAATGCACGAATTATTTGATAATCAGAGTTTATTGTAATCCTTGACCCTGGCCCTGCATTTCAAACAGGGATTGAGGATTAGACGCATGCTGGCTGGTCCTGACAGCCTGACTCCTGTCTCCTCAGGGCAGCTCTCCTGTGTGCGTGTGTGTGTGTGTGTGTAGGTCTCTTCTGCTTTGAAGTAGCTGACCATGATAATATTAAAGAGGAAAAACATTGGGCGCCATGAGCTTTTTCATGTTACATATGTCTTTCAAATGTGCATATGAAATACATATCAGGGGTGTGTGGTTTCCAGGGAAAATTCCCTCCATTGGTTTTTATCAATCATAGCCTCCTAATAATAATTAGGAATTATTAATAGGAAAAAGAAAAGATGGTTTAACAACTTGGAAAAGAAATGAGTCTGAACATTGTTGAGGCTTGCATCAACAATGAAATGAATGGAGGGACCATCACCACGACATACATACACACACACACATGCTTTCACATGCTCTATCACTTTCTCTCCTCACCAACAGCTGGTGTGTTGTTCTGTGGCTGCTGTCACATCATACAAGTGGATGCTGCATGAGTGACCCTCTGATATGATTGTAGAGGTGTACAGCACTATATAAATGCCTCATTTCATTTCACATACAGCCTCTGTTTCCATGTGATTTTACAGCTTTCGCAATATGCAAGAATAATGTTTTATAAAGAGTATTATGACATTAATTTAAAAAAGAAAACCCATCTGCTGTATCTTCTCATCTTGTTAATCAGTTTGGCTAACAATAGCTATCTAGTATGTCATATAACAAGGAACAAAACTTTGTTGATAAGCCACATCATTTTTTTTTCCCCGGGTCTCCTAGTCTGGTCAGTCGGTTTGTTTAGAGGGATTTGTGGTCAGTCCTCCAGCTAAATTAGCTATGCAGAGACATGTCCAGGCTAAGCAAACAAGCTTAGGCTGGTTTAAGTGTTGTTTTTTCCTCCAGCAGAGTAACCCATGTTGCTAGGATGCTGTGGGTGGTTGCCAGGGTGTTGCTATGCAGTCGCTAAGGTGCTTGAGTGATTTCTATGGCACTGATAGGGGTTTGATGTGTTTTTAGGGGACACTTACTGGACAAAAGTCCTATAGGAAAATATTTGCCGCTAAGCAAAAAAAGTGAGTTTGAGAGAGATAGCACACTTCACCTCAAGACATGGGAAAGGTGAAAAAAAGCACTGTTGTTGTGCATGTGTGTAAAGATGAACAAAGAGAGACGAGAACCTACTATATATGTGAAAAGAGGCAGTGAAAGAGGGCTGAAGAGGTGGGTTTGTACCTGTATTGGAGAATTACAGAGAGCTGTACTAGCCATCGGCAGCTGAGCTGCAGTCTGTGCAGGGTCACTGAGCTCTGGGTGTTATTTAAACCTCAGGCCTGAGAAAGCTGAATAGGCCTGAACGCCCTTCATCTGACCTCTACTGTGCACACTGTGAGCCAGAGACAACAGAGCAAAAAACAAAGACAGAGGGATGTAGAGAGAGAGAGAGAGAGATCAAGGGAGACATGCAAGGAAGAGGAAAGTAAAGGCAAGAAGATACCAAGGTCTTGGGTGTTAGCATGCTATTGTAGTTCAAACATCTATGTATTTGATTCAAAGCTAAAAATTTGGGCCACAAAACCCGAGCAGTGCAGCTACATCAGTGCGACACTAATAAGTAATTTATTAGTTCATATTTTTCAATAAAATAAGTTTAAGAACAGCATTCTCTAATTTGTCTCTCTACTTTCTCTCTCTCTGTCCATTTGTCTGACATTAATGACTAAAATTATGAAATTCCACTGACTGTTTTGTTTCCTATATCAACGTCACAGCAGGAGTTTAGTGAAATTCACTCATAAAAACAAATGAGTGTGAAAAGAGCCTTTAAGGCACGCTGGTGTTAATGAGAGCCGCTGAAATGTACTCTAACACATAGAATGAATGTTATATCTATTAACACAAATCATTTACAGGTTCTTTTATTTTTTGAGAACCCCATGGCCAATGCGGTAGGATACTCTCATGCCCACTAAAGGACCAGGGATTACAATGCCTCAAAAGATTCAGGCGATGACAAAAGCTAAATATTTTCAGTGTTTCTCATTGTCAGGGTGTTCATTTGTATGGACAAAATCAATAATTCGAAATTAAAAGATAAGGAGGTCATCTGTGTGCTCTTTTATAATGCAATCATTTCCAAGAAGCCGTTTTCTAAACAAGTAAAAAGCTATAATAATGCTTGGTCAACCAACAAAACAAACAAAACAAAACAAACGAAGAAACACAAATGTCATCAATAAAAATCTCTGTTTTGTGAAGGGCATTAACGACACTGTCAGCTAATTAATGCAATTATATAGAAAAAGTCTTTGTTTTAGATTGTCCTTCCAAATGCATCAGTAATTTAATAAATACACAAAAATGCTAAATACTCTGTCACAAAAAAATCTATATTTTATAATAATAAATAATTAAAACATACAAATTTATATATATATATATATATATATATATATATATATATATATATATATATAATGTGTATGTTTTAATTTTATATATATAATTTGTTTGTTTTAATTATTTATTATTATTTACATGTATTTATGTTATACTATTAAATTATTATTATAAAATATAGATTTTTTTGTAACAGAGTATTTAGCATTTTTGTGTATTTAGCATTTTTGTGTATATACTCTTAACAAATCATTTTGTTATATACTCTTAACAAAATGATTTGTTAAGAGTATATATATATACACACATATTGTATGTGTGTCTAATATATGCATTTGTATGCATCTTAAATTTGCCTGGCATTCGCAAACATTTGTTTACATATATATTATGACAGTAATCTTGAAGCTCTGAGGGCACGTGTGTGCAACACTGCCATCTAGTGTTCTAATATCAAAGCATTCTTGTTCAACTGGACTTCAATGAGCCTTAAGAAGCCTAGCATGTTTAATTAGCCACGTCACAAAGAAAGTTTCAGTCTGAGTTTGTTCACATACATTACTAATATGTAGATACTGTAAGTGCAAGCATTTTCTCATTTTAGTGTGAAATTCATATGGTTACCTCTTCATAACTTTACATAAAGAACTAATATGGTGGCCAATTTAGTTTAAAATTTCCATGGGCAAACTGCAGGTGAGGGATGTCAAGCCCACTGAGACGACTGAGGTCTAGTGGATTAAAGCAGTGCCACAACATGAACCACTGACCCGGGCTCAGACGGCCAAATGAAGCCGCCTCCAGAATCTGTGCAGCTGCGGCCATTAGGCAGAATGCTCAGAAAGTTTTAATTAAATGCTCTGTGGACTTTCAACTGACCCAACATCCCAGCACTTTGCTGCTACCTGCTGTGGCTGTGTGTACAAGCGAGTGTGTGTATGCTGGGTTAATTAGAGAGAATGGCCAGGCTGCTGATCTTTGACTTGTGACTAATACTGAGCAAAGAGAGAGAGAGAGTTAATGGGATTTGGTTGAGGGTCCAGAACGAGGATGTGTCAGCGTGAACCCACAGTCTCGAGACAGCCCAACTGTGAACATGAATATGGACCTTTTCTTTTAACTTTCCCATTTAACATTGTACATGTCCACCATGAATCAAGGCTTCAAATGATTTGTTAAGAGTAAAACTGAGTGAATACTTGTAGTTTAAATATATCAGGAAAAACCAGGAGTGAAAACCACAGATTGTACTTCCGCATTTTTGTATCCCCACCCACGTACAGTCAGATCGACAAAGGGTTATTAACAGAACTGTTTTTGTAAGGGTATAGGTAGGGATGTCCCGATCCGATCAAGTGATCGGAAATCGGGCCCGATCACGTGGTTTCAGACTCGATCGGAATCGGATGTTACCTCCCGATCAGGACTCGGATACATGTATAAATATATTCTCAGTATTTTTAACACATCTATTTATGCGGTGGCACAGAGTGCCCCGGGTACACACTGACTGCGTGGCGTGTCCGTTTTTATTTCGGCTCCCATGTAAACAGGTAAGAGCTTGCAGGCTGCCTGAATGACGCGCGTCTCAGGCGCGCTCGAGCAGTGAGGAAAACGCGCGCATGCTATAAATAGAACCGACGCCTATTTTTCACGCGACACGCAAGTTCAGTTAACTTGTTAGCCAGGCACAACGTGCAAGCATTCAGAAACATAGCTTCAGAACAGCGCAACCAAAATAACAGACGAACTTCCTCAACCCGCCCCCCTCTCCCCAGGCCAACCAACAGCGTGCACGGGGTTCCACATCGCTGATTGACAGCCACTGACAGTCGCTACAGTATGTTATTTTGTACACGAATACATGATATTAATAAATTCAGTTTTGACGGTTGAATGTCTAGGTTTTGACATAGTTTCAGATAGAAATATAATTTGAAAATAAATAAATAAATAATTATCAATTTTCAAATATTGCACCTGTCATACAGAACAAAATATTCTGTGGTCTATTTTGCTGTCAATACTGCTGACAGTGTCTTTATCAGTATATTTATGCTTAACATTATAAAGTTAATGACAACAACATTGCTATAGCAAACTAGCCGCAGGACATCACAGCCAAGATAGCACAAATGATCGCAATGAGTGCTAGGCCTATTTGTTTTTATATTAGACTTTTTTTTATATTTACTGTTGCACTAAAGTCCAAAAGTGAAGAATTTATATTTATTACCTGATTGTTCAAGCTACCTCACAGAAGTGATCTGTTTCTTGACAGAGTTGTCAGATGTTAAAATAATAAGGTGAATTAAATTAAATTTAAGGAAATCCTGGAATCTGGATCTGTTTTTTCGCTCTTCTTTATTCTAGTTGGTATATATTTTAGAAGTATCGGATCGGGACTCGGTATCGGCAGATACTCAAAATCAAATGACTCGGACTCGGACTCGAGGGCAAAAAAACCTGATCGGGACATCCCTAGGTATAGGTATATCACTGAAAATTGTCAACCTATGTCTACTCTTTACTCCCAAAATGGAGACTTGATTAAATCAACAAATGCAAATACTAAACCCATGGAAATTATACATTTGTATTATCTTTCAACCTTATTTGTAATGCAAGAACAAGGCTTTCTGTGTCAGCAGTTTCCAGTTAGTACGTAGCAGTGCAAAAACTGTTGTTTGTTGTAAACTGGTACTTGTTTTCAAATTATTTTAATCTATTAATGTACTAATAAACAAACTAGTTTGGTTAATTTACAATTTACCACACTTTGTTAAGTGCGTCACATCAGACGTGAAGTGCCACGCTGCGCTCCGGATAATAAATGGAACTCTAGCACATACACAGAAAAAAGTCTTTCTTTCAAAAAAAAAAAAAAAAAAAACCTGAATTTAAAACCAGAATCAAGTTGCTCATATATTGAAACAAATTAGATTACATATTTGGGGTTACAAACGGGTTTAGGGGTAGGTCATGACAACATAACTGTGTACAATTAAACGACTAAATAATTCCTGAAAAAGAATAATACAAATATAGAACTGAATAGTATAGGTGCTTTAAAATAGTATAAATGCTAATACAAACAAAAAACAAGGGTCCTAAAAAGGTGGTCCTGAAAGTGAAGCCTCCAGGATTGCAGGAATACCCTACTCCTTTAAACACCATTATGGTAAAAAAATGGAAACTAATCAACTAACAGACTAACAGACTAACTCTCGCTAAATGTTTACTCTTTGACATGCACCCGGGAACAATACAAGTCAACATTATGGCTAAAAGTGAGCTAAAGGAAAGGCAGTATTTGATTTTGGTAAGGGTATCGATAGCAGACTGGGTGAGAGTGACCTTGGACAGCAACTTGCGGTGTTTAGTTTTCCTAGTTTTCCTATACCTATTTGGCAAAAGGGAAGACTGTTCCTCTGTTTTCTAGTCAGGTAGCCTATAGCAATAATTTCAAATTTTATTGAAAGCCCGTATTGCCAGCGGTGAGGTATCCATCTAATGATTTTTATGCAGTCACTAATTGAGGATAGCTTAAACAATGGGCCAGCATGCATGTTCTGCCATAAATTAAGCTACTGATATTAGTCATCAACAGTGAACGACATGTGGAAAGTGAAATCAAGCTGTTCTTTACAGTTTTCAGTATATTATCCTAAATACTGACACAATTACACAGAACACTGTTTCTGTGTAAGAGACAACAATCAGATCGTAGACGAAAAAGTAATGCTAATAACACCTTAATATTCTAGTAGTGTATTCTTATACATGTACCTTATGTATGCACATTAGATATCTTCCCTGATTATCACGGACATCTTAATGTACTGCTACAGCAAAAGTGTTCCATGCTCAATTCATTTTTATTTTAAATTAGCTATTTCAACACAATTCTCGAACATTCTGTCACAATTTCAGTAAATGTTGAGTGTAAATATTACATTTTGGCATGTTTTTTTTTTTTTTTTAAAGAAGAGGGTTGTGTCTTTTTTCCATTCAGTATCAAAATAAGTTATTTTGTGTTCTGCAGACATGAGAAAGTCATACAGGTTGGGAACAAAATGAGGGCGATTAAACGATGACAGAGTTTTCATTTTCAGCTGATCTATCCCTTTTAGAAACCACAAAATTCACCCCTGCATGCTGATTAAAAGAACTTTCTGTATGGCAGGAGGAGTAGAAGTATTTAGAAATAAACATGACTCCCTGTGAAATGATGTGCTGCCGGGTCCTGGCGATGCCCTATCTGAATCCCTATTTCCCCGCTTTTATCATGGCCTGACACTTGTGCAGCTTGGGTAATCAGAGAGCCCATCCGCCATAAAGGAAGCCTGCATTCTAATCTCAACTGTTGCATATCTAATACTAATTAGAATCCTGCAACTGGGTCACTGCCATTGTTTTTCAAGTACTGTCAAGTCGAGGGAAACATATGAAACTGAAATGATACCCTGCATGGCGGAGGCGCATGATTGAATCCTCTCTCTACCACTGATGTGCTCTCATCCATCCTATTAAAATATTCAATCTGCTGTCCCCCATTCTGAAGGGTTGAGCTGGGAAGGGCAGCTGCCAAAAAGCCCCGTCTCTCTCTCTCTCTCTCTCTCTTAATAGTTCACAACTGCACCAGCGTTCATGGCAGGACCCCACTCCAAAAATCAGGGTGCTTTTCCTGTCATCTCAGGTCTGATTTTAATTAACGATTCAATCCGTGCACAGATTTGATTCCTCATGTTTGTTTATGCACTTTTGCAGCCGAACTCTCCCAGGGCAGATTAAGGGGGATCGTTTTTCCCCCTCAGGTCCTATCAGCAAACATGCACATATACATACAACTTAATCCATGTGAAAGTTCTGATATGAAAAGTCTGATGTTTAGCAGCAGTCAGTCATTTTCTTATTAATCATTTGCAGATACACATACAAACACTTTTTAAGCCAAAAAAAAAAAACATGTCACAAAAAAAGTTGAGAAAAGCATTATTTCTTTGCAAATGCCACTTGGTTTGATATTTTGTATCTAGTGCAATTTCAGAAATCTTGAAGTGTGATTTAAGTGTCTAAATACTTTTTTGAGGCCACTATATGCCCCTGTTGCCATGATATATAAAAGTATAGGCCTATAAGCTGCGGATTACGTAGTGACACGCCAATATGATATTAATGTTTGTTCAATCAGAGTGCACTGATCTGATGTTGGCGATTTAAAGCTGACTGCAAAACTCTTTAATAAGGTCTCTGATGAGCAGGAGTTATGATGGGACTTCTTGGCCAATTTGCCCACAAATTGAGAGAGACCAGCAGCCAGTGACTGTAATGATATATAATGTGATGTCTCCCTAAAATGTCAGATTATAAGAGCATTACATATCAAGATCATGCAGGGTTTAAGTGAGGCATTCTCAAATATTTTCTATTTGTTTACTATATTTTAGTTTTGGGGTCAGTGAGACTATTTAATATTTTTTAGAGAAGGCTCTGCTCACCAAGGCTGTATTTGTTTGATAGAAAAATACAAAAAAAGCAGTAACATTTTGAAACTGTTTCATATTTTAAATGACAATATTTTTTATTCCTGTGGTGCAAAACTGAATTTTCAGCATCATTACTTCAGTCTTTAGTGTCACATGTCACGATCCTTCAAAAATCATTCTGCTGATTTGCCTCTCAAGAAACATTTCTTATTATTATCAATGTTAAAAACAGTTGTGCTGATCAATATGTAATGTGTTTTAATATACATACTTTGATGAATAGAAAGTTCAAAAGAACAGCATTTTGTAATAGAAATATATATTTTAAATATTATTAACATCTTTACTGTCACTTTTGATCACTTGCATCCTAGCTGAATAAAAGCCTTTCTTAAAAATAAATCTTACTTACCCCCACCTTTTGAGCAGTATTACAATTTTGCACAATGCTGACTTTTCAGAGTACTTTAAATGTTTGCACGCATAATAATTAGCTTCATTACTAGTAAATGAATAATAATAATAATATACAGCATATTACTACTATTATTACTACGAAAAAATAGAAATGATAATAAAATGTTCAGCACTTTTTAACAACTAAATAAATTAATTAAAAAAATGTATAAAGATCTTTTTTTTTTACCATTATTGAATTTCTTTTAAACTACAATAATAAACAAGAAATTGCACAAAAGACACCATGACCGCACACACTTTTTTTTAGTCTATCTCAGCATGGCCTCTGTTCTTCTCAACACTGAAAATGGTATTTGGAGACAAACAACTTCATTCTGCTGTGCGTCTGTAATTAGCTGTGGAATTAGCGGCACTGACGTGCCTCCGTAGATCAGCAGGGCCCTCTAGGGAGGCTGCCGGGACCGAGCAAGCCGCATTTCCAATTATTGTGTTGAATTGCTAATTTAGTTATTGTGCCTCCCGTAATTGTGATGGGTATTGGGTGTGCGATTCAATTTGTTTTAAATATTTGTGGGCTGGCGGATTGGTAATAGAGCTGACCTATCTAGCGGCCCAGTATAAAAGTAAGAGAGGAAAAACAAAGGGAAGAGACTACAAAGATATTCTCCCTCTCCCCTTCTCTCTTTTTTCTCTCTCTCTCATCGTCTTAGTTTGATCTGCCTCATCCCTCTTAAGACCGTTGAAGTTAAAAAGCTTGAAATTTAGAAAATAGTACTTTGATCAGTTGTAGGAGGGAAGCATCAGGCATTAGAGGACAGAACATTGAGGGCTCTGGTTTGAAGATAAGCAGGGAATGCCTGACTCCCTAAATATTGCGGCATACAGAAGCTTTTTGTGTGGAGCGTGTGGAGGTACAGGCAGTGCCCGGGCAGGATTAGGCGAGAGGTTTATGCAGCTCTCGGGATGCGAGCTCCTGATATACCATGTCACTGCCATGCTCTCATTTCAGAGTCTTTGCCACAACCTGTATGGCATATTAAGTAACAGGGGGTACTCTGCCATAGCACTCAGATAATGATAATGTTGCTAAAGTGACAACAAATGGAAATTCGGAGTTATAATTATTATTTACATATAAATGACAAAACTCCACTAAATTAGTGACAGAGATGCAGGTCGATAAAAAGGAAAATATAGAAGTGCCCATGCATTAAATATCACAGCAGTCTATCTACTTTACACTGTTTACTTTTAACTGGATTCTCCCTAATAAGCTCACAGAACCAAATCAGTGACTTACTTATATTTTTAAAAAATGGGAAAACAACAAACAAACCAATTGTTTTTTTTTTTCAAAGTTGCTGTTCCACAGTCTCAAATTAATTTGAGGTCAGAAAGGATAACACATATTTTAACATTGAGATAGCAAAGTTTAGTATGCCACACTTTAGGCACAGATTGACTTGGTCATGTAACCCATTACCACATATTACAAGTAAAAAGTAAAATGGATTCTTATACCTTAATAGAACATCTCGGTTACTAACATAACCTCGATTCTCTCTAGAAGAGGGAAAAACTCTTTCTCGAGAATACTGAAGCCAAAAATTATCCTTATAATTTTGTATTAATTTGAAACGCATTTGCTGCAGCGAGCAGACCTAGGCGAGGAAGCTCGCTTGGTTATTGGCTGCTCTGTGGAAACTGCTGCAACCTATCGAGGGACTACTCGTGATGTAAGCGCCCTCAGTCGTCACATCCCGCGCGAATGCCAGAGCTTGATAGGATGCGCCTTAGTTTTCATTGACTGATGCGATACCAGATGGAAGTACAAGCATGGCAGGGTTACGCAACACTTGTTCCCTCTTCCATAGAGAACCGAGGTTCCGTTAGTAACTGAGACGTTCTCTAACGAGAGTACTCTCGTGTTGCGTAAGCTAGCTTACGCTATATGTAACCCAATTTATAAGCACTGTTCTTAAAAGCTAAATCTACCACAACACTGACCCAAGGGCGAGTGCCCTGAGCTCACAAGATAGGATATAAAAGCCAACATGGAGTGGGGTTAATAAGAATGATAGATGGCAACATGGTTACCTTTAAGTGAACAAGGGTGCTTGACATTGTATAACAGTCAGGGTAAACCTTAGCCTGCCTGAACTGAAATTTTGCAGTTTGCAGAAACAAGTCCGGGAGATTAACAGATTAACTAGACAATCTAGCTTGAAGAGCGGGAACTTCCAGGTTATAGAACCATACAAATGTAGACAGAGAGACCCAGCCTGCCGCTAAACAGATATCTTGAAGTGAAATCACACTGGACCAGGCCCATGAAGAGACCATGCCTCTAGTGGAATGAGCTCTGACACTGACACCTTTGCTGTGCTTCGCTGAAGAGATAAAAATCAAGGCAGATCCTGTCGAACACGAGCTTATATAGGCATAAGCCCAACTATATATCACACGAAATACGTTCTGAGGAAACTATTTTGCAAATCGCAATTACGTTACATGCCAACATATAAGCAGTGCTATTACGTTCGTCCTTAACCTAATACTATTGCATTGCTATTACGTTTGTCCTGAACATAATACATCCAAAGCAGGTTTCTTTACAATTTATGCATAATCGTGGCATTAAATTTTTGACTTTGATACACTTTTAACCTTAAAAATATCTTGTTTAACCATTTTGTAGTATTTAGTGTATTTACACAAAAAGCATTTTCTCCAATAAAACGCAACATACTGATACATTCACAAAATACATACATTTTATTAACTTGATGTAAACCAAATTCAAGAATCCATACGTTGGTTGCAAGAAACAGATCCAAATTCTGTATTTTATCCAGTAATCTCATCTTCATTTCTCAGCAGCGACCGCAAATCCGCGTTGGTGATGAATTCAAATTCAAAAAATGCGCCTTCAAGAAGCGTTACGACATGTTTTACGGCAGTCATATCAAACGCTCATTGGCTCTCGCCTGCTTCGTCACAGATTGCGACATGCCGTGTTTCAGTCGGTGTAGTAGAAACGGAGGAGCGCGCGCCTTCAGAGAGCGAACCGAAATCAGATTAACATTTCCATGGATTAATATTAATAACTTTAATTCTGCTCTGTATCTCATACACAACTACTATAATACTGCCAGAGGACTGCGATGTGAACGACTTTTGGTAATGTAACGTTAGCGGTTTTGACATTTTCCCAATAAATAAATTATTGTGAAACGTATAACGTTATTGTCTGTCTGTGTTATGTTTTTTTTTCTGTATAATTGTGTTATCCTACGTAGTTTTAAGGAATGGTTATGTTTAGGGGTATAGGATTAGGGTTAGTGGCTCAAAATATATTGTAATGCTAAAACTCATCTATGTCCATTATGTTTTATCCTTTTTATATTCTGTATAAAATGAATATGTTTAAGTTTTGTGAGTAGGATTAAGGGATCTTGTTACATTTATCTTTAAAAGTGAAAGTATACAGATATCGTTATGATATGACATAGACGTAAATAGTTAACGTTTTATAGCTGTAAAAACGTAAAAATGTTACGTTTAAATTTTACAAATACGTCCATTATACGTTTTTAGCATCTATCAAAACGTAAAATATGTACGTTTTACATATTTGAAAATTACGTATTAGTATCAACGTATTAACAATGAGACATATTACGTTAAGGACGAACGTAATAGCACTGCTTATATGTTGGCATGTAACGTAATTGCGATTTGCAAAATAGTTTCCTCAGAACGTATTTCGTGTGATACAGGGTTGCATAAGCCACGCCCATTTGCGTGGGACGTGACACCTTGGAAACAGCAAATGTGTTTTAAATGAATACAAATTAATAAGGATAATTTTTGGCTTCAGTATTCTCGAGAAAGAGGCTTTCCCTTAGCATAAGCAAGCTTTCGCAACATGAGAGTACTCTTGTTAGAGAAACTAATCCCAGTTAATACATACTATACAAATAAAGTAACACACAAGAACAAGAAACTACAAACAAGAAACTATAAAACGATAAAAACATGACTAATAGCATTAATAGAGTATGCATAACAGCAGAAGCAAACTAATACATGCCAGACAGTACTTCACACCACCTCATTTGAAGGGCAAATAAAGAAGGTCTCGTTGACCTCGCACTGAATTAGCATTATCTGATTCAGTTATGTTACAGCACCATAGCAGAATTATCCATCTGTGAAATATCTGTAAGCAGATTAGTGAACAAGTGTATTACATCGTAGGTGAGTCTAAGATTCCAGTGACCAGCATCAATGTTCTCAGCAACAGTCGACATGAAGCGGAAGAGTTGAAATCGTGTTTTTTTCCACCCCATTGTGAAGTATATACAAGTGAAATGGCTTCTTGAAAAAAAATGTGGGGTAGGATTTGATTTTGTCCATCGGGAATTGATTGGATCATTGTGGTTTCCTGTTGGTCAATCTCATATGAGTGACAGCTTGTCCTGTGACAAAGATGTTGCTGAGGGAGGGGAAATTATTTTGATTAAACATTAAGAGGCATATGAATAAAAAAAAGAATGTGCACATATTAATCTTTTTTAGTAAATACTACAATATTCTATTTTTTAAAAAAAAAAAAGATTTGTCAATAGATTTTGTGTTGATTTAGGAGTTTGTTCCAGAGACTCAGCATTAAGCACAAAAAAGACAACAAAGATAACTGCAGAGTGACTGACTGATCATATCTGCAATTTGAAGTTCTAGGTTGATTCTTGTATTAATATTTGTGATTAAGTTTTGGTTAAATAATGTGTCAAATTATGACTCAGTGTAAACATTGTTTGCGTGCACAATTTCATATGCTGTATTTAATGGTTAAACAGAAAAATACACATTTGGAGGTACAAAACATTATATGTAAAATTGGTCCAGCACATCCAATGCATTTAATTCGGGCGCTATTTTCTTTTATTGTGATGTGCACATTTAAACAAACCACAAAATGTGTTTGTGGAAGGGCAATTTTGTCTCATCTGGGTCCACCAATTGGTATATTTGAACATGTGCAAATGTGTTTTGTGTGCATGTTTATTGAATGAGGGTGAGTGGGGAGGTGAGAGGGGTCTGTGTGTGTGTGATTTCAGCCTTTCATGTCTGTTTTGCAGGATGTGTGTACAGTTGTCCAGTTTTGACCCCAGGGTCATTATGAAAGGCTTTGCCCTGAATGAGGCCTCTTAAGTTCCTCTCTGTGCTTTGATAGCTCTTACCGTTGCTCACATGCGCATACAAACACTCACGCTCGCTCTGAAGCGCGCATGCAACAGCTATTTACACCTGCCGCGTTTGATCATCAATTAAGTACTCCTTCTGAAGATGTATGAATCCTCCCGCACGTTTCAACCCCCAGTCCACAACCCCTGATCAATCCACTGCACTTATTGATGTCTAGATTGCTAACGGCACTCTGAAAGCTGAGCACTTTTTGATAGATGTGAAATGCAATCGTTTCTATCTCACCCATCTGCACAGTCTGGTCAGCAGAGCAAGTTGATGATAAACTTTCTAGTCCATGATATTCCTTCAACACTGATCGCCAAAGTTACTCATGGATGTCAGGCTGATAATGAAGTTTTATGTGAAATACTTTATATTATTTAGTATATCAGTTATAGAATACAACTGTAATTGTTAAAGATACAATATGTATTTTTTTTTCACCGCTAGGGGTCACTAACCTCTTACAATAATAAAGGCGTGGGTTGATGACAAAATGTCCAGCGGAATTATGGAACTTGTCGTCAAGCCAATGGATCTAATAATGTTTATGGATGAGTGAATAAATGTATGTTTTTTAACATGACTGTGGTGTGAAGCAGAGCGCGACTGCTAATGAGAGACTGATATTAGCGCCACACGTGAGTCCCGCGTATATAAAGCAATAGCATTTATTTCTACCGAATACCCTCAAGTGCTGAATTAATACTCTCACAGGTCAGTTTATTTGAAGAATTTAGCACCTTTAATATTAATACTTCTCAACCCCCTTCACAACAAAATGATAAATAAAATCAAAAGTATCCACAAGGTTTGAACTCCCATTTCAGACTTCACTTTACCACGCCCTCATCGCCACATACTCAAGCAAGCTCAGAACAGATGGAAACGATCCTCTTGTTACAGTCTGAAGTCCATGAGCACTTGGTGTAGTGTTTGGTGATGACCGACAAGTGACTTGGATTTCGGGCACCGCTGTTAGCAGGTTCAAAATAAAAGGACAAGGAAGTCAGGTAAGCAAGTTACTTTCAGCTGTTTATTGGGCGCTCTTCACAACAAAACAGTAAATCAAATCATCCCAGGCCACTTATATCCAGTCTCACCGCGAGTTACTGGAATTAGAGACAGGTGCTAGTCATCATGCACTTGATCTACTTCTCAGCACTCATCTCTGCACTCGCTCTACCGTTGCAGACTCTGCTTTACCACACCCCACTCGCCACAATATGACAATCAAATTTGTATTCAACAACTTAAAAAAAATCAGAAACTGTGATATATTATTTTAACTTTTGTAAAAGATTTTTTTTTTAAATTGTATTTTTTTTTTTACATTTTAAAATTAAGTGTGGAAAAACACTTTTTTGGTAACACTTTACAATAAGGTTCATTAGTTAACGTTAGTTAACTACCTTAGGTAACATGAACTAAGAATAACCAATGCTTATTCAGCATTTATTAATATTAGTTAATTTTAATTTCAACATTTACAAGTACATTATTAAAATCGAAGGTTGAATTGGTTGACGTTAGTTAATGAACTGTGAACTAACATGAACAAACAATGAACAGCTGTGTTTTTTTAATTCACTAATATTAACACAGATTAATAAATACTGTAACAAATGTATTACTCATTGTTAGTTCATGTTAGTTGATGCATTAAATAATATTAACTAATGAACCTTATTGTAAAGTGTTACCCACTTTTTCTGCATGCTTTCCTGAAACACAAACAGAGAATGGTGCTTGTTTACCTTCAATGCGTGAGTCTCTTTGGATAAGAACATCTGCCAAATGCATAAATGTAATACCATCAGAAGGTAGTTGAAAAACTGAGATTACAAAATATATGAACATGTTTTAATTTTAGTTGTGAGGTTCCTCATTTACCAAATGAGGTTCATTCTCGTGTAATGTAGCACAATTGAGCTTCCGCATTAGGTTTGTTCTTTTGAGTCGAGCTTCTGTTAATATCTGATCAGTGTTTAAATGTGAGTAAAAGCCTAAATTTAATCTGTTCATCACATAAAGTGACGAGTCTCTTCAGAACATGTTGAATAAACTGCTCAATTCAAATTGATTAGTATTACAATCTCTTTATGAACTGTTGGAAGTGTCAAAGTGGTAGGCTAGTTGAATTGCTGTCTATGGAGAGTACAGAAAGCTCTCAGATTTCATCAAAAAGATCTTTATTTGTGTTCCGAAGATAAATTAAAGTCTTATGGGTTTGGAACGACATGAGGGTAAGTAATTAATGACAGAATTGTCATTTTTGAAATTAGCACAAGGGTAAACCACACCTATAAAGAGGCAGATGATAAAACTACTCTGTGTTTATAATAAATAGAATGATATTGTGCATTGGTGTGGATGCTAATATAGCTATCATTATATGTATATTCATAGTTATCGTTCTTGATGTGAACAGGCCTTAATGGTTTCATGAGAATAAATGAAGAGAGTCTCTATCAACTCACGACCTGAAGTTCTTCCTAACACCTGAGCATCAACAACAAAAAAAGTTGTTTCATTTTTTTTATCTATCTGTGAGATGCAAAGTGAGATGGAAACAAAATTAGACCAGACCACCTGACCAGACAGTAATATCTCCAATACTCCATCATTGGACCTGAAAATTTTCTTCCAGATCCACACTGGACATGCTTGGGCATGCTACCCTTCAGCTCTAGTCAGGCCACGCATGAAACTGCTTTCATTAAGAACCCCTCTGTCTCCTCACAGACACATTCACACACACGTCTGAACACGCCTATCAGCCGCAGCCCCACCCTCCTCCAAGTGTGTCCATCATTAATCTACAGATGATTGATGACTGGCATTGAAGAGAGAACAAGCTGTGAAGGAGTGAACGCATGAACGCCTCCTTCTCTCCCCGCCCCCTCCTTTATGATTTCAAACTTCCTTATAATTCATCGCCTCCTCTTTTTTTCTTTTTCTCACCTTTACTTTCCTTACAAACTAAATTGCGGCTGATATGAACGCAGCTGCTTAGATGAGGAATCCTGAGGGACACCAAGAGGGGAAGAGAGGCTGGAACGGACGGGCGCCGCAGCACACCGATGACACAAAATGAAATCAATTTGAAAAGCACTCGGGTAATTGGTTTCTAAACAGAATTCTGTCATGACCGTCTGCTACCTGTTTCTATTTGGCACCCAAGTGAAAATAACTCCTGGTACAGAGATGACAATAAAATCAGCTTGTTCATAATTCCTCGGTCCTTTCCCCAATCAGCTGTCTCATACAACCACGGGTTGGGGGGGTGGCGGGGGTATTGTGATTTGCATGTCTACACACTCGCCAACATACACTGACATCCACAGAAACAAACACTCATGTACTTACTCGCTTACAATCAACAGGATCAAAACATATAAACCCTCGTGTTCAGAAATCAATTTTCAACAAAAACAAACTAATATTTTACCTATCTTAGAGTTCCTCTGACTTCAAAATAAAAACAAAATCTAGTATGCAGATAAAATATCTGAGAAAAACAAACTAAATGATTTTTTGCTGCAAAAAACAACAAAAAACTATATAAATAACAAAGGCTAGAATTTTTTTTCCTTTAAGGTAAATGGTATACATATATCATAATAATACTTAAAATGTTTACAACCCGGCTGCATTAAACATGAAATAAATGATTATTCCACTAAATAGTACTATACTGAGGAATGTAATTCTGTTAAACACCTTTAAATGGTACTAGTTAGCATATTAACTTTGGGGGGAATCACATTATAAAATAAATGTGATAAATTTTCTCCAAAAGACGTTGGCCACAATTATTTTATTAAATACTTTTTGCAATCTCCTTTTTCCAAGATAACTGCTCTGAGTTTTCTCCTATATGCTGGTTTGTGCGAGTTTGAGGAACAACTGTCAGAGACCATTCCTCCATACAGAATCTCTTCAGATCCTGCAGATTCCCATGCAGATCCATGTTGGTGCTTCTTCTCTTCAGTTCACTCCAC
The DNA here is from genome assembly GCA_038021265.1 of Cyprinella venusta. Taxonomy (NCBI): domain Eukaryota; kingdom Metazoa; phylum Chordata; class Actinopteri; order Cypriniformes; family Leuciscidae; genus Cyprinella; species Cyprinella venusta. The sequence continues at coordinate 13,240,854 of CM075881.1, read as the reverse complement.
TCATCAGGTCAGGGACCTGGGACAGTCATGGCAGAAGCTTAATTTTTTGTGACAAATTTTTGTGATGATTTTGATGTTTGTTTTGGATCACTGTCCTGATGGAAGATCCAACCACGGCCCATTGTAAGATTTCTAGGAGAAGGCATCAGGTTTTGATTTTTTGATAGAATATTAATAGATAGCATAAAATATTTGATAGAATCTCATGTATCTGAACAAGATGTCCAGGACCTCCAGCAGAAAAATATGCCCACAAAATTAAAGATCCAACGGTTTATTAAGTCAAGTCACTTTTATTTATATAGCGGCTTTTCTCATTGTTTGAAGCAGCTTCACAGTGATAACTTTTAAATTGTACACATGGGGTAGCCTAGTTTTTAATCCTTGTGTACACCAAACCCATCTAGCGTGTTTGCTGCCAAAAAGCTCTTTTTTAGTTTCATCTGACCACAGAAGCCTGTGCTGTTTGAAGTTCCAGTCGTGTCTGACAACTGAATATGCTGGAGTTTGTTCTTGGATGAGTGAGGAGGATTTTTCTTGAAACCCTCCCAAACAATATGTGGTGATGTAGGGTTTGATTTTTTATAGGCTTTCTGACCACAGGAATCAACTAATCTCTGCAATTCTTCATCTGTGATCCTTGGTGAGTCTTTGGTGACTCTAACTCACCTGGGTTCTCTCAGACCCCAAACTAGTCACATACAAAGGTGTATCAGACCCAGTTTGGCTTTTTTTTTTTGGCATTCAACTACCACAGCCCAGCTGTGAAATCATTACATTTTCATAATTTTGTGGATTTCCTATGAGTCATAAGAATTTATTAATATTCAGTTTGCCGTTATTATATTTTTTTCAAAGCCCATTTTCAGTAGTCCAATTTCATTAAACACATTTTTGAAAGCCTATCACTGATTCACAGTATATGCTTGATGTCTGTGTCATTTTATTAAACCCAATCTGCAGAACGATACATCTTTGTGTATGGCAACACTCGCTGACACACATCAACACACAGACACATAAGTGAACGTGTGACAACGCAGACACGCACAGATACACACATCCCTCCCGGCGCCTCCCGCTGGCGTGCGGGGCACCTGGTGAGGAGCAGGTTAATGAAGCAGACGGGTTATAGAAGAAATGGGGGGGGGGGGGGGGGGGGGGGGAATGTCCATATCAAAAGTCAACAAGTTCCACAGCCACCAAACGCCACACCGATGCCTTTTTGACTCGCTGTGATAGAGAAATGCATATGCATGAGGTAAGCAACTTTTGATCCCAAACAAAGTAAAGCTCTGGCTTATGAAGATTGTGAGAGCGTTAATGACTTCTTCGTTTTAAGCCTGTATAAGAAAGGCAGATTCCCCATGCTTGTAGTCCATGAGAATATTTAATACCGTTATTAATCATTTTTAATCCGTTTGCTTTTAATTAAGAAACAGCATGTTGCTGTCCTATCAGCGCGTGCCAGGGTGCAGATTAATTGTAGCTTAAGATAGCTTGCCGTGATTGGTGTAATGTATTAGCTAACAAGACGCCGGCTTCTAAAGATACTTGTACACTACCTTGGGAACTTGGCTCCACTCCAGGGCTTCTCTCTCTCCCTCCCTTTCCCCCCATTCTCCCCGTTCTCCCCTCCTCCCCTCAAATCTCCTTTCTAGCGCGGCTCCCATTTGAAGGCGAGTCTGGAGTGCTGGGGACGCTTCTATCATCTCAGCATGCTGCTTTATTTGTACTTTCATTACCACGCTGCCAGTCACCGCTGCAAAGTGAAAGCTGGTACCAAGGAAAAGGAGATCTTTTGCTGACAGACAAGTGGGGTGGACCTAGTCAGGTTGGGTTCTGCCCTACAGAGGCCCCTGGTGTGTGACACCAAGGGGGATGACTAGTCGGAGTTCATTTGAGGTGTCAAATCCATCATTCATTCATCTACACCTCCGTAGGGGGTGGGGCTACAGATATGCAGCTTTAGGGCATGGTGTTAGGGGCAGGTGGGCATCAGCATCTGAAGCCTGCTGGAGTTGAGATGCTCCAAGACAGATGGGATAAGGTGCCTTGGGCAGAGCAGACTCTCAGGGAGAGGAAAAGTGTATTTATATGGGGCAAAGAGGCAACTGCTTTCTCCTAGTGCAATTTGAAAGTGATGGTTTAATGCACACATTAATTAATCAAGAGCTTTTAAGGAATGCCATTTACATTTATGAGAACGTTACAGTATGCAGGTACGATACTTTAAAGACAATACCAAAAAATACAGCACAATACGCGTTACTGCAGGTATTCAGACAAACAACAAGATTTTGAATATGATATTGCTTTATTAACAGTTCAATAAACAAGAAATAAATACTGAGTAATTTACATTTTACAATCTTGCTTATGAGTTTGTCTGTTTTTGCTACATCAAACTAAATCAAAGTAGGATTAAAAGTTGTACGTCTTCGAGCAACAAACCGTAAAGTTCCTGGAAGAATCTGCATCTTTGAACAAATCACTTATGTGAATGATTCAATGACTCACTATTAAAGACTTTTCTCATTTCAAAGACTGTGCCCTAGGTCACATTTGTTGGCTGTCATCGAGGTCGTCTCATTAAAAGTAACCATTATAAAATGTATTCCTCGTGAGACGTAAATTATTGTAATTTCTTTCTTCTGGAATATAATGGATACTTTTCTGAAATGAGTCTCAATGACATATGCAGTAATTGTAATCTCCAAAAGATGCATTGAACTGAGACAGCATTCTTTTAATATAAAATCATGTTTGTTGATATTGTGATTTTTGTATGATATCTGTAAATGCCTTGTTGATGATAGCATACTAAAAAGTAAGAATAATTACAATCACTCAGTTTGCCAGCATTGCATTATAATTTATATACTATAATGTACAATATTGTCACAATCTAGCAAGTTTAGAGATTATTTTCCCCATGTAATAAAGTGACCCCGTTGTGTTCTGCAACACTTAAACACTGGTTGGAAGAAAATTAATTTAAAGTATTTAAAAGTCTAAGGTCCCAGTTGGAAACACTGGTCATTATAATGTTAAAAATGCAACTCTTTGCACAATAATCCCACAATGCAGCGGAATTTTTTTTTTTTTTTTTTTTTTTTACAGTAACGAATTACAGTCAAGTCTCTTTACGTAACACTTGCATCGTCCTCATTCCCGCCTCCTTGCAGTTCAGCAATGGTGTTTTCATGCCAACCTCTCCTTTGGAACGTATTCAGGTCAATCTGTGTCGCTCCTACTTCTTACTCCTCCAAAAAAAAGACGAGTGCAAAGCAGATTTAATGCTCCTTTAAGATGATTGAGGGAGCAAAGAAAAAAAAAACATCAGAGCAGTTTCTCACTGCATGCACACACAGAAAACCATAACCAGATGAACATAACACACTTGGATATCCAAAAGCTAAAATTTGAGTCCAGTCAGGTTCAAGCCTCTCTGATAAATAGCGGTACAACAACCTTGCCTGCCCAGACGTCCATTTACACTCAAAATTACCCATCTATAGGCCGGTCTCTAGCGAGATCTCTATTGCTTTGGGCAGGCGATGTATCCTTATCACTCTGATCAATCAGAGAGTAAAAGGGCTCGATGAGCGCAGACAGGAGGGGGGTCTGTAATTTGGTATATGAATGAATAAATAGATGGATATTTCCAGCGCTAATCTCTCAGATGACTAAAATACTTCTCTCGTCTGAAGAAGCCCATTGTGTGTGATGAGAGTTTGATTGGATGTCTCCCCTGGGGTGCGCTCTCCATTAGCTAAGGTGATATAACAGGTAATCAGGAGATAATTAAAAGGCTTCACTAGTGTGCACGCGGTTGGGAGGTTCAGAGTTTGCCGGGGAGCAAGAATTGCATGATGCACTCTCAGTGACAGGTCCTGAACCATGGTCTAGAGAGAAAAAAACACCCCTTACAGGCTATTTACCAGCTTCTTAAGTTTTTAACTGAGTATTTTAAGCTTACAATCTGCATGCAATCTCAGATGAATACACCCTCTAAAGGTACTGAACTTAGTCATGATCAACTAATAATAGAAGGATGGCAGAATCTCCTGGAATATGATATTCCTTCCTAGCAGGGTTGATGCAGGGTTGAGCAGAATTTAAAAGTAAACTTGTTTTGAATGAATGGAATGACAAGTGGATTTTTTTTTTTTAATTACAATTCACATCCCTCCGACCATCCTTTCAACTATCGGTCTTAAACCTTCGAACTTCAAGACCATTTCCTTAAAGGCAACATTCAAAAATGATGTTTTTCTAGTTAAAACAAAAATAGTTACATGAATTTCGATTCAGTTTATTCCATTCCCTTACATTCAAATTGCAATTCTGCATTTAAATCAAACTCCAAAATATTCTAGTTATTCTCAAAACAATTCTAAATCGAGAAGACATGAAATCAGCAAGGGATCACAGTCAGACAGAAACAGGCACAATAATCATATCTGATGCACAGGACATAAGCTAAGAGACTGTTTGATATTGATGAGAGATTTATGCAGACATGGGCAAACATACTGTGTGATCATGACCTGATCACTCCAATGATGGTTCATCACATGAGTCTGAACCGAACCAGCTCGTCTGCTTGCTCAGTCAGCGATCAAGAAGATTTATACAAATATGTCAATGTCTATTTTCTGCTCAGTTTACAACGTCTCAGCTGTAAAGATTGCCTGCGCTTCTCAAGAGGCACTTTTGACTTAGTGAGAGTGAGAAGGAGCAGGAAATGCAGGGTGAACATTTTTATTTTTGCGTGTAGGGTCAGGTTCAAATGTCCCCAAAATAAGAGTAAAACTTAAATTCCCCTAATGTACAGTGTGGAGAGCAATAAAAAGTTATCATGAGGAAAATATCTCAAACATACTAAAAAATGAAGTATAGTCAGGGGACACAATTAAGATACATTTGGGACTGGAAACATGTCTAAATAAAAATGATTTAATACAAAATCAGTGTATTGTTAAGAACCCTGAAGGTGTTGAGATGCCTCGTCAGCACTGCTATGTAGGCTAACCCATGTTCGTCCAACCAAACACACCCCTTGGGCTTGTGGCATGTTAGATACCTAAATGCCCTTTAAGTATCTAATCGGCTCAGTAATTACTTAAATGACCTCAGGCCTGAGGATCACTTGAAATAATTATGAATTAGGAGGCAGGGAGAGGGCCCTTCATTGGGGAGATCTTCTAGTTGGAGGCAGTCCTTCACATGGACCCACTGGGGCTCAGAGGCGCAGCCATAGCTACTGTCACACAACACTCTGCTCTCTCTCTCTTTCTGTGGGTTATTTTGGTTAAGATACAGTGTCTGTGAGCTGTGATTTAAGGTATGGACAATACACACATGATTTAGACAGTGTGTATACTGAAATCAGGCATTGCAAAAGCATGTGCGTGAGAGGGGTGGGGGAGGGGGGAGGAAAAAGAAGGGGAAAGAGAAAAAGTGTACTATCAGTAACAGTGTGCGTGTATGTTTGCTATCAGCATTGGTGTCGACGAGGCCGTCTCGCTGTTATGCGAAGCAGGCTGTCAGCTCCCAGAATCCCTGGCCCATCAGCTGTGAGATTGATCTCTGTCAAAAGCAATCCGTCAGCCCGCACACAGTCCATCGTACACACAGGCCTGACAGCAGATGCCTATTTTCAGCTGAGAATAAAATCAATTGCTGGAGAATGAAGAGCATAATCAGCCGCTGATTGATCTGCGGACAACGAGATTGACACGTTTCCCCGGGGAAGGACCTCTAAAGGGTTACAGACACCACATGGAGGAGATGAGCCAGTTCAAGCCATATACACAAAGATATATATATATATATATATATATATATATGAACAGATAACTAAGTCAAATTACTCTTTTGAAGACAATTTAAAACAAAAAACTACCATGTTCCTGGTTGACTTCAACATGACATATTTCATTTGATTAAAATTTAATTGAATTTAAATAAAATAAAAAAAAGTTTATTTTCAGAAGTTCTACGATATTGCATTTTAACCACCGTTTGGGTCCCTGATCCAATCAAATCCAGATGTTTCACTCAGAAATATCACATTACAGATGTTAATGTGTAACTAAGGTCTCAGTTGTTGACATTAGCTAACATGAGCTACTAGAAATAAGCAATTAAACAGCATGTATTAATATTTGTTATTTAATGTTGCAAAAAATTCAATTTGGTCTTGCTTGTTCACAGATGCATATTTTGATTTTGTTGCAATTAACATTAAGATTAATAAATGCTCCAGAAATATGTGTATTGTATAAAGTTAACTAATGGTAACAAATTAAACCTTATTGTAAAGTATTACAAATGCAAATATTTACACTGTAAAAAATATTGTTGGTTTAAATTAAAAAATTAAGTAACCTGGTTGCCTTAAAATTTTAAGTTGATTGAACTGGGAAAAAATGAGTTAATACAATGAAGGAGATTGATTTAATCATCAGAAACTTAAAATAATAAGTTATCTGAACTAAATAAATTAAGTTGATTTGACAAAAGAAATAATGTTGTGATAACAAATCTTGAAAATATATATTTTTTACAGTGTACAAATATCTTTAATATTCAGAACATTCCCTATAAGAATACTTTAGTTTTTTTTTTTTTTTTTTTTTTTTTTGCAATTACATAACACAAAAGCAAACTATTGTGATTTACCAATGACAAAAACACCCCAAACACACAGTGAAAAAATTACCTGCCATTAACACAAAAAAATGGTATCCTCAACAGCACTTCTCGGTTTGGCTCTCAGTGGCATGCGGAGCATCGGTAAACTAATCTAAACAAGTCGTGGCGTGTCCATTTAGGGGCTGTTTACACCTGGTCACTTCATGCATTTTCTCAGATCGGATAGTTATATGATTTATCAAAACGATTCCATTTACATCTGGTCACATAAATGTGTTTTTACAAAACAGATATAATTTCAATCTTCAATTCCCGAGCTATATGCAGATTTAATGGAGTGCACGTCACCGAAAACAACAGAGCTGCATTTTATTGATCATCAGCTAATTTCAAAATCAAAGAGAGCGGCAACAGCCCTGGTAAGATCATTTAGTTTCTTTACTTTTAATGAAGATGATTGCGTGTTAAGCCTCTTAGTCTTACTTACTCAAATCCATCTTGAATGTGTTTCGGAGGGCATTTACACCTGGTCGTTTCACGATTGGATAGCTAATGAAGTGGCCAGGTGTAAACAGCCCCTTAAAGACCTTTGCTTGCCTCTGGGTGTGTGGTTACCGGTGGACTGTTTGTGTGCATCCATGTGTGCATGTGTCTTTGCAACGATAGTGTTTGTTGGGGGAGATGCTAGCGGGATGCTGTTGGAGATGGGAGGGTTAACCTGGTGAGGCCCTCTCTAATGAGTAAGCATTCAGCGGCCGGGGCAAGATAAATGGAGCCGAGGCTCTTCTGCAGCAGTCAGCAGGAACCAGGGCCTGCGGCTTGTTTGTAGCAAATGGAGTGCGCAAAATATCAAAGGCCAGCGATCCAGAAGACGCCCTGGTTTGACAAATTTTAAATTAGCCAGAAAGAGTTGGGGAGGGTTGTAAGAGAGAGAAAACGAGGGAGAAAGGAGAGATGGAGGTAAATGGAGAGAGGAAGAAAAGGGTCCAAATTATGCAATCCTTTGTGTTGCGCGACACAAGTGAAATCTATACTCTCTCTGCCTCCCCCCTATCCCAACCCCGTGTTTTTCCTCCTCTATCTTTTGTAATTGTCTGCTATTATCGCCATTATGAAAACTGTTATTATTCCGACTGCCTAGATACAAGAATTGCTGTGGGTGCCGACGGGACTCTGGGATCACTGGATGTTTACTCCTTCAACTGCTTGGGAAAACATGAACCCTTTTCAGCAGTCCGACACCACGGCCCTTTAGAAAGTGGAAGAAAATGGCAAAGGGAGGGGAGTTTTGACCATCCTCGCTGCTGGTGCCTTCTTCTTTCACTGCGAGAAGCCTCAGCCTCACGTAGTCTGTCATAGCATTCATTACCAGAGTTGCTGCTGGCGTAGTCGCTTTCAAAAGATTAAAGCAAACAGAAATTTTCAGTAACGACGGAGCCCAGTGTGGAAACGGTAATGACTGTAGCAAAGTGTCTGCCCTGGAGCCTCTCTCTTCCTCACATACATGCAGCTCAAATCTTCAACATTTTACACACAATTTCTCTCGCAGTCTAACCGCTCGAAACCACTCACATTAACCCTTTCAGAACCTTATTTTTCCTCAACCAGGAATGGCCTGACGAACATTTTGATATTCTAGGCCAGGGGTTCTCAAACTTTTTGATACCAAGGATGTCCAAATACTTGCATGGGACCTTAATAAATGTTTCCACTCTGTAAAAAAAATATATATATATATATATATATTCATGATTTGTAATCACAATATTTTTTTGTCCAATAAACTTAAATAATTTATGTAGTTCAGATAACATAATATGTTCTGATGTTTTCTGAGTTTCTGATGGTTAAATCAATCTCCTTCACTGTATTAACTCATGTATGAACTTAACATTTTAAGGCAACCAGGTTACTTCATTTTTTAAGTTACACCAACAATATTTTTTTTACAGTGATACAGACTCATTTATGAAGACACATTATTTCTAATATTAAATAATTACAATTTATATTGACATGACATAAAGGTAAGCAAAGTTCATGTTATATTTGGAAAGTATACTCATAACAGTCATGATTAATCTCATGACCAATCTAGAAATCATGATGATACAATAATAAATGTATCGTTTCAATTCAAATAAATACAATTCTAAAAATAGAAAACAGTAATATTAAATTGTGTCTCACAGGTGTCATTTACTATCTCTCACGCCACCTCAGCCTTGTCCTGTCCAGTCACTTATGAGGTTACAAATGAGCAGTGCTGCTTGTGTATAGGCAGTAGGCAACAGGCAACAAGGCAACTCACTAGGTTTTAGAACAGAGCTTACTCTTTCTATAAATACTTCAGACAATGGGAGAGGAAGTCAATGCACCATGACGCTGTGAGCAGAGCACCTGTGCAGCGGTTGAGCAGGAACGCTCACTTTAAAGCACTTGCAGCGGCGCCATGCAGGGACCTGGGTGTTCATTTCCACTGCATTTCATGCATGACTTCTCCTCTGTTTGGGTCACAGGCAGAGGCAACCCTCACAAATAACACCATGCCAAAACAACACAGCAATCTGCTCCTCTCCACAGCTAATCTGATTCTGCATTCTGCCAAATAACGTAATAAGATGGAAGTAAAGTCAAGACAAGACAGGACACATTGCATCTAAATTGCACACTCTTTTTTTGCGTGTTTGTTTTTCTGCTTATTTTCTTTTTTAAGGCTTATTTCCTTTTACCCTCTCTTCTTATGGACTAAATTAGCGCTCTGAGCCAGCCTGGTAAAGAGTTTTCTTTTACTAATGTCAATTTACAGGCTAGCAAGAGCTGCGTCTAATCTTTTCCTACTCATTACACACAATTTCCAAGTCGTTTGGCCGACACAGCGATTGGCTCCTCATGGTGTGTGCAGTGAGGGGTGCTGTGATTGTTTATTATTTATTTACCCCACACCTCCCGTCCCCACTTCCACAAGCCCCCCAATACAATTTTCTATGAATAATCAAACAGCGCCAGAGAAACCAGATCTTGTAGTCTGTTCTGTCTTCATGCAAATACCCACACAGCGCACAAAACACACACAAACAGAATGCAGCGTGCCCTTGGTACACTTGCAAACACACACACACACACAAAGTGCACCTGCATTCACTGAGCGCAAACATGCTACAACCAAACACAAACAAGTCAGCACTGCATCATAAAGCACAAATTTGCACTTTAGGATGCTTGCACTCATAAAATAACATTGCAATGTGTACATATCAAAAATATCAAAAATATCAAAACAAGTGCCATCTGCAAACAAATTATGCCTTTTCATACTCATTTTAAGGAATAAAATGTATTTGAGAGAGTTTCATGACATGAACTCTCAGTCTGCTGGTTATTTGCACTGCACTACGAGGGCCGTGACCCTGCAGACAGCCACATTCCCAGTATGCAACAGTTCCTACCTTCATTCTGTCTTTTCTACACAACGGGGAGACCCGGCAGCCCGTGACTATCAAAAGCCTCACAGGACAAACAAAATTAATTAAACAGTGGCATGTTTGACACCTAGCTGTCTCCGTTTAAAAAGCCATTAAAGCGTGATCTGACACGCTGTCTCAAAATACACGCACTCACACACGATTTCTTTCTCTTCCTGTGCCGTTGTCACACCACTGTCCAAAACACACAAGTAAAGGGGAGAGAAACAGAAATATTTCCATGAATATGGTTCACTGTTTTTGTCATATTTTATGTGGTGTGATATTTCATTTAATTAGTTATTTTATGAATGTTTTATGTTGATTTTTTTTTTGTACATTTCATTTTTGATTTTTAATTTAATTTTTATTTAATCTTGAGTGACAGCATAATTTAGAACAAATCTACAACAATGTTGCTTGCAACACTGTTTAGCTAATTGTTGTTTTATGCTAGAAATGAAGTGAAGTAGAAAATAAAATCACATATAATATTAATAATTTTTGACCCTATTAATGGATAGTGTAATTTATTTATAACATTTAACAAACAAAGACTGCTGATATGGTATAAAGATGCGTTTCAATAGATTGGATCATGAGTAGTGGTGGTTATAATGGACAAGCTTGAAACGTTTGGTTGATAGTGGACAAGCTTGAAATGTTTTAGACCCTGTTTACACCTGTATTTAGGGTGTATTTAGGCCATTTGTTGTCGGATTGAAGAAAATGCTTCTCAAAACCAGGTGTAAACATGACCTATGACTGTTTAAGTCCTTTGACTGTGAATAAAATCATGACAACAAATGAGCCATTACTCTGGGGTCTTTTGGGGACTATACAATGCAGTATCAATCCATAAAGCCTTCTCTTGACCATCTATTTATGTTCTTGGCATTATCTTCAGCACCTGAACACAACACCCAAAAGTCAAAGGGTCCTTTAGAAGTCCATTACAGTGATGCAAAGTGGCAGTGCATTACAAAGGAGGTTGTTAGGTTAAGGTTAGTGTGGCCCAGGTTAGGCGGGTCAGCTGAGACTAATGACAGGGGCATCAACAGATCTGGTCTCCATGGCAACCGCATCATGGAGAATTTCAGCAAACCTTAAGATGAAGAACAAATGACAGTATGATTAGCTCCATTCCAAAATCCAATGAACTGCCTGCAGAGGAAGCACTTCAAGGCACCATTAGATTAGCCTTTCACCGAGCCCTATCGCCCTTAGTTACTGTTGCTATGTCCGACAAGCAAATGGTCAAACATGACCAGCACGACAGATTGCCATGACGGGAAGAGGTATACCCATGCGTGTCAGTGACCTTTTTGGAGCAATACGTCCGCGATCTCTTCCAGATCGAGGCAAAAGGGGTTAAAGTATGCAGTGGAGGGATATATTCAAAATATAAAAATACAAAATGAAGGAGACACAACTACTATCAAGGCTAATGCTTACCGGTCTCAAGCGAAATCTGAGAAACCCCATCTCCTGTCCCTCAAATGCAACATACAAACATACCGAAATGCAATTGTGGTTAAATAAGCAAAGAAAGCAAAGAAACTAATTGAAACCATTTTAAATGAAACAACAAATATTTTTGTCAAGGGCTTTTGCCTTAACCAGTTTTTTACAAAAAAAGAGACAGTGTCCACCTCTACCTTGCCCCCCTAAAAAAAATAATAAAAAATGCATTACCTGAACCAATACAGACTATTCAGAGCATTGGGGTAATTGTTGTGTTTTTCATTAAAGGGAAATGAGTATCTGGAGATTAAATGAAATTGGCTCATCAAGACCAGTGAAGTGTTTGTGCTGCCCCAGAACAGTGTCTATGTATGTGTACATGACACACACACACGCACAAATATCCCATACAGGACTAAATTGCCCCTGTTGCTATAACTGCAGGCTCTCCCTTCTGCTATTATGGCAGAACATTGGAAAAGAAACTGTCCGGGAGAGAAGGAAATAGATTATGGGATAAAGGGGAAAAATGGATAGACAGGAGATGAAGAAAATTAAAGAGGAAAATTCTAAAACGAGAGCTATGATGAGTCTGCAATCCATTCAGCTGGACTGCGGGTAAAAAATAAGAGAGTGGGACAAGTCGAAAATACATAGAACGAGGAAGAGAGGCGAGGGGACATGAGGACATTGAGAGCCTAGTTTGTGCAGTCCAGGCCAGTGGTGTGATACAGCAGAGGGAAGGAAGGTCACTGGTGTCCAAGAGAGGGGTTCTGGGGCAGATGAGGTGGTGTCAGGGGACAGTGTTGTCGCGTTGGAGTGGTAGACGCAACTTTACAGGGTCATTTCAGCTGTTGCTGAAAAGTGAAAGTGAAGAGATTTGTTTTTTTTCCTCAAAGAGATTGAGTTTGTTTTTTAAACATTCGCTTTACGTTTGGATGAAAACCCAGCTAATGCTAATGTTGTGCAAGAAGCACTTAAAAATGATGCCTGGATGAAAAAGAAAACTCATAACAAAGACATACGTTTGTCTAAATAATATAAAATTTTCAAGATGGCGGGGTAAATCAATTTTAATATTGATTAGAATTACTGTATGATCCATTTCAATGTTTTTATATTTTCGATATTATCTTAATATGAACCACAATATCTCAGCAAACACCTCGTCCGTGTACAAACAGACAAGTTTTATGTGTCGTGTGCATGCACTGTTGATGTGCAGACCACAGGCCCGTGCTTTATCCGACACATGGGCAGCACAAGACAAGCAAACAGACGAGTGAACACCCTCAAAAGCCACACTCAGCACTTCCCATCTCACTCTCTCGCTCTTTCTCTCATGGCTGCGTTAGCACAACACTTCCAGAGGTTACCATTCAATTAAGCTGCCTGCTTGTCTAAGGCCAGACAAAGACCTTTCATTCCCCTCCCCACACCTCTCTTCCATCTCTCCCCTCCACCAAACTTGTAATTACAATGTTCAACACTCTGCTCTGCCACGACCCACTGTAAAATATGACCATCAATTCTGCCATTATCTCTGCATCCGGATTCCAGGCCAATGGCCATGATTGGGCGGCTTGTGCCGGGCGTCAGAATGAAGAATATCACACCACTATCTGCCGTAATGAATTACTTTAACTTTTAACCTTGTGGATCTATGCTTGAACTTATCGCCACAAATCATCACCTTTTTACTTCCCCCCCACTTCTTCTTACTCTCTCCCTCATGCACACTTTTAACAGCAAACGCTAAATTAAAATATGAAGTCACTCCATTTAGGAAGAGATGCTGCTGCAGCATTTGTCTGATAGGTGATATGATAGGTAAAATTGGGGAGAAATAATAAAAATGATGATTTAAAAAAAGAAGAAAAGAGGGGCTATATCCTTGAAACCACAGAAAACTAATTTGAGCTAGGAGATTTTAGGGTGTTTAATGCAGCCTGCGAAGAGCACATACATCAAGAGTGTGTGTGTATGAGGTCCATTGTGAAAGAATGTGCATGCAGGTCGGAAATCCTTGACCACGACTGATTTTTCCCCCCTCATCATAAAACAATATGAAGGCATGCTGAAAGGACTGACCATTACTGAAGGTCATTCAGATGGACGTGCTGTATTGTTCAACCCACATTCTCCAGCGCCCATGTCCTTGGATCTACACTGCATCCCTAAGAGCTTTAGACTCGTGCATTTAGTGGCTGGAATGCTCACAGATCCCAGGAGCGAGTTGGTCTGAAGCGGCACTTTTTTCTCACCGTGTAAGCCGAATTCTGGATCCTTTTGTTTGCAACATTTTTTTTCTATCCTTGAATGAGCTGACAAGCATTTTAATGGCATGGTAAAAATGCAAGGGCCAGGAGGGTGGCGAGGCCCCGAATGGAGAGTGATGAATGGGCAGTGGGGCCGGTTGAGCTGCTGGGCAGCATCATGACCAGGGCGCTCTGCCAGAATCTGCCGTAAGTTGTAAGGTACCTTAGCAGGCACAAATTCCAGCAGACACTTATTAGGGTCTTTGGCATGAGCAATTGGCAGCTGAGCTTCATATGCATTTTCACAATGGTTACTTGGACTTGGGCTTTCTACTGAAACCTTAAAAGATAATTGAAAGGGATAGTTCACCCAAAAATGAAAATTCCTGTGTCATCATTTTACTGTCATTTTAAACATGCAGAACTTTATTTATTCTGTGGAACTCAAAGGTATTTTGTGAAATGTTTTTGTTCACATTGTAATTGCCAAATAATTGTAAATGCTGCAGTAAAAACTGAATACAGTGCTGAATAAAGTCGTAGGTTTTTATTATTTTTGGACCAAAATGTATTTGGGATGCTTCAAAAATTCTAACTAACTCACTGATGTCACCTGGACTACTTTGATGATGTATTTATTTCCTTTCTGAACAAGGACAGCATACATACATTTTCAATGGAGGGACAGACAGCTCTCGGACTAAATCTAAAATATCTTAAACTGTGTTCTGAAGATGAGCTGAGGTCTTACGGGCTTGAGGGTGTCATTCATTTTTGGGTGAACTAACCCTTTAAGTTCTGGAAACCATTTTCATCGATTTCACTAATTTTATTTTGTACAGTGTAAAATGAAAGTCAGCGAGATCTAAAACAAAACTGTACCATATACTGACTTATAGTTATTTATTCTTTCTTTGTAGCACTGAGATTATTGATGGAAGTTGTGAGAAGCAGAGATGCCACACAGGCTTCAAAGTGGAAGGGTGGTGCTCTCCGGTAGGGTCATTGGGGCGGTGGTGTGTGATGGTGGTGTTAGTGCCCTAGTGCCCTCTCAGTGCCGCCCTGAGAGCACAGCTGCTCGGACATGCAGCCTCCATATGCCTGCAGCGGTGGGGAGCCACACACCATCAGCACAGCCAATCAATCACACCGAGAGTCCAGTCCAAACTTTCCAGCTCAACTCATGCCCTGAGAGCATAAGAGTTGATGCCATGCCAATCCAAGCCAATGCATTTAAGATAAGGAAAATGGCACAGGAAACATTTTTTAAAAAGTTTGATATTACTTGATATTAAATAAAATCAAAACTATGAGAATAATGTATTTTGAGATTGAAGTTCGTAGTATTACAATATGTGGAATAATATTTTTTATATTTATAGAATTTAGTAACATTATGATAATAAAATAGTAATATTTTGATGATAAATGGAAAGGGGACATTCTTGTAAAACATGTAAAGTGAAAAACAAAAATACCTATGAGATTATTCTCAAAATATTACAAGTTTATTCTCAAAAACAACTTCCTATATAGCATCTGAAAAATTTAGTTTGTAATCAAACATGAAGTCATGCTAGGAGGATCACAATATCACATGTTCATCTGCTCATCAGATGAGGTAGTGTGTTGCCCTGCTGGGCCCGCTATCTGCCCCCTGTGTTGTAATCCCCTTCTTAATCTGTCCATTATAGAGCAGTGAAACTGTGCATGTCAACAGGGCCTGGGTCTCAGGGCTCTGGATCAATAAAATCATACACAGTGGGTGGTTCCGCAAGCTCTGTGGGCCTTGTGTCGGGGGGAGACGTCGATACTGTCGATTGGGTATTAAAGAGCACTCTGTCAGCCGACGGTCACAGAGGGCCCCAGTACACAAGGCCCCGGGGGGGTGCTGGGTAACCTCCAGTGTATATTAATACAGGGACCCTTCCCAGCTTGACACACCATCCCTCCTGAGTATCGACAGGTAGGGTGACAAAGAACCTGCAGAGAAGCTGCGCTAAAGCCCATACGGAAATGTAATATATGACATATATGTCCCTATATCGCAAGTGACGCTGTCATATATGCTAAATATATGACAATATATTGCTATGACATATATACCTATCTCTAGATATATGTTGATATAGGTTTATAACATATAAAAATTGTCCATATTAAATGAGTATATTGACATATATTAATACAACATATATGATTATTCTTTATATAATTTTGTATGTTATAACCATATATTTCACTGATATATTAAATTTATATATGCCAATATATATTTAAAAAACATACATATAATTAATGTGCTTATGGTTTCCTTTTTATTTTATTCCTTTTCCTTATTTGAACATCTTGAACTTTTAAACAAGTCTACACAATCTACATTTATTTTCAATTTCTATCCCATTTTAGAATTAGCAATTTTTTATTTTATTTTAATTTTACTATCTTAACTTGCTCATAAAAATAAAACAAATACTAAACAAATTATATTTGCAAACTTTACTTTTTTTCATACAATCAACCATATATCAATAAAGTCAATTTCTATATGTAAGAAAATATATACTTTAATACATGCACTACATGATACAGAATAATACACAGTTAATATGTCTCCAACAAAGCATGATCGAGCTGCAAAAACTGATGTCACTGATGAAAAAAATTAAAAATTTCCTTCATATTTATTTAGAAAAGTCACCAGCATATACATTGAAGCAATTCATTGAAGAAACATTTTATACTGACAGCAATTTTTATAACCTTTTATGTCATTTAGTCTGGAAAAAAAATAATAGTTAGCTCTTATTATTATTCTTTGCTGTCAAATCGGTGTCACTGTGAGCAAATGACTTGCATTCCCGCTTTAAAACGAGTACTTTTCAAATAAATGTTGCATTCATGCGGTCCCTATAAGCAAATAACAAAGTCATGTCATAAATTATAGGAAACCTGTAGGAAACCCAGCAACGGCAATTATTAGCTTCTCTTTCATTTTCTACTAATGTTTTGGTAGGAACAAAAATTTACTTTTTATGTTTCTCCGGAACAGCCAGCGCGAAGGACGTCTATATTCCGATTGGTTGCTCGCTTTACGTCATTACCTAGGCGCGCCAAAATTCAAACGTAATTAAAAAAAGACTTACGCGCATTCCAGAGACAATACAAAGACCAACGGATGAAGAATGTTCGCTTGTCGAGTGGAAAGAAGAAGCAGCACTGTTCCAACATCACACATAAAAAACTTCAATATGAATGATTTCTTAGACGGACTTGATGAGATCTGTAGGCTTTTAATTGAGTGGAGAGGTGGACTGAAGAAAAACTAAAGGCGGATGGCCGTACGAATCAACTGTGTTGCAGCCTTGTTGCAGGTAAGTTAATTTCTGAACTTTTATTATAATTCAAACATTGATATTGCACATTAATTAAAATAATCGCTGAATTGCATGAGCTATTTAAAATCTACTGATGATATCGAAACTAGTACAGATCGGATAATTGAGCAGATATTAAGTGTTTAACTGTTAAGGTTTTTATTTTATGTATTTTTTTTACGCTAATATTATCGTTAACTGCTTTATTGTGTGCGTTGCATTTTCATGTTGTCATTTTCGTGGTCATGTTTACAAGCTGTAGGCCCAGATTAACGTTCAATTTACACTGGCTGCAGTGCATCATTCTAAGAAATTTAAATGTTTTTAATGTGAGAATAATATCTTTTAAAAAGTAACGTTAAGTTTTAGCTGTCAAACACATCATGTAAGTTAGTGGAGGAAAAAAAATACAATATATGCCTTTAGAGTCTAGAACTACTAATACAATTATACTAAAGTAAAAATATCTCAAATGTTTGCCAATGTAAACTTGCATGATATTAAATTCTTGTCAGTATGTGTGCTATTTGAACACTGTCCCCCATTATGACATCAATAATTTTGTGGGTGCATAAGCGTTTACATTTGGTCAGCCTATGTTGTTGTCATTATCATAGCCCTATTTGTATCTTTTGTTTTATATTCTACATTTTCTATTCCCTCTTTTTCCCCACAGAGAGACAGTCCACCCTAGGAAAATGAATGAGGACACAACATCAGTCCAGTCCAAAACTTCTGAGCAAAAGAAAATGCAGGCTAAACCCTAGGTTTGTTGAAGAGGAGACCAGTAATGACGGATCATCTAGCCACAAAAGGTCACAAGATTTTTTTTTTACTGGAACCTAAAACTAGCATCTGCATTTCAAATGTAAAAAATAACTGGCTGCGCACTATAAAATTGTTGCTTCAGGATAAAATAAAACAAAATGATTATTACATATTACTTAAAAAAATCTTAACTACGTTTAGAAGTTAAATACTTTAAAAACTTTCCATAGATCTTGACAGTCATTTTTCACAGCCAAGTCCAGTACATGCAGTCTGTCAGGTGTTTATGTTGCTTTGCCTGTTTCTCCTTATGTACAAGTCTATATCTGTTTATCTGTTTTAATGCCATCAACTAATCCACTCTGCTATTATTTCCGAGTTTTAGGCCAGCTGATCTTCATTTTCTGCTAAAGAAATTGAAAATACTGATTATCAAATTTTGTTTGTGTGTTTTGCTTCCTAGAAATGCCAAAACTCCTTAGTACAATGGGCAAGCTGGGAAAATGTAGTGAAGCGAAGGAACAGAGCTCACAGGAACAAATGGAATCACCTTCCAGCCTACACGAAACTAAGTATGCTGTTTTTCCAAACTACCGTAGTACAGCAAGTTACAACAGTAAAGACTTATTAAAAACAAATTCAATTTCCAATAAAACAATTTGTCTTTTTTTACAGATGCAGTGATCCAGAAATTTCCTGGAACCACGAGGGGCCAACTATTATTCAAAGTCACTGAGCTGTGGACATCCAAAAATCTCAACAAACTTAAAAAATGAACTGGTGGTATCATATACCTGTTGGTGGATTTTGCTTTTCTGGGTTTGTTTTATGTTTTGTTGTAATATTGTATTTGTATATAATAGTGATGGGAAATCTGGTTATTTTCCGCAAATCTATTCTTTCAGACAGTTAGTTTCAATGAACCGGTTAAAAAAAAAAAACGGTTTACCAGTTCTTTTACGTCCTCAAGTAATGATGTCAATTCTATCATCCTGGCCGATAAAAATACTTTCAGACAAAGGCATTAATTAGCCTAGAAATCAAAATCTAGTCAGGCCAATCACATTAGTGTATAGAGTCGGTGGGCGAGCTTAATGATGGCAGAGTTACAATGGTTCTGCCTCCGTGTTCGGTTCAGAGATGGGGCTATCACGCATGCTCAGTATCTCCAGCTCATCAGTTCTCTGTATCCAACGTGTCCAAAACTAAAAGTTCTTGGTTCCGTCCTGGTGATATCAGAACTGTTGAAGTAGTACGTGTGGCGTGTGCTGATCTGTGAACTGCTGAAACCTGAATATAGCCTATAGACCATTTCACAAGATGTAAACAACACTGGTCCGGAAACACTTCCTGTTTCAGTTTGTAACTGTTTTCTTTATTTCACATGTAAAGACAACATCTTAAAGATGTTTGTTTAACTTTTTGATTCAGTTTTAAATGTTCTGTTGGTTGTATTTTATCCCAGCTTTTATGTAGTGTTAACTGAAACAGGAAGTGCTTTTGGACCAGTGTTGTTTACATCTTGTGAAATGGTCTATAGTCGACAAAACTAAAAAGTCGATGCATGTCTCCAGTATGTTTAATACGTTATGTTTTGATTAGCACATTATAAATATTTACTTTGCACTTTTAAAATCTTGGCTAGAGTTTACGTCAAATATCAACTTAGAAATTAAATGAGCTGTTCCTGAAAATAATGTTTTAGTATAATAACAGTTTAGTTTTAAAATCCATTCGTTTCCAATCTTTAAAATAATACAGTGAAAAGGCAGTAATTAAGTGATAAAGATGTTTACAATGTTTTATTTTGTTACACTTATTGGTGTTCAAATAAATACTTAAGAAACATGCATTTCCTCCCTCTGAAAAAAATTGTACGCATGCTCAGCTCATCAGTTCGCAGTATGTCGAAACGTGTCCGAAAGTAACAGTTCTCGGTTCTGTACTGTTGATTGAGAACGGCTGTACCTGTGCGTTCGGTAGTATGTGTATGCTCAGTATCAGCTGCTCGTGCTCAGCACATGTCTCAGTTCAGTAAACTGTTGCTGGAGTAACATGTACTCCAGGAAATTGCTTTATTTCAAGTCAGATGTGTCTGAAAGTGAGTAGTTGTGGATGCGCTGACGCAAGACGCAAACTGTTTCACTCGATTCAGTCCGATTTGGTATACCGGTTCACTAAAAACAACCGGTTCAAAATAACAATTTGTTCCAGAACCGGACATCACTAGTATATATAATAAAGTTGTGTGTACAGTAGTTTTCTAATTTTGCTCAGCTTAACAATTTTTCTTTTTTAAATTAAAACTGTTTTAATAAAGTTTTAATGTTTTAACTGTTTTACTGTATTACTTCTTTTTTGCTAACTGCACCGTTTGACATTTAAAGGAAAACTCCACCGTTTTTTGAAATATGGCTTATTCTCATTCTTTCCTACATTTAGATATGTGTGCAAATGCATTTTTGTCTCAGTGCATGCATTGTTTTAGTTTGACAGGGTCGGCGCTAGCTTAGCTTAGCACAATGAATGGACTGCTTTGTTGCCAGCTAGCATGTCCTGAGTAAAAGTGATTAAAAAAAAATAAACAAACCCACGTAATTACTTCTTGTGGCCCGCGTATTCACAACGAGTACAAATAGCGACGCAGATTAACACTAGGCGATTTCCTAGGCAGATATTGACTTGGGACTATATTAGGGGGAAGCACAGGCGAAGCACTGCTGCTAAGGCGAATCACTGCTACTTGCGCGCAGAGAATTCACGCAAAACATGAAATCCCACGACTTCCGTAAACATACCGGCTTGAATAGTAGCTACCTGACTATTTTCCTTACAGTACATGACTGGCGATGAGCATGGCTTATTTTGTGAGAGACGAAGAGGGTGACTTCTCAGACAGTCAAGAGCCAGAGCCATAACGCATATCTGCCTAGGAAATCGCCTAGTGTTAATCTGCGTCGCTATTTGTACTCGTTGTGAATACGCGGGCCACAAGAAGTAATTACGTGGGTTTGTTTATTTTTTTTAATCACTTTTACTCAGGACATGCTAGCTGGCAACAAATCAATCCATTCATTGTGCTAAGCTAAGCTAGCACCGACCCTGTCAAACTAAAACAATGCATGCACTGAGACAAAAATGCATTTGCACACATATCTAAATGTAGGAAAGAATGAGAATAAGCCATATTTCAAAAAACGGTGGAGTTTTCCTTTAAGGTTTAGGCATGTCATGTGCATTGCATTCCAAGTGTGTAAGTACACGTCCATAACCTATATTTAAAACCGTAAGAAAATTCAATTTATATATATATATAAAGACAATATAAAAACGTAGTAGGGACATATATATGTCACATGTATGTGAGCATTGTATTATTCATATATGTGTAGTTTGTATATTGAACATATATACAAATAATATATGTCATGTATATTGATAATTATATATGTGACATATATGTATATAAAATACTTTTATACATATATAAAATATATGGGCTAGTTTTATATGTCAATATATGAAATTGTTCCATTTTCGAATAGGTTTTATATATGGGCAGATATATATGTTCATATATGTTTTCACTGAATATGTACATATATTTCATATATGCGTATTTCATATATGTTCATATATTACATTTCCGTATGGGAGGAAAATGAGAAAAGGAGACACAGAGAGGGAGATTTCCTACAAACTCTACTTCTAATGCTCTGAAATGAAGTTTTATTTTGACTGTCCTTTGTGTCTATGAACTGGCCTAATTACAGACGTTTAACAAGGCTGTCAGAATGTGAAACATCATGGATGGCCTCTATCTACTAAGTTGAAATTGTTTGAAAAAAAAATATCATACAACTACTGCATTCAATTCAAAATGTTTGTCCAAAATGGAAACCAAAACTTCTGAACATCAGGCAATATTCTGGAAATTAATAATGTAATGTGCCTGAACAAGTATAAGCATCATTGAAATCATTATTGAAGTTATTACACCATAACATCTAAATATAAATAGAAAATTAAAAGTTTTTGAATAAAAAATTGTAACAGTTTAAATGCAAAATTAATGAGAGTAAAGAGTTTTTGCAAAAAATTACATTAGGTGAAATATGGACAGATATTTTTTTTCTGTTAAAGTAAGTAAATAAATACATTTAAATAAATAAATAAATACACCATGCCATTAAAATGCTTGTCAGAGTTTTAAAAATACTGTAAAACTCTATAGATGCAACAAAGGACAAATGCACATTTGACAAATTGAGAAAGTCGTCAGAATCTTCACTCATTGACATGCAATATATCTTCTCTGCTCACATGTTGCATGAGATGTTGCGCTAAACAGTCTCTGAACAAGCACTATATTATGGCTACTTAGAGTTTGGAAACAGACATTCCAACATTTGCTTCGTAGCCTGTCCAAAGTCACTATAGCTCTGTTAATGAAGTTGCTGTGTGTGTGTGTCAGTTGAGGGATGCAAGTAAATGCTATTGAGTCGTGTGTGTGTGCAAGTGAGATGAGAAAGGTCTGTGAATGATAGTTCTGAGCATGGCTAACTCATTTCCACTCCTGCGTTGACCCCATGGCCTCCAGGGCTCATTAACCCTCTCTTCCCATCATGCCATGCAGCAGAGGCCAAAGGCAGAGTGGCTGGATGGGGGTGTGGGATGTTGAATGAGGGGAATCTGTGTGGTAAAAGCAGCGGAGGTGACCATCTCACCCCTTGTTTTAACCTCTTCAACCATCATTTATTCTTTTATTACCTCCATTGGTTATGTGCGTGGCTACAAATCTCCGACACGCTCCTAAAGCTGTCAGGGCAGCCCCGGGCCTATGGCAGCCAGCACGGTCACCTTGACACTAGAGAGCTAGGGCCAGAAGAGACAACACACATTCTGTCACACACAAGGATGCAGATGCACAGACATATATATATATATATATATATATATATATATATATATATATACTGACACACACACACACACAGGAAACACATTAATATTCACTCACAGAGAGGAGGGGAAGTGAACCCCTTCATTCTCTTTTGCCTTTAGGACATCTTGTTCTGCTAATCATAAAGTGGTGGTTGTACAGTATGATTAGCTACTGTCACCCCAGCAGGCTACTATCGTGTATCTGAGAGATGTACAAAAATAAACAGGGGCTAGGTCTTGTATAACCCAATCTGGTGGCTGAAGTTAAAAAAAAGAAATGTGTCAAAACTTTTTGATAGAAGTTTTCTATAGCACAATGTTCAATAGAGTGTAACAATATGAAGAGTTCAGATGCAAAAGCCTCTAAGTGCCATTTGAAATTTTCTTCTAAAATGATCATTTTTATCAAGCTTGTATATTTAAGTTCAGTAATTTCACTTAAATGGCAATAAAGATTACCTATTAATTGTCATTTAAATGAGATTACTGAACTTAAATACACAAGTTTGATAAAAATGGTAATTTTAGAAGAAAATTTCAAATGGCATTTAGAGGCTTTTGCATCTGAACTCTTCATATATTCTTCAGGCTCCTTGGTTTAAGGGGCATAACAGGTCCCCTTTAAATGCCTGATGAAGGACATGGCAGCAGTCTCCTCAACAGTTCCTATATGCCTTTTTTATATATCGGCAACTCCAATTCTGGCTAAAAGCCTGTGTCCCACCCCTTACAATGCGCATGGGACACCTCGATCTCAAAATGACCCGCGTTTGTGTCAAGGCCCTGGTCCCCTGGAAATCTCCCTATTTGTACCAGTCGGTGTAGATGGGCTTTGTTTCCAGAGGGAAGGTATGATGGACGCCTTCAAATCAGTTTAAGGCACCCTGTGCAACGGCAGGCTAACGTTTGGATCATGGACAGAACCACTGGCACATGAACTGCCTACACATAATAGCATGGCTTTCAAAGCCTTCCAGCCAAAGCTGAAGGGGCACCACGTCGTGGTCTGATTGGACAACAGTTATAAATCACCAATAAGGGAGACTCGGGTCTAGCTGTGCTACTATGCTCATACATGAGTTGACGCTTGCTGCTCCTTAGTTGAAAGATACTGACAATATGGCATCCAGCACTGACTTATAAAGGCAGTTGGCCCCATCCATTTTGGCGATGTAAAATGCCTTTTGTCTGTGAAGGTGCACAGACGTAATCCAATCAGGCTTCATTATTCAGAGAAACAGATTTTCCCCATAGTGTCATCAACGGACGCAATGCTCGTTCCAATTATCTTTGGGAACCGAGGTTACGCTAGTAACCGAAACGTTTTTCACCAAGAATTCCACTGTGAAAAATGATAATTTAAGAAAAAAATATATAAAAATAAATACAAGTTCAAATAATGCAGGTTGATGGCTTCAACCACACACCACCAAATAAAAACCTTGTAGATTAGGTTATTGTTGTTATTGTTAAAAACCAATACCCTTATGGAGAAAATGAATGGGATTTTTACTTCCAGAACCCAATACGGCATTGGCAGAAATAGAATCCCTGCCTTACAGTAAAAGAAGAACCAATTGCTTTTATTGTTTGCTCTAAAATGTGTTCACACATTTGGTTTTGTGTGTGTGCGTTTAGATATTGTTTTTGTTTTGTTGCATGATTTGAGCTTAATGTTGCGCTGAAACAGAAATAGCAGCAGGTCAATTCTTCTGTATTTTGATATTCATCCAAGTGTAACGGAATATACAAAATATGAACATTTGATTAAAAGTTTGATATGTGCCAAAAGAAGAGTCTCTCCTTGTCTTTGTTTCTATCTCACTCTCTCTGTTATTGTCCTCTCTACATAATGGTGCAGGACAGGGCTTGCTGTTGGGTCCCGCTGAGTACAGTGGGGTGTTAGCAGGCTGGATGGCACAAGCGTGCTGATCAAGTGCCAGCAGGTCAGAGGTAGACACTGGCACTGTCTTGGCACGGCGCCCCATTCCCTGTCTAACCATATCAGCCACGCCACTGCTCAAATGCCCAGCATCAGCCCTGCTGGCACAGAAGGAGAAAGTCACACAATGCCAAGGGCACTCTGAGAGAGAGGAGCCACAGCCCATAGCCAACATCACAGGCAAAAACAATCAGACTGATAGAGAAATCCTCTTAAAAAATTGTAATGTTTATCAGTTAAAAAGGTTATAGAACTTGCAGGTTTTCGCTGATTTTCAACCCGCGTAAGTAACTGAGTGGACGTTTGACAGCTCCAGGGCTATAAGCACCCTTTTAAATCTATTTATTAATTTTGATGTCTAAACAGAAATATTAAGATTTTTCCTCAACTGTCAGTCTCATTTTCATTCACAATAAAAGCTCAAATGTTTTAAGCAGATAATCAAAAATAGAATGGGTTCAACCCTCTGCTGTTCTTTGATCCTCTGCTCTGTAAAGTAAACTTTCGAAACTGTAAAGTAAAGTTTTAACAATACACAATAAGCCTTTTGACCCCAGAGCAGCCGCTGGGTTATTTGGGTTATGTCGTATTTGTGCGTGCGTCTGCATACCAAGCTACACGCACACAGTTTTCCTTTCCACAGATCTGCCCTCATTCTGAACCCATGCTGGGCTAGTCGAACAGCCACCCAAATAAAAGCTCCGGCGCAAGATGAAGTCTCCGGCCATCCTGGGCTTTGTCAAGCACACAATGGGGAGAAGACTGCATATTCCATCCCATCGCAGCAGCCTCGCCATTCAGCACGGCCACCTCACGCACTTCTATTAGAGCCCGCAAATTGAAATTTACATGTTATTGCATCCTGGCATGCACCGATTTGCGATGTGTCATCTCATTTTAAATCGAGCCGCCTTAATTCACCATGGGGGAAAGAGAAGACGGGAGGTGGCAGCGGGGTGTAGTGAAAACTGTATGGGGAGGGGGGTTTAGACTGAAGAGAAAGAAAAAAATCTCTGCCTCAGCAAAAGTTTTCATTAAAATTTTAGACAAATGATCTCTGTGTCCTTCTCCCAAGCTGCCTGGGGCGTCATGCTATTTCTATGCAAATAACAACCTCACGCCTTCCTCCTATCATTTCTACTGGTGTTGCTGTAACATGACCTGAGAGAGAGAGAGAGAGAGAGAGAGAGAGAGAGAGAGAGAGAGAGAGAGAGAGAGAGAGAGAGAGAGAGAGAGAGAGAGAGAGAGAGAGAGAGAGACTGCACAGGAGAGGAAAGTGAGCAAGATGGAGGGAGAGCAGAAGTTGTTGCAAGCAGAAGAGAGCGAGACAGAGAGTGAGATAGAACAGGAGAAAGGAGTGACAGAGAGCGAGTGTATCAGGGCACATGAGAGAGAGAGAGAGAGAGAGAGAGAGAGAGAGAGAGAGAGAGAGAGAGAGAGAGAGAGAGAGAGAGAGAGAGAGAGAGAGAGAGAGAGAGAGAGAGAGAGAGCATGGGGAGGATTCACTGAGGTGTGAAAATATATAACACTAAGAGTGTGAGAGAGAGACAAGAACAACACAAAGACACTGGGATAATTTGTTTCTCTCTGCCTCCCCTTTAATATATTACAGCCCTCCTCCAGCAAACTGGTTCAGAGACTACTGCTGTTTAACCACTCACACTTTCAACCCCATCAGCCTTCATCTCCCCCACTGCAGTAATTACACACATACACACATATGCGCACAAATCAAACAAATTTGTTCACTCCTCGTTGTTATTGAAGGCAACTGAAGACTGAGTATTGCGCTTTCTACTCCGCCAAATGGAAACTCTTAGCCAATAAAACAGTGTACATTTTTGCAGAAAACAAGACCTAGATCTTCAATGGCACTTTTCAGAGGAAAGTTTTTACAATTTGAGGTTTAAAACTCAAGATTCTATATTGTATTGTGATGTGTAATCTGAAGAGTTATTACTACATTTCTACAAATCATGCAAAACTTGCATGATGCTGTTTATACAGCATATTGAGAACATTTTTCAACAAACAATTTGATTTTGAGTTGGAGCTGATAGCCTCACGAGAAGCTCTGCAATGTGTAGCGCAATTGTGCTTCGGAAAAGCCGAGTTCGAATCCCGTCTCATGGTCCTTACCCGATCCCTCTCCAACTGTACTATCTAAATAAAATATATATTTAGGGCGGTCAGTTAAACGCGTTATTAACGACGTTAACCCAAACCCATTTTAACTGTGTAATTTTTTTATTGCACGATTAACAGTCTTTTTGGCCTAGCAAACTTTTTTACCATGTCTTTTTTACAGTCTATGTTTTTTTCACATGATTTTGCGAGGACTTTTTGTTGCTTTGTCGACCACAGCACAAGCGGATCTAGCTAGACCGGAAACAAAACAACAGGCACGCCACTGAACACACTTGTTTGGGCCTGGGAGCCGTCCAAATATTGATTATATTGATTATAATTAACGATTATTATATTATTATGATTATAATATTGATTATTATTAATAAAAATTAATAATATTGATTAACGTTACGTTTTGAGTGGATGACGAGCGCGACGCTGTAATGGATGCCAATAAGATTCTAGAGAGGGTAAGAGGTGGGGCAGAAACGAGACAGGCCCCCAATAGCCACACCCTCTAGTAATAGTTATTGACCAGAAGAGAAGAGAAGTCGTTTCGAGGTTTGGGAACTTATTTGATTAAAGATTATAAGGGTACATGAATTTAAAAAAAAATAATGAAGTGCACAGATACATCATTTATAATAAACACTACAATATTACATATAAAAATACGAATGTAAAAATTTGATTTCATGAGGACTAAGATTCATTGGGGCCAAGGCGACGGCGCTCAATCCATCTGCTCCACATTGTCATTTGCATTTCATGCCTCCCGGCTTTTTTTGAAGTGGCAATACTTTGATGCAGTCAGAGGGACACATTATCATTATTTCAATTTCCGTGGCGACACAACGCAGCATTGTGGAAAGCAGCAGAGGGTCGGTGTGACACGGTTGCTGGTGTTTACAGATGCATTGAATGGCAATGGAATCTACACACATGTTATACTCGTACAGTCCAGAAATCGGTGTGCCACCATTCTGTACAAAACTCTGTGCAGTGCAGTGTTTTCTATGGGAGTGTACACAGTACCACTGGCTCTACATCTGTTGGTGACACCAAATTACGCCTCCGAAGGCTGTTCAAAATCCAGAATGACATGTTTGGTATGAGATATCTATGCCCGCGAAACACAAGAAATGGAAATATTTGGATGTACCACTTTAAATCACTAATAAATGCAAAAAGATTTAGACACACAATAGAGTAACCATAAAAAAGGGATATCCTTAGATATGATCTTGCTTGACACAGGCACAAGTCACTATTGGTCACCTGTCCTATTTCTTGTAGAATCTCTTTCTACACATCTGTACCATCTTAAACCTGCTCCAGTGCCAAGGATAGAAAGGAGCTGTCAAAGTGATTAAAAGGTTTCTTAGGGCTGATTAGCACGAAAAGATAGGAAGAACATTGGAATCTGCTGATATCACCCGGTCTGATCCTCACCTTCTACATTGAGTTTGGTGCTGACACCTTAAAAGAAGACACAGGTACTTGAATTCTTAAGGAGAGACTGCAGGTGGGGACAGGCATAATAGGACAGATGAGGAGCTCCTTGCCAAAGCAATGCATCAGGAGCCTCAGAGCACTTCCCCCCTGAATAAATCCTCTCTTGTGAGATAAGCCTGGGCAACCTGCTGCACTCCGCCCACCCTATGTGAAGACTTTGCCACCTTGCCAGGGTTCAGAGGGCACCTGGGCAGCTTCCAGGATCAAAGCAGCTGACTGGCTGCAGGACAGAATCTGCCACCCATGTCCATCTAACAAGTGTTGCTTTCTCTAAATGTGAAAGCAAAACGGTCTTGGGTACACACTTGTTCAGGAAGTAAAGTAACCTGTGCATGCGTTTTAACTGATTATGATGGATTTAGTTATAAAACACATATGATAGTATTGATGATTTATTTTGTATACGAGCAAGAGTGGGCCTGCAGTTTATTTGCACAGTTAGTGGAATCAGGGCAACAAATGAATGGAAATCCACTATATTCAACCTGTGTTGTTCACTCAGCTGTGCATAATAGCACCAAATTAATAAAAAAACACAATATATTGACCCACTATGTGCCGTGCACGTTTGCGATGAGATGCACGCAAATGCACCAGGGTTAAACAGAATCAAGTTGATTGTGAAATGAAACCAACGCTGAAGGGGGCGCCTCATTATCCACAACAATGAGGCTTGACGCAGATGACCGAAGAAATAACATTTAATAAACATAAGGAACCAAACAGAGAACACAAGACAAAGAACAGAAGACAACTGAGGATTTAAATACATGGCAATGAGGGACAGTTGAGACTAATCAATTACAACAACCAAGGAAACAGGAATTAAGTGAGAAAAAGGAAAACTAAGCAAAACGGAACAGAAAGAAATGCAAATACATAGACCAAAACAGAGACACTAAAACTAATTTTAATATATATTAAATCTTCATCTATTTATTGAATTAAAAAAAAAACACAGCATGTGCATGAATTCAAGTTGATAAATAATCTTTTATAAGAATATATATTTTTATAAGTAAACAAATAATACAAAATAGCATTTCATGCCAACAGATTTCCTGTTGGCCTGCGCATCAATCAACTGAGATACAGAGGTAAGCTGTTATTTATGATAACTATCTGGATCCATTAAAGTGCACAGGATTAACCTTCTGCCTTCCCCTCTCACTTTCTGGGGTTAATGTTAATGATGACCATAAAGAGACGTCCTCTGTTCAATTCTACATTACTTTGCTCTGGGTCTGCAGAATACATTATAGTAAATACAGCTGTGTGTGTCCAGACATTGTGGCAACAGCAATCACCATCAGAGAGAGAAGATGCACTGCTAAACATTAACATACGCTTGTAACATCCTCCAAATTTCAGCTCTCCGCCCAGGCGTTGTATTACACCTGTACAGCCTTGCAATTTACCAGAAAATGAGAGTCGCTCGCATCAGTGGACCGACGTGTGCGAGAACGTGCAAGATTGCTCTCATGCACAAGGGACATTATTATGGCCGCCTGTATTTTTTTTTTTTTTTTTTTTTTTTGTGGCTCACGCCGCCAGATCTCATAGTCCAAAGGGTCTGTGTACTGAATGACTATAGAGATGGGCTCTGTGCTTTGTAAGATACAGGCTTCTATTTTATGAGGAAAAGTGCAGAAGGACTGATACAGTGCAGCACTAAGGAAGAAAAAGAGAGACACCTGTGGGTCAGTCTGCAGCACTGCATGGAGAGCGTCTTGTCTTCCTCAGACCTGTTCATCGTTCCTCAGGTGAGGGATAGAAAAGGAATCCACAATTAATAATCAAATGCATTCACTTTTATATTTGGATAAAGCAACATGTTTCAGGTAAAAGTTTACACTTCATTTAACAGCCAAGATGTTTTATCTGAATGGAATGTTCAATTTTTATAATTAAACATGTTTATTACAGTTAAAAAGTGGTGTTTTTTTTAGTATCCTAAGGCAAGGACACCTGAAAAAAGCAACAAAAAAAATTACATTAAATATAAATATTCACACAATTCACCCACATCGCACAAAGGACAATGGCCTTTAACAGCTGAAAGAGCTTATCTCAAATAGCCTACTCACAAATCAATTATTTAATTGCATTTATTAAACTAAAGAATACGTAAAAGAATTAATATTAAATTAATGTATTTAATATACTGTAAATATACAGTATATTTATTTTAGATTATTAAGCTCTTGTAAACGGCAGAAGTTCTTTAACTCGAGCACAAGTTTCGTAAAAAGAAAGCGTAAAAAAGACTTTTTGACTGGGGAAAAGGGCACCATTGTCAATAAATCCTGCATCCATAATGGCTCTATTATACAGAGGCAAGAATGAGCTTGCCTTATATCTACTGTGGTAAGTGTTAATTAAGGAGGGTGAATACAGTGCATTGCAACTGCATCCTATTTAATGCTGTCTGGCAACTCTAAATAGAAGAAAATGAAATCCTCCCTCTCCTCCCCACTTCCCGCTACAGCCACTTTTCTCTTTATAGAGCCAGAATTACAAAATCACATTCATTTTTTCCAAATGCAAATGTATTATTTTGTAAATGTGATGGCTGCCTGAAATTACACCTGATATATATGAACTAAGAGAAAAGCAAGAAAACAAATCTTACAAATAAAAGTTGATATCCTTGAGTGTCTTTAGCTCATATTGAGAAAAACCTTGAGTATTATTTAGCACGATTTCAAAAGTTGGTTCTGGTGAACGTTTGACTAACCACATGATATATAACGGCACATCAAAGAGAGACCCAAACTGTCACTTCAGGAGAGTGTCTCTTCCTTCTGTTACAAGAAGGATATTGACTGTTTGAAGGATAAGGAGTTTATTGAGATGGAAAATGGCCACAAGTGGGGCGCCCAGGCCAAGTAAATGAAATAAAGGCCAATCACATCTTATTAAATGGGACTCATTCCTCTTAGCAAGGCAAAGTAATTATAAAGTTCATTACAGTAATGAGTTAGGCTATTCTGAGGAGCAAACGAAGGCCAAGAGGAAGAGAAAAGCTGCCATTGATCAAAACATCAGACCACTCAAACTCACTGAGGCCATGAAAAGCCTTGGGCAGGATAGTTGAAAGAATGATATTAGAAAGGGAATGATATCACCTACCATTTTATTTGCATTTTAACACTAGAATTCTCTATTTATGAGCACTACCTACAGTTTGTCCTCAAATTCATTGTTGGATACAAGTATTGGTGCACTGCTTTCATGGTGAAAAGTAATTTAGATCTACTGTACCTGAAAAGTATAAGATGTGTCATGTATAACTTTCTGGTCACAGTTTATACAACTATCTATAATCGTTTCATCAGAAAGTGCAAATTCAGAAAACTAGCTGATGATATTGGAACAAAGAAATTAAAACAATTTTTAAAATAACTGACACTTTCTCTCTTTTTTAACTCTAATTTCATTCTCATTACTAATAGACTTTAAGAAAGTCAAGGAGAAAGACAGAGGGAGCGAGAATGAGAGAAAGAATGAGTGTACCAGGGCAAGTGGCCCCCGCTGGGCAATAATCTGATCAGCGTTATGGAAACAATCACAATAATTCCCTTAAATTAGCCCAATGCGGCACCCCGCCAACCAGGAGATTGGAAAGTGATCGCAGAGAGACTCATCCTAATATGAGCGCTAACTACCCAGCTAGGGCAGAAAATTGGGTGTCTAACAGTGGTGAGTTCCTAATTGGCAAACATACAGAGCACAAATAAAGCACTGTAAATACAAGAGGTGATCTAGCGGAGACCCCCGAAAGAGTCTGTGTGGTTCATCAAGTGTGTGTGTCTTATTTGGCCTAATATGCATTGCAGTGAAGATAATTTTATAAAATGCGACACTTTTTATTACTCGTGTTAATTCATAAGCCATGACAAGAAAACTACAACTTGTCCATTTCAGAAAATTGCAACAAAGCTTTTTTAAAGCACTTAAATAAATAATATATATAAATATATTTAAAAAGTGAATAATAATAAATCACACATGACAATAAAAGTATTATTATTATTAATTATACAATTTTATAAATGATTAAAAATTAATATTAATAAACATATTGTTAATCTTAAAGAAAATGCACTAAAATGCATCCTTCTAATTTTTAAATAATATATATATATATATATATATATATATATATAGTCTTGAATGATGGCTGAGAGAAAAGCAGCTGGTGAAGCATGATTATAAATGATGGGGAACATTTCTCAGTAACTGGAAGCACAACTCCTCCCATTTTCTGCAGTGATACCAGATCAACTGTGCCAACTAACAGGTCGAGATTCATGTTTCTTGTCGGAACGGCAGCAATTGAGCTTAAATATGCGGGGTATCCCTGGCACTTTAGGGTCTGTGGCTTTAGGGTCTTGATTTGACAGCACTACAGCAATAACACACTGCAATTTTCATTAGCATGGCAAATTCTCTGTAACAAACCCTGTGTGTGGACGCCAGCCAATCAACACTTAAAACCCTGCCAAATGTGCGAGGTGTACTACGAACCCTTTTATTTCTGGCTGGCAACAAAATGTGGAGGAGGGGAGGAAAACATAATCCACTTTTTACTCATGGAGGAGGCACATACAGCTAGAATCTTTACACAAGCCAAACAAAAACAACTGCATGGGAGAGTGGAGGCTAATTTAATAGGATTTAATTCAGAGAGAGAGGTGGCTAGGGGAGGGGGGCGAGGGGCAACTGAAGACTGCACATTTTCTGTGTGCGGAAGGAAGACCTTACAATTGCAGGAGGAGGGACACAATGATGCTGGTGATTACCTTTGAGAACCACAGAACAAATCTGCCTTTTCGCAATCAAGGCCCTGGGTTGTCTAATCAAATGAAGGTGAAAGGCAGTAATCCTACCATTAAAGAGGAAAAATGAGCCAGTATTGTCATCCATCCAGATCCATACGGGACAGCATGAGACACTCAATGGCAAACACACACAAATACAGTAAAATACCAGCACAAGTACTGGCTGAAGCTTACAAATTTCTCTCTCATATATATTTATATGCATGATTCCTTTGTGCATGTTGTTCCTTATTCCAAAGAATTCATAATATTTCCCCAAAAAATGTGAAACAACCTTTTTTTTGGCAATTCGTTACCTATAGGCTCTAGTAAATGTTAAACAATAGGGGAAGAAAGTTGTTGAGTTTTATTTAAGGCTGCAGATAAAAAAATTAGGACCAAACCTGCAAAAATTAAAAATGAATAAATGCATAAATAAATGTAATAAATGGATAAATAAATGTGATAAATGTTTAAATAAATGTGAAAAAATGGATTAAAAAAAATAATAGAAAAATGAATTTTATTAAAAATTAATAAAAAAAACTTGTTTATTCCTTTATTCATTTTTCTATTATCATTTTTTTTATCCATTTGTTTGGACCTCCATAAAAAATAGCCTATTTTACATTAAGAATGGCAATTCATTTATTCAAAGCCAGTAATGTTAAAATAAAGTTTACAGCAAACATATCATAATAATTTGAAATGTTCTCGAGGTTGAACTTGACTTTCAGCTTCCAATTCCCAGTCAGTAAGCATTTCTATGGGTGATGCCAGTGTTTTAAGAGGGGAGACTCTTTTTAACATTTTTATCCTGAAAAAAAATGGGTTAAAATGTGCTGTTGTTTTTTTATTTCATGAGGGCAACTAAACAATGACAGGATTTACATTTTTTGCTTTGGCCATGTTGTGTACTCTGGCAGGAACGCACCCAGCCTTTGGAAAAAATGTCTATACCATGAGAGGTGTCACCATGAAAAGTGGATGTGTAAGAGAAACATAATAAAGGTAAAATGAATTTGCCTAAAAGTGCTTCAACACTATGTAGAGGAGTGCTGCAAAGTGTACCACATATGAAGACAAATGCACTGTGAGCAGTGACAGGGCCTGCAGTGTTCTTCTAGAGATAATATGGTTCATCTACTGTAACTGTGAGTGACTCCCTTAGTGCTGTAGCAGCAGTAGGATGGGATGGCAACACTGCAGGTAGCTGTTGACCTAATCTGGCCCTCAGAACCTGGCTTCTGCTTTCTGAATCAGACATAGATGATAACAACTGGAGAAGACAAGCACACACCCTTTATTATCTGACACTCAAGCCCTGATTGGGCCTCCATGAGCAAGAGGCCTTTTTGAAACATCTGTATGTAACTGTGCATGTGTGTTTCTGATGAATGCATACCGGTCAATACATATGTAAACAAATTATTGGAATGATAGCTACATAATAATTAGCCAATTATTACTGTCTATGCTAACTAACTACAGCTACAACTATTTCAATTAATCCATTTCTGCATTTTCAAAAGTGCAGAAGTCAAAATGTGACTCAAAATGAGATTTAAATTTATATATATATATATGTCTGTACTGTCACTTTTTATCAACTTTTTATTTTTTAAATCTTACTAAACACAAACTTTTGAACGGAAGCATATACAAAAAAAGGCCATTGTTTAAACTTGTGTGCAGCAAACCCTGACATGCCGAAGATTCGGCAGAGGCAGCCAGATCACAGCGTTTGAAAAATACGAGTTAAAGGCATGATTAAAATTCCCAAATGTGTAAACGTTTTTAAGAGGCTGAGACTCCATGATAAAGCGTGATGTGTGCTTCTGGAGGATACATGGAAGAGAAAAACACACACAGACTTTGTCAAATTTGGTCCCTTCAGGATGTTCTGGGCAGGGATATACCTTCAGTTTGACTGTTTCCTTTTTCAGCTGCTGGTAAGCCTTCAATTAAATGACGGCTACCTTTTTCATGTTAGTAATCCTCTTAACATAGAGCCTACCCTTTGCCATGTGCAGTTTCAGCTCCTCGCAGGACGGCATAAACTCTGAGAGCCGAATCATCCTTCTCTGCCTCCTACAGGGTCAAAGCAGGGCCACACATCCATGCAACTGCAGACTCAGCACCCAGCACACGGACACTAACGCTGAACATAATGACTTTAGGAAAATGAAACGTATCTACTGTAAAAAAAATAAATAAACAAACAAACAAACAAAAAAGCTTCTCGTACCACGTTCTCATACATTACAGATGTAAAGGACATTTAAAGAGCAAAACATCACATATATTCTGATGCAAAGCCGCAAAGACATTCAAATGAAAAGAGTGTGTGGGCTATGACTGAAGGGTTTGATGATTGTAAGAAAGGTTCACTTGACCGTGTTCGGCTTGTGTCATTCTTTTCCTCTTAAAACCATTTCAGTGCCCATCTGCCTCCACTTGAAAGCAGAAAAAGGCCAACTTAAGACTAAATCTCAGCATGTCTGATTGGGAAAGCTCCTGTACTCTGCCTCCCCATTAAATTGCTCCTCCAGCTCCTCTACAATTTAGCAAATTTGAGTAAGGAAAATTACCATTGTTAAATATTTCATTTTCTTCAGCGTTCCAGTCCAAAATTTGGTTCCATTTCCATCTCAAATTCGATTCACAATGGGAAATGGGTGGGCCGCAGAAATTACATCAAAACTATACACATGCATCTTGATGTTCTTGAAAATAATGGGATTTTATCAATGCTGGTCAGGGGCAATCAAGTAGACTTTAGAAATTAAGGAGTTAGAATGAGGTTGGGTGGTACAAAAAAAAAACTTATTTTAACCCCCTGTAGTCCAAGAAAGACGGTGGTGAATCGGGAAGCCCAAGTGAAAAATAAATATACTAAAACATATTTGAAATACATTTGTTTCATGCAGAGTAGAGTACACTACGAATACATTTACATATTACGTAATTAATATAAATAACCTACAATTGTACTTTTGGTATACTGTCTGTTTAGTTTGAACAACTAATTTTGTTCTTTATGCACTTTAGTTATTTGGAAATAGTGCTGAGGTTCAGCTAAAGATGATACACTTAAGTAAATTGTATTGTGCTAAAGTGGAACTATTGCAAGTATACTTCAGTTACACTTTAAATATATTGCATTTAAAGACTGATATACAGAGATTATACCATCCTAACCTCTGGGTAGGAGAGGATCCCTCTTGTCCTTTGTGTTCATCACCTGCCACATTAAGGCACATTTTGACAGGAAGTAAGGTGGCTCTTGGCCAAGGTCGGTTTACTTGGCGCCATGACCAAGTCCTGCAATGTTTAATTGGCTTTAGCATTGGAAGGCAAGTGTAACATGACCAATAAGTTGCCGCCTGCCTGTTCTAGCAAAACATTACAAACAGAAGACAATATTCCTCCGGCCAGGTGAGCAACCACCAAGAAAAGGGGTTAAAACCAATTCTCGCCCAGGACAACTGAAGATGTTAGGGACCGGAAAATGCTGGCTGATCTTGATCAACGGCTTATTTTTCCACCTCAGACTGCCACGACTAACCTACGACCAGATATTGTTTTGTGGTCTGGATCAGCATGCATTGTTCAACTGATAGAATTAACAGTGCCATGGGAGGATGCTGTAGATCCTGCTCCTGCCAATCGACTGTCCTGCACAGTTCATCTCCAACCCTAATCAAACACACCTGAAGCAACCAATTATTGTCTTTAGGATCACCTGAAAATTAAAGGCAGGTGTGTTCGATTAGGGTTGGAGATGAACTGTGCAGTACAGTCGATCGGCAGGAGCAGGATTGCTCAGGACCCCAAATGGAGCATATGAGAGGAAGAAACGGAGATATGCTCATCTAGCCACTGAAGCAGAACAGCAAGGATGGAGAGTCCAGGTTTATCCAGTGGAAGTGGCTTGGCACACTCTACAACCTGGTCCCTCAGAGACATCGGATTCAGAGGCCAAGAGTTGCGTCGCAAAGTAAAGAACTTATCTGAAGCAGCAGAGATGAGCAGCAACTGGCTGTGGTTGAGACGGTAAGATCCTTGCTGGCTGTGTACAGTCTGCGGTTTCATAGAATTCTTGAAAAACTTGAAGAGTCTGTTGGTTTGTTTGTATAGTTTGCATAGTAATTACAGTTGTTACGCTCCTGTGTATTGCGTGAATGAGGGTTGGTGTTTGGGCAGAATCAGATATTGTGTTTTGCGGTAGGTAGCCATACGAAACCATTGCCACTGAACCTACTTTAACGAAGACAGTGAGGCTCGACAACCTTAGTCAAACGGGTTGACGTGTATGGTTGCGGAGAGATTGTGATTAGGTCACAACTACAAGGAAGGAGAAACTTCAGCAGCAGGGGGGATGTAAATATCAGTAAGCTGGGCTGAGTTGAGAGGGGGACGGAGGGGGTTGACAGGGACGCCAGAGTCACTGTTGAGCCCTCTTGAGGACGAAACACTGAGGACGGAAGGTGCCCACTTGAAGACCCTAGAGATGTCCACTACACTGCTCAATCCAGACGGTTGTCATGCTGGTCCACTGTAGTTGAAACCATTGTGTGTGCTGACGCGCCAAGTACACTGCAGCCGTTAATGCCGGACAGAAGGAAATTCACATCACCATATGGAAAGAAGCTTAAATGGATGAAGCATAGGTTACTGTAAAGCTATGTCTTAATTTGTGCTTATCTTGGTGAAAGCCAGGTACAAATCAGCAAGAAGTTTTAACATCTCCTCTTATGTAATGGAAATCTTATTAATATATAGGGTCTGGACCCATTAGACACACACTAGGTTTATGAAACTCCAAAACTAACATCCCAAATGAAACGAGCAAACTTCAAGAATTGTTCCCACTACAAATGCAAGTATTTGGAGCTTGCGAACTCCTAGGGGGTTCATGAGGGAACTGCAGGCAGTTAATACATGAATGAAAAGCTAATAATTAAATAATTTTAAAAAATCATAAAATTACAATAAAAAACATTTTAAAATAAAAATATGGTGACACTTCAGATTAGGGTCTAATTCTCACTATTATGACTTTCGTCTCAAACTCCAAATTACTGCTTAATATAATTATTTAGTAAGGTAACGTTAGTTGCTAGTTTATGATAAATATTTTGTAAGCTTTGTATCAAAATCACTGAACACATCAGATACACGTTAATTCAGTCTATGTTTGGATGAATGTTTTGGTGGGACTCTCTCATGATAAAAAGGCGGTAAAATACAGATTAATAAATAAATAAATTTAAAGTGATAGAAGTTACATGCCATGTCTACTTTGGTCAAGACTGAAATACACGGATGGACGGACGGATGGAGAAGATGGAACGACAGACAGACAGATAGACAGATCTTGTGAACCTTCATAAAACCAGCAAAGTGTTTCTGGATTTACATGACCACAGAAAGCTCTTCTGCCAACTGTAAAACGTCTCTATTGATGTCTGATCAACAGAAGCACCATAGCATCCATTGTCTTCTCAAAAATGACTTTTCAAATAAGTTCTGATTGCTACCTTGTCCTGTTTTTGTCAGAAAAATGGACACCACTATCTTTACCTTTAGACCTGTCACTATTGTCCTAGCATCCTGCCAAGCTGAGAGCGAGGAGAGCATCTGGAGACTAAATCACTGCAATATTGGCATTGCGAAATGGGCTAAACCACAGAGCCGGAGTGAAGGGGGTGGGATGGGTTAGAGCCAGAGCAACTGATGTACACTATAATCAAAAACATTTATGCCTTTAGACAGTCACCCCAAACTCTGTGACAGGCAATTAGACAAATAAAATCAAATGTACTTAAATACTTGTGTCCTTTCCATCACATCGATGGACAGAAAGTGAAAAGGAGGATGTGGGGAGGTAAAGGAAGTGTGAAAGAGTGTAAATAACAGTAACCAGTGATCTGCGCACACGTGGGAGTGGAGGAACTAGAGATGAAGATCTGGAGTAGTGACACGTTCCCAGAACTCCCATTTCCCTCTCAGTGAAAGACACACAGACAGACTAATGCTGGTATGACATTTCCCGTGGCAAAAAAAAAAAAGAAAAAAAAAAAAAAGAAAAAGAAAAAAATAGCTGGAAACCTATTTAGAGATAAAGGTGTATAGAAACACATCTTCTTGAAAAATAAACCAGCAAATCGTTAATAATTGAAAAGTGATTAGAGAAAAGAAAGCTATTATTTCACAGAGCAGTCTTTACTGCATAGATGACAATGGATATTGTAGAATGATAAAAAAAATATAGAGACTGAACGAACCAATCAAGAGAGAAAAAAGACATTATCTGTCCATTTTATTCTCCCTCGTGTGCCAGAGCAAATTTCTCAGACTTCTCTAAATCACTTTCCATTTTCCACGTTCCACATACGTATCATTTGAACATACAGTACATGATTAACACACAACTGCTGTTGCAATGGTTTGCAGTTCATGCATCAGAATCAGCAAAGGACATAACCGCAGACAGATTATGTATACAACTCATTCCCAGCTGCCCACTTTTAATCAAAATCTTATAATAGGGTTGAGATGAGCATCTCCTTATTTGTTGTGCTAAATCACCTCTTGCCAATAGAAATTTAAGTCATAACTCCGGTTTGACTACAAAGCAAATACCACCGAAAAAATTACACACATCCATCAAAGTAATCAAAAGAAAATAGGCCAGTATATTGATTAACTTTAGGCGAGACATTTGCTGAAAAAAATGTTTTAAAAGAGCCTCAACTTCTACATAATGTAACTGAAAGGAACTCATATTTCCATTTTACCTGTTGATTCAGGAAGATGCTATTAAAGTCCATGGCTATGCTTAATTTACACAATAATGAATAATAAATAATAACAATAATACATTTTATAAAATAATGAAATTATTATAGGAAATTGTTCATGTAGTCCCAATGCAAAAAGAAAAAGCAAACTTATCAAATCTAAATTAATTGGATGCAATGAAATTGTTACAAAATGCACAAAAGTTTACCATGACTATAAAAACTTATTTTTAGAGTGACCCCTTCCATCTCTTAAGTATCTGTAATAGTTGTCCTTAAATGTGGAAAAAAAAATGTCTAAAAGCACCAAGAACCAAGCACCAAGCCAATGACAGGTATGAGTCAATATACAATCAGTGCCAGAAATTGTGCAAACATTGAATCGAATTCAAACAGACACCTTAACTGAAACTTGCACCCAGACACAACACGGTCCTCTTATGTATTATTTATGCACTGCTGCATCAATTAGCAGCAATTGACACCAGCTACAGAGCACCTGCATCCTGTTTCTCACTGAGAGTTGGGCCAGAGCATTCGGGGCTGATAGTGAGAAAGCTCCTCAAACAACCCCCTCCTCAAACACCATATCTGTCCATGCGCTGCATGCTGGGTACAAGGCAGCCAGGGAGCAGAGGCTAGTCGTGTTTATGTGTTTAGCGTGTTTATCAGTAAACTGATGATCCCTCTGGTCTTTGTCAGTAAATGCCGCTGCAGTTGCAAAAGGGCAGGCAGCTAGGTGGAGACTGGGGAGAGTAGGATGGCACATGTTGGGGTGGGGGGCAACAAGAGAGAGGGAGGAGGACCAGATGAAAGAAACAGCTGTATACAAATGACAAGCGTGCATCGCTCACCGCCTCCCACTGAGAGACGGCCTTGTGCGGTCATTGAGCAGCTTCAAAGCACCAGAGCCAGCCGCAATGCACAAAGAAACTCAAAAAAGCTTTCTCTCTCTCTCACACACACACATACACACACTCATGAAAATCGGTGCCAGTCTGCTGCCTCACACTGGAGACACTGTGCGTTTGTATGCCTGCCTGAGCATGTCAACCTGGCAAGATTTTGGGGAGCAAGTGTGGTGGGTCAGAGGACTTGTGGGAACTACCTGGTGATCACAGAAGGACATTCCAAAATGGGCAGTTTTTCTCAGTCTAATCAGCTTGTTTTGTATTACAGAGTGTCATTTCATTTCCCTCTGCGGACAAAACCAGTAATAATAATTAAAAATGCAATTTTCCCTTAATAAAAAGCTTTACATATAAATAAACTCCCTCTCTTTCACACACACACACGCACACAAAATATACAGTGCCAGGTAGTAACTGATTACATGTAATCTGGATTAGCTATGCAATCTGGATTATGTAATCTGATTTCAAACATGTAATTAGATTATTAAAATATATGTAATCAAACTAGTCCATTTTTATTGATTGCACAAACACACAATTATCTGTACTATAACTGTTTTCTATTTGATTTTTTTATTCTTTTTTAATTTTCCATTTTTAAAATATATTCCTGTGATGACAAAACAGAACTTTTGGCATCATTACTCCAGTATTCAGATGATCCTTCTGAAATCATTCTATTATGCTGATTGTTTAAGAAACATTTCTTATTATCAATGTTGAAAACGGTTGTAATGCTATTTATTTATTTAGTTATTTATTTATTTTGGAAATCATGATACATTTTTTCACAATTATTTGATTAGAAAGTGAAAAAGAAATTCTCAAAAAATAATAAATAAATAAATAAATAAATAACAATGTAAAAGCTTTTACTTTCTCTTTTGATCAATTTAAAATGCATTCTTGCAGAATAAAAGTGTTAATTGTTTTTATTTAAAAATGGTATTTCCTCCACACGTTTGACCGGTACTGTATGTGTTTCCTCCACACGTTTGACTGGTACTGTATGTGTCTTTAAACTGATTTATCACATAAGATGAAGTTTTTTTGTTACATTGTTTTATTTTACATACATACATTGAGGCATGAGTCTCAGCATCCACACCACTAGGTGTCATAAGATCAAAACAATAATCAAATCAGCTATTGCTGGTTGCTAGCTAATATTTGTTTGAAACTAACCAAATTCATTTATATTATATAGGCCTACCAAAAATAAAATATAATAATAACAAAAAATGATTAATTAATTGATATTGGAAAAAATGAAAGTATAACAGTATCAACAACCTCAGATCTGTACAGAGTGGCACAATTCAATGGTACAGTAGCTCTTCCACCTGAAGATGGTAAATCACTTATTGCTTGATGCAAAGTTTAGACATCTTGTAACCACAAACAACCACACAGAAAACTAGCAAATTGTGACAAATAAACAAAGTGAAAGTGGACTGCTAACCAGATGGAGGGGGGCCAT
Organism: Cyprinella venusta; assembly: GCA_038021265.1. Classification (NCBI taxonomy): domain Eukaryota; kingdom Metazoa; phylum Chordata; class Actinopteri; order Cypriniformes; family Leuciscidae; genus Cyprinella; species Cyprinella venusta. The sequence continues at coordinate 13,198,306 of CM075881.1, read as the reverse complement.
GCCGCCATGACATACGGAGAGAGTATGCTATTTAAGCACCAGACATATTTGGATCTAGTGCCCTCACCTGGGGCAGAAATGAGATGGGGGTGTTACTGGGGGTGAGCGCAGGGGACATGGGGAGCTGAGAGCCATTGGGGGGGGGGGGGGGGGGGGGGGGGGCAAGAAGGGGGGTGAGTGTTACAAGGAGAAGGAATCGCACCTTCATGACACCCCATAGTAATTACACACTTGAGTGGCTGGACTGTGGAGGAAATTGAAGGCCTGAGCGGGAACCCAGCTGCCTCCTTCTCCCTCCCCATCAGCGTGGTCGTGATTGAGCCTGGCCATTCGCCCCGCTCACCCACTCGCCCCCTCCCTTCCTCCCTTCTTCACTCCCTCACTCAATCCTCAGAGGAAATGCCGCTTTGTGTCCTGGTAATGAGATTCTCACACACCCAACCTTATTTACCATCCCAGACAGAAGGAGAGGAGAGCAGATGAGAGGAGAGGAACCCAAACATAACCCATAACTTTCTCTCATCTACAGAAGTCCTCATCCAAACAGATCCAAGACTCTGGCTCAGGTGCTTGGGAGAGGAAAAAGATCAATAGATTATATGATGTTACAAATCGAGCCGAAGCATATTTAAATGTTCTTTTTCCACAAATAACCATGCCTCAAGCTGTTCTTTTGGTCATTCTAATATGCTGATTTGGTGGTCAAGAAACATTTCTCACTATCATCAATGTTGAAAACTATTGTGCCGCTTGATATTTTGTGGAAAAGATGAAACATTTTACATTTTTTTTCTGATGAGTAGAAAATATAAAGAACAGTATTTATTTGAAATTGATTTTCTGTAACAATGTAACAGTCTTTATACTGTCACTTTTGATCCACACTAGATGTCATAAGTCAAGACAATCCGCCTGTTAAATCATGAGGTTAGAAATATTTTTTTCGAGTCCAAGTCCCTACTTGTTTCCATTGAGAACTCAACAGCTTTTTACATATTATTTATTCATCACATATTTAAAGGCACAGTATGCAAGTTTTGCCACTAGATGTCCCTTATTCAAAACAATAACAAAGACGTAGCTCGATGATGGCGTGAATGAGCGAGAAATCGTGAGAGTTGTCGTCTTTACCTCCACAGCCGAATAATCTGACAGGACTCAGGCAGAAATCATATTTCAAATCAAAAAGATGTATTAACGTTACTGTGGTGTGAAGCATGGCTGAGAGACATGGAATGCTAATGAGAGACACCTGCACAACAAACCAGCCTCGAGTCCCATGGAATGATGACAGTGAAGGGCAAGAGAGGACCAGGCCTGGAGCATTTTACGTTGCTGTTTTTATAATGCTTATATGCCGTAATTGGCCTCTGCCCAAACAGATCAGAGACTCTAGCTCAGGTGCTCAGGGCTGGAAAAAGAATGAGATTTGGTGTTACATAATATCAAGCTGAAGCATATTTATTTGGACATTTCTATAAATAACTGTATGACTCAAGCCATTCCTTTGATATGGTCAGTTGTACTAGGTACTTTCTGACCACCTATTCATGTGACAGAACATAGCATGCGTTGGCGAGTCTGCCCTTGTTCTCTTGGCACAATGCGAACACGTACTTGTCATAGCGGACTAGGAACGCACACAATTAAACACGTCAGCATGGGGTACCTGCCCTGGGCCGGCAGGGACACAGCACTCGCTGTCACCAAAAGCAGCGCCTCAGATACACAAGGCGGCTGTGAATGAATGTGTGCGTGTGTGTGTGTGTTTGTGTGTGTGAGAGAGAGAGGGGGGCAGATGATTAAGAAGTTAGTCTGAGCAGCATACAAAACAAAGCGCGACTGTGACCTCAATTTACACCATGCCGCTGTAGTGACACTAGATGACGATATTCAGAGAGAGTGAAGAGAAAGCCTTGCTGTATGGCTCGAACACGCCATTCTTAACAGCCTGACTGGGTCGCAGGAAAATGTGCATGAGTGCCAACTACCTACTTCGTATTTCTCTAGGTAATGCATTTATTTGCAAAACGATATCATTATGATAAAATAAGTGCCACATATAGGCCACAAAACTGCAGTTTGTCTGACAAACTCACTGACAGCATAGGCGTCTGTTTGGCAACCATTTGCACTGTTATTCTTGTTTGTGACGGAGGCAGAGACAGAATTACCTCGGTTATGTGCAAAAAGTCAATTAAATTAACTGTGAAAGGCTATTTATTTTAACCCGAGGATACATTTTTTGTTCTTAGTAATTATAGAAAAACAGCACAACATGTGTTGGCAAGAGAACAAAGAAAGAAGCTCTAGGACTAGTCCTGGCATCATACTGCCATCCTGTGGTCAAAGAGAGATGTTTCACAGCTGTAACTTATTACATCAAAGTGAGGATTTTGGAAGGTGTTATGTCCTTAGGTCTAGAGATTCTAGAGAGTTTCATTGTAAGAACTGTTGGGATTTGCACAATGCTGCTTGCTTTTCTATGTAATATCACCCCGGCCCATTGCCAAAATGCTATTGTTTTGTCTTAGCTTGGATCACTGGCGTCATATACAGCTGCATGTCAAACATCCACGAAATAAGTCTTGAGAATTGAACCTCTCATTTTCTCTGAGCAATTCTGAACACCAAACCTACAGAAATATCACATCTGAAATGCTGAGTGATATGGAAATGAGGTTTACGGCACTCTAAGCATGTTAATAATGCTAATCCTGGGATTACGGGCACATTTTCAAGGTGCAATTACATCACCAAGCATCTTGGGATCACCATAATCACAGATTTTGCATGACGCTTCAGTATAATCCTGCCTCATCCTTATTAACTAGTTGGTGCCATCCAGACTCCTGTTGAATATATATATATATATATATATATATATATATATATATATATATATATATATATATATATATATATATATATATATATATATATATATATATGTATAAAATCGCCCTTCTCAAAAAAAAAAAAAAAAAAGCAAATTGTGTTAAAGTTCATTATTTTGGTGACCGGACCCTGAGGAAGATTGTGGACAAGGACCGATTCCAGACCTTGGGGGACCTGCGGAAGGAGTGGATTGAGTCTGCAGTACAAACATCCAATGCGTTGAAACATCCAGAGCCACCGTGCACAAGCGTGTGCAGGAAAGGGGCTACAGGTGCCGCATTCCCCAGGTCAAGTAACTTTTGAAACAGAAACAGCTGCAGAAGCTCCTGACCTGGGTTAAAAAAAATAAAAAGAAAATAAAAAGAAGGCAACGTAGACAGTCAATTTAATTTTATTTACTGTAAATGGAACCAGTTATATTATTAATATAATAATCCCATTGTATCATTTCCAACTAAGTGTGCAACTTTACACTGTGACTAGTTTCCCTTTTATAAAATATTCTAATTAAATTCGAATCATCTTTGCACATTTACAATAGAAAAAATAATTAAAATATTTTTCATGCCATTATAACATAAATCGCATGAGTAATCTGTGTATATGTTATTCTGTTCAATATTCTTTCTAAAGTTATTTTCAGGTGTTCAGAAGAATATTAGAATGATTTCATTTCTTTAAACATTAAAGATATTAAAAAACTCACAGGGAAATTTATCTTTAAAAACTCGCTGGGAAATTTGATTTATCATTTTTGAGAGAAAACAAAACGAAAGGAGGGTGTCTTTTATTTTGACTGCGGACGTCACGGTGATGACGTGTGGACGTCACGTTGATGACGTATGCACGTCTTGTTTTGTGTTCTCCACATAGACAGTAAAAGGAGGGGTTCTCTAGCGCGGGATTTTCGTTTTCCTGCCTCGTTTTGTTTATACTGCTAATTTTATCCTATGATTTTATCCCGTCAAAAATGTATTTTTTTTGTTTCGACGCAATTCATATGCTATTCCTCTAATTTACACTACTCCTGAGGTAAACCAAGTAGCTAACGTGCGGGTGTTATTTGCATGCTAATAGCAACAAGTATGACAAAGTATGCTAGCAGACAGTTCTGTGTTAACGTTCTTTTGTAGTCGATTGAATCGTGTCTTATATTAGATATATTATTAGTTAGGTCAAGTGTTGGTTCAAATATTACTCGTCTAATTAAAATAGATGATGTCAGGCTAATTTGGTTTAAACTTAGTGTTCAACAGTTAACCACAACACACTTTGATTCAAAGGTGGAGCTGAGCCGTCAAAGTGTCCGATGAAGAGAGTTTTCCAGTCTCATAAAGCTCTAATGTTTGTGTCCTCAGACACCAACTTCCATCTGGACACAGAGACACAGAATGGCTGCGACTCCAGTAGACTACACCATAGGAGGGGTGAAAATAAACTTTCCCTGCAAAGCTTATCCCTCTCAGCTGGCCATGATGAATTCAGTAAGATCTGTTGTCTTGTCCTAGTGACTGACTTGTTGATGTGTTTTACAGTAAATTAGCTCTGTCATGACACATGAGTCACGTAACATCTTTATGCAAAGCATTTAAAATAGCCTATTTAACGTTACTTTTGATTGATTTGTCTGTAATGTCATCTTCGTCTCTCTTAGATCATTCGTGGACTTAACCAAGGAAAGCACTGTCTATTGGAGAGTCCTACTGGTAGTGGGAAGAGTCTTGCTTTGCTTTGTTCGGCCCTTGCTTGGCAGCAAGCACAGTTTGGTATGTTTGGAAATCTTTTCAATGAGTTGTAATATTTTTAACTTTTCTGTCAATTGTTCTGGCATCTACGCTAACTACTGTAGAGCAACAGATAAAAGATCATTTAATCAGACTGTACTACTTTGCTGTTTGGTGATTGCACAACATCAAACCACATTTACATTATGAAACTGATGTGTCAGAGGTGAATATGCAGGTTATAAACCGTTTTAGGTTCATCATGTAGCCAAAGCACATGTTATCACAGAGAACCAATAAAAAAGATTACTGTATTGTACAGCAAATAGAATGCTGACAATAATGATGTATGGACCATTTATGTTAAATATGGTTTGTAAAATGTACAAATAGGGTTGACAGTTTGAGTCTGAAAAGTATGGAATTTTTAAATTAAAAATGTGTAGGAAACTATATGTTTGATCTATGTGATACTAAACTCTTTTTTTTCCTCTATAAAACAATGCATTTACACAATGCCTTGTGTTTTGTTAATTTTATCATATATTAAGATAAGGTACAGCCGAATGCAGCATCCAGTTCGGCCGATTGTAAGAAACCGGAAGTGGTTACTCCATGTCAATGTGTGTGCCACAGCCAAAATGCACATGCAACTTTCAACCGCACAGCATCTAAACCACCTCTGGTGGATCTTGCTGGTGAAGGGACTGCTGCTGAAGCTACAACCCCTCTGTCAAAAGGAGGTGAGCATTTTCTGAAACATTTTTATGGTACTGCAAGTCAAATTAATTTGGCAACCTTGTGATGAATTCAGTGATCTATTTATGCTTATTCAGATCAGTCTTTTGACCAATACATTAAAATAACTGGCTCAAAGGAGTCATTTGTTTCGTGAATCAGTTCAGGTGGTAGTTGAGGTGTATGTGCAACAAGTAAAAACAGTGCAATTAAAATACATCTTGTAACATTTAGATGACTCTACAAACTCATTACTTACTGTAGATGAAATGTAATTTCTTAAAGTCTGTTATTCAATTTTAAATGGTGCAAACACTCTGATACGTTACTTAAGTGTTTAAATTCAGCAAACACTCTGATACATTACTTAAGTGTAATCCCTTTTCTCATAAAGCATGTATCTTTGTTTCAGCAGTCAAAAGTGACCAGCCTAAAAAGTCGACTTTGTCTTCCCGTCTCTCTGAGAAACTTCAAGCCTCTCTCTCCAATGTAGAACAAGATGATTTTAAGATGGACAGGAAGCGCATTCGTACACCAGGCACAGAGCAAAAGGTATCGCTACCAATAGCTTTAATTCCTATGACATTTATTGATTGGCTTGTTGATTATTGTCATCACACTCAGGTTTTTTTTTTTCTTTCCACAGAACAGCAAGCGAAGATGTCTTGAACGAGGAGTGATTTACATTGATGATGATGAAGAGGAGGATGATCTGGGGAGACCAGTGCCTGGGGCTCAGAGTTGGACCATGGAATTGAACAGTGGTGCCAAAGCTGCCAGCTGCCAGTCGCAGCCACAGTGTTGTGTAAGTGCACCTCAGACTCATTTTCTACTCGTATCTCTAATTTGGATAATATGATGTAATGGTGTCAAAAATAGCTATGAAGAGCACTGTTTGATATTTCTCTACATTTCATCATCCAGTATCCATTAAAGGGATAGTTTACCGGGAAAAAAAATATACTAAAAGACCATATTTTTAAGAATGTTATTGCCCTAAAAGTTTCTCAGTACAAGTAACGTGTACAAGAAACAAGTTACTGTAAATGATGACAGAAATGATAATTTTTGGGCGAACTATGGCTTTAAGGCTGTTTTACTAAAGATGCCACTGGAATAGTATTTATTATTAAATAAACAATATTATAATTATATATTTAATTGTAACTTGTGGTTATTAAATAAATTAGATTCTCCATATAATAGTATGTATTGCGTTCTATTATACATTGACCACCAGGTGGCAGCAGAGGATGGGTCAAAACTTTAGTGAATTCATTGCACAGCTGTTTTCACACAGCTGTGTCCATCTCAGATTAAATTTTGTAATTTGACTAGTGCTGTGTCTCAAAAAGCTGTATGACTCCTATTTAATGTACACATACATACTATATGTAGGATGGTACTAAAACAATGCTCACTACAGTGTGAGTGCAAAAGTGTTTTTGTTGATGTTTGGGGATACTAGATCATATACTTTATGGTATGTTATCCTTGCTTTTGAATTGGAAGAAATCTGAAACTCTGCCTGACATTTTATCTGTTATTTGATAACCTTAAACAGACAGTTTGTACTTCATCATTTCCATTACGCAGAAATCCTCCTAATGTGGTGTTATTCATTTGGCTTTCTGAGAGAGGCTCACATGTAGGGCTATAAAATGCAGCTCAGCATCTCCATGTACTGCATGAGGAAAATCTGATACAGTGTAACAAACACCACAGGTATTCACATAGCCAGTGGTGAAAGGAATCTGTGTCAGTGTGAACGCCCCGTCACACTGTAGGACATATTGCTTACAACAGGCACAATGGAAAAGGGAGTGACTTGTCTAATGTGTTCCTCAAGATTGGTGGACGGCCAACGAAGAGGACGGCCTGGGCTTGATGGGCGGGCCTATGGGTGTGTTGGGATGGGGGAAGAAGAGAAAGCCGGCCTTAGGTTTCACTCTCACCTGACACCGTTCTCGGCCCCTGCCAGCGCTGACTGACATTTTCAATGGGCCCTTTGAAGCGAGCTCCAGTTTAATTAAGAGGTTTGCCTTGCTTGGCAGTGATCTGTGAAAGCCTGGGATAAATATTGAATGGGGTTCACCCGCTGGTTACGGTGCTCCGGGGATAAACAGGTGCTTTGTAAGATTGGGGATTTGCGGGGTGGGGGCACTCCGGGGCAGCTATCAGGAGGGCTATATGGAGTAAAGACCTCACTGAAATGCTTCACTCGCTGTCTCTGTCTCTCACCCGCTATCTCCTTTTCTCTCCGTCCATCTGTATGGTAAGGGTGCAGTGGCCCAGGCAGGCGGACAGTGTGAGATTTCAGTCTCTCAGGTGTCAGGCTCTCAGAGCCAGCCTGTTGAAATGCAGTCTCCATTGTTCGCGCTCACACTTGGGCCTGCATCTTCCACCACAGGGCCATTGTAGAGCACAGACAATCTAGCCTCACCATCTCAAACACAGGAGCTGCTCTCTCCACACCTCACCTGGCAAACAGAAATGGCACTGTCTAACAGAACAAACCCAGCCCTTATAATGTTTTTTTTTTTTTTTAGCAGTAACTGATAAGTACTCTCCTCAGCCTCTTCAAACGAGAATTTAATGATTCCTGTTCTGATGTTGATTCGTCTTAATGATTCAGGTTGTTTAACAGTTCCATTAAGGATTCTTTTAAATTTGAGTAGAATTAATTAATTAAACTTCCACATCTGATCCATAAGAGTTTGTCATTTACTCAAAGAACTGTCCATAAGAGTCATAAGCACAAGAATCAGACTTCAGTTTTAGTTGCTCTGAATGTTTCTTAATTTATGAAAGTCATTTACATGGGAATGTTTTGACTTTGATTCAGTCTATGTGTTTTATAAGTCTATTTTTTTAAGTAGATCAGTCATGTTTTTTTTTTTTTTAATCTTTAAAAGAGAACAGTTCATAAAAGGCATTAATAACTTGGGAATCTTTTGACTTCATATTATGCTTCTGTTTTTGATTCACTGGCTCGTAAGAGTCATTTGCCTGCAAATCAGGCTTCATTAGTAGTGCTGTATGTTTTTGTTTCTTAAAAAAGATGGGTTCATAAAACTTTTGACTTCATTGGTGATTCTTTATTTTTTTTATTCGCTAAAAAGGAGTATTGCACATAGAAGTATTTCATTTTAGAAATTTCACAGGTCGTGCTGTGCATTTTACACTGAGTAGTAACACATTGAACACTTTCCAAATCACTTTCATTTTAGTGTGGTGTTCTATCCACATCAGTGGAAGAATCCTCATGCTGGAACAATTAACAGTACCAACTGTCACGGTTCTGGTTTGTAAAAAAAAAAATAATAATAATAATAAAAAATCCAGCAAAAATGAAGTTCTTTCTCTACTCTTCATGTATCCATTACCCCTAAAACACATCACATAGTGACTTGCAGCTTATTTTTTGTATTTGTAGTATGTGTGCTGGCCCTGAACCTTAACTAGCTGTTAGGTCCCACTGGAGCTGTGAAATGCTTTCATTGTACACCAGTGCTGAAACAAATCCCCGAAGACGCTTTCCCAATATCCTTGCTCATTTTTTGGTTCCAGAACAATGGCCATGTTTTATTAGCAGAGCAATGAGCTGCTAGATGCATCTGCAGGTGTCTGCCCCTGACTGGAACAGCATGCTTGGGTTAACGCTCCCACACAATGCCACACACTGTTTTATTAGGAGCCGCTGTTGAGGTCTGGAGCGGCCTGAGGTGTAGCTCTCTGCTCCGCTGATATCAGGGCCTCGCCGGAAAGAATGCGCCAGTCCGCCTGAATGTGTCTATGGCGGCAGGTCTGGCCAATGGAGGCTGTTATCTGCATTCCAGGGGTGTCTTATTTGCTGTGCTTTAGCGAGAGGGGCCGAAACTGTGGCAGGCTGCATGTAACGGATACCCTTGTGTCAGCTGTTTCCTGCACGGCTACTGACAAGGCTTCCCATTCACAATCGGCTCTTTCTTTCCCCCTGCGATGAATAAGTAATTATTCAGTATAGGAGGTAGGATACTTGGACTGGCCTATTGAATGTGGCAGCAGCAGGTAAGGTGATCGGCAGGGCCGTAACTCTCCCTGCGAAGCCGTAACCTTAGCTGCTGCCAGCTCTCTGTTTATTTAGCACGTCGGACCTGGTCTTTGTCCCACCGGGGGACGGTTTGCAAGACAGGCTCACGTTCGCTTCCATTCTATCACTTACTGTAATATTTAATGACAAACAAGGTTTGAGAAGCAACTCAGGTAACTGGAGCTGGACCTCTTCAGTGGAGTGCAGGCTAAAGGACAGCTTGATCCCTGATGTGAAGGTGTAACACACGCCGTGACTTAGCAGATGCTTATGAGGGATAATCTTACTTTCACTTTTAGGACAAGAAAAGAAGCTATAGTGTTATTTTGAAGGACTAAAGGAAGACTGAAAATGGAGATTTTATTTTGCAAAATCTTATAATATTTATTCAATTATGCATGCTCATTTATATTAAGTGTTAAATGCCAGCAAAGGCAAAGTTAAAAACACAAATAATTTAATAACAAATGTAATTGATCTTTAGAAAATTTCCAAATTAATATTAATTTTTGCTATTAGCATTTAAAGTGATTTTTATTTTAGCATTACAAAACTGCAATATCAACCAAATATTAGTCTTGCCTGGACAAAATCATGTTATTGAAAGGGAAAAACAAACTAAAACAAAGTAGTGTAGATTAAAGCACTTGACAAGCTTTTCTTGTTTTATGCATACAGTATTTCAGTACTCGGACAATAACACTGTCTCCCACAGAATGAAGCAATGACTCTTTTTGACACCAACTGTGTCACACATGAGTTGTGTCATTCCCATGAATGGAGGGGAAAGTGGGACACTTAAAATGCTCATACCATCCTCAAGATCGGTTTCACCACTAGAGCTGGCTGCAGGCAAGCATGGCCTTTTGTGCGAAAGCTGCAATTAAAGCGATCCAATCAGGGGGCCAGTAGCATGAACAATGGCACGGTCTAAAATTACAGTCTTGCTTGGGGTCATTCTGTCTTGACTTATAGCTTTTGCCTGTTATTTGAATGATTATCTATACGACTGCTAATACAAAAGCCTTTTCATGAGCTGGACAAACAAGGGCTGTAGAATTGCTTCAAGTAGGTTGTTTCTCTTTGTAATATTTACGCTTGACTTGTTTTTCTCTCTCACTCTTTGTGTCCAACAGTCTCCCGTGTCTTGTTCTCTCTGTCCTTGCGCCAACCGCAAAGCAGGACAGAAACTGGTTGAAAAGTCCAAGGAGAATGAGAAAGACAAAGAGGGAAACGAGAGGAAAAAAATCCCAAAGATCTTCTTCGGCACTCGTACTCATAAGCAGATCACACAGATCGCACGGGAGCTGAAACGCACGCTTTACTCCACCGTGCCCATGACAATACTGTCCAGCCGAGACCACACCTGTGTCCACCCCGAAGTGGTACCTCATGCCAACCGCAACGAGCGCTGCAGGGAGCTGCTGGAGGCCAAGAACGTGAGTCACCACTTCCCACCTTACACTGTGACATCACAACCACCTTTGAGCACTGCTTCTTCATTCATCTGTCATCATTAGTGCCTCTGAGAGGGATAAAAGAGTAGATTTAGAGTTCAAGGCCTTTTATGAGACTGAAGTCTGAACTCGGTGTTGGTGTTGCGAGAGAAACCTAAAGATCAACAATGAACCTTTTTCTTTGTAGTGATGCACCGAAATGAAAATGATTTGCTGAAACAAAAAAAAAATCTGGAATCTTCTAATGATAATTAAAAATGCAGCCTTTATTTGGAATAACTATTTTTCATATTTAGAATGAGTATTTTTAAAATATAAATAAATATTAAACCTAACATTTTTATAACTAAAATATTCTAGTATTGATTCTGTATTGATATTTCCAATTGATAAAAAAAAAAATCTGTTGCCATTTTTACTTAAAGATCTTGTTTCCAACAACTTTTAAAAAATACTTTACAGCTGTATAGATGTAAAAACAGTGCAATTATGCAAATGTTTTTCAATGCAATGATGACTTTAACCATACTTAGTGTAAAGTAGTAAAGATGCGAAAAGTCACATTATGATGTGATCAACCTTTGCGAAATCTGCATGGATTTCACCTGCAAAAATTCACAGAACAACAGGAAATGTGGCTGTACCTTAACAGATTCAGTCTGCGTTTTCGACATTTAACTGAAGAATGATTTTTTTTCGGTGGTCGAAATTGTGGTGCATCCTTATTAGAATGGTGTCAGTTAGATGTATTATTAAGATAAGTGTTTTTTCCCCCCCCTCTGTGTTTGTGTAGCAAAATATCACCTCTTTATCTACTGAAAGTGTACAGGTCATGGCCCTGCTTCATCATTGAGTGTTGGGCCTAAGTAGTGATCAGCTCATCATGAATTTGTTTGCCTTTGAAAGTCTTAAATTGGATCTTGTGAACGGAGATTGACCCACTCTTTACTGTGGAACCAAACACCTCATTTCCTGATCTTCACAGTGGCCTGCAGGCCAAACAGCAAGTGTGGCCACTTATTCTGTGAACCCTCTTCTCCTTTCACTGTAATACTGTCGTAAGAAAAGAAGACAAGCTACCCTCACTGAAATGCAAACCCTTGCTTTAAGGTTTCACAAACTTAATCTCTGTCACCAAAGTTGTGGAAAACAGTTACAGGCGATAATATCCCCAATCAGTCATACAGACCTTTTTTGTTGTGCAGCCTTGTCAAAGGCTTCAAACACACTTTGTTCCAGTGGGAGATACGGTATTGTCCGTGTTACTTAGTCTCTGACCATCGGGCAGCCCACATAATGATACCTATTATGCTGTCACCACAGGTGTCCACTCACCTCTCGACTGTGTCGCGCCCCTGCACATGAAAGCGGGGAAGACCGTGCCGACAACCCTGCTCAGAGAGAGGAGGGAATGAGCTGTCATTTTCCTCATCCTCCCTGAGGCCCCATCTCTTGTGTCCTCTTATGAGCCCCACTCCGAGTCTTTATTCTGCTCTCCTGGCCCTACTGAATGGCTGAAGTGCGTAGGCCTTTCAGACACTTGTCGTTAGTTCGCACACCCCTCAGTGATGCCATCATCACCTTCATAAGGGTCGGAGGACAGGGGAATCAAAACGGCACGATCAGGTTGACGTTTATCCCATGCTCTCATTGACGACTAATCCCTCTATCAGCCTTTCAGCTGATGTTACAGTTTCCAGTGAATTGCGAAACAATGCATTGATGCTTCCCTTTTCTGCATTGAGGCAGCTGCCTAAATAATCATATAACAGCACATTAATGGGTTAGTTCACCCAAAAATGAAAATTCTGTCAGTAATTACTTACCCTCATGTTGTTCCAACCCTGTAAGACTTTCGTTCATCTTCAGGACACAAATTAGGTATTTTTCATTAAATATGAGAGCTGGATCACTCCTCCATAGGCTTTTGAGGGATTGATAGTCCAAGTGACAGTGGCTCAATCTTAAGTTTATCAAGCAAGGAGAATACATTTTGTGTAAACAAACAAACAAAAATGACAACTTTATTCAACTATTCATTTCCTGTGTGGGCCTCTGACGTGACTTTACGTAGTGTAACCTTTATGCTTTACCACTTCTTTACCAATCTTTCTATCTTTCATAAAGCGATTATTTCCATGTACTTCCATGTCATTTCAGGGTCTGTCATGCCGGTACTACCACAATGTGCATAAAATGTGTGATCAGAGCTCTTTACAGTGGGTTCATGGGCTAAACCAGGCCTGGGACATTGAGGATCTGGTGCGCCTTGGTGGCAAGCTGCGGTCCTGTGCTTACTACGCAGCTCGGGATCTCATGCAAGAGGCCTGCATTGTGTTCTGTCCTTACAACTACCTGCTGGACCCCCTTATTCGAGAGAGCGTGAGCATCAATCCATAAACTACCATATAATCTTAGTTTCAGTATACACAAAATGTAATTAACTGTATATTTATTTATATAGATATAATTATGTTGCTTTATAGAATATTTACATTTCTACATTTTACTTTTTTGATGGTTTTGTGCTAATATTACACTTATCCTTTTAATAATATATTTAGTGAAAGTGACTAAAAACTGGATTAGATTGATAACACATGTGTTTGGATTTAAGGATTTTTAAAATGTATCCCTTTCCAGATGGAAATCAATCTGAAGGAGCAGATTGTGGTGCTGGACGAGGCTCATAACATAGAGGATTGTGCCCGTGAGAGTGCCAGTTTCACCTTGAATCAAGCTCAGTTGTTGCTGGCACGTGACGAGATCGACGGAATGGTGACGCATAACATACGGCGTGATCAACACAAGCCACTGCTTGCATTCTGCTGCAGCCTTGCCAAGTATGGCCCCTATTTTCTTCTATAGTTTAACATCATACATGGTGGGACATCCATATTTGTCTTCATCACAAATTGAAGTCTGCAGAGATCTGCTTTCTGAAGATTCATAATATTTCTTTATGTGGACCAGTATGTATTTTGTGTAAATTGGGAGCTAAATAGTCCAAGTCTTTGAAAGAATTGAAATAAAATGTATTTCATATTTATGTCCATACTTTTATGTAGCTGGGTGCAGGCAAGCTGCGATAGCTTGGAGGAGCGTGAATATGAGTCTTCATGTAAGGTCTGGTCAGGCACGGAGGTTCTTGGCATTTTCCATGGCCTTGGCATCACAGCAGACACCTTCTCTTTGCTACAGGTATTCTTCCCCTGTGTACTTTCCTCCCCTTTTACCAGGAGTATACTAACAGTCTCCCCTCCTTTTTTATCTGATTTGTGTAGAAAAACCTGGCAGCGGTGCTAGAGAAGGAGGAGCGAATAGGGATAGTGAACGGGAAAGAAGACACGGTGCAGGTTCCCACCATCAGCTCCAATACTCAGTCAATGCTCAAAAGCCTCTTTATGGTGCTGGAATTTCTTTTCAGGCAAAATTGCAGGTCATTATCACAAACTACCCATCATTCTTCTTACCTTACTATCTCTAAAAAGGGTTTTGGCAGTCATTTTTAAAGACCCCTTGAAATGGCAATTGGAGTTTTATGACTTTTAGCCCATGTCTTTTTTCTTTATGGGTATCTGTATGCTAGTCTACTCTTAAAAGTTGGCAAGATTTAAAGGAGAACTCCGATGCAAAATGAACCTATGGTCTAATAACACATTGGTACACAGTGCCAGTGGTGACACAGACTTCAGGAAACTTAATGGATGAATAAATGTTTCCCAATATAATTTTGTCACAACTCACCACAAATGTATCTTCAAATAATTGACATATCACCCAGCCCTAGTTTTTTGCACGAAAATAACTCCCAATGTGTTTTAGTGTACTTGATAATCCTTGTCTTTTTAAAAGAGTTAAACTTTCTACTACATTCTCTATTCAGTTATTTCACATTCATCTATTGTTGTTACTTAGTTTCTTTGTTTGTGGATATGTTCAGGTTTGCAGATGATTACCGTGTGGCTCTCCAGCAGAGCTATGTGTGGACAACCCAGCAGGACCTGCCCGATGCTCAGGGCTTTTTTGCACGACCCCAGCGTCGCCGACAGAGCACCCGCACCAAAACTCTGGTGCACACCCTGAGCTTTTGGTGCCTCAACCCTGCTGTGGTGAGAACAACTTTGCTTGTTGCAGAAAAAAATCTAACTTAAATGTTGTTAGTATGAATATGATTTGTAAGCTGTTACTGTAGTGGTTGGTGGTGTGTGTCTTGGCAGGCATTTTCAGATCTGAGCGATTCAGTGCGGACTATCGTGCTAACTTCGGGGACCCTCTCTCCCATGGGCTCCTTTTCCTCTGAACTTGGCATCAAATTCTCCATCCAGCTGGAGGCCAATCACGTTATCAACAAGTCACAGGTCATTGCTGCATTAATAGCATGCTACATACATGCTACTTAGCATTTATCAAGATGTGTATTTTCATATATTTTAAAATACCTGTGATAGCAAAAGCTGAATTTTCAGCTGCCATTTACTCTAGCCTTTAGTGTCGCATGATCTTTCAGAAAATATTCTAATATGTTGATTTGGTGCTCAAGAATGATTATCGTAATATTTTTTGTAAACAAAAAGTTTTTTTTTAAACAAAAGTTCATAAACATTAATTTGAGAAAAAAAATATTTTGCAAATTTATAAATGTCTTTTTAATCAATTTAATGTGTCCTTGCTAAATAAAAGTATTTATTTGATTAAAGAAAATCTAAATAACCCTAGACTTTTTATTGGTAGCGTAACTTAAATTCTGAGTTGAAATTCTGAGTGTGTGTTTGTTGCAGGTCTGGGTCGGTACAGTTGGTGCAGGGCCTCAGGGTCGTAAACTTTGCGCCACATTTCAGCATGCAGAGACATTTGCCTTCCAAGATGAAGTAGGGGCCCTGCTTTTGAAAGTGTGCCACACAGTGAGTCGAGGGGTTCTCTGCTTCCTGCCATCCTACAAGGTGTGTAGAATCAATATTCTCTGCATGTAATGGCGCTGGCTAACTCAAGCATCACTTTTGCTCATACATATCGTAAGGGATTTGAACAAACCTCTAACTCAAAGTGTTCAATTTAGTAGCACCATTTGTGAATGATAAGCAAGTGATAAAATGGCCAATTAAATTTGACAGGGGGTACCTGAGCCATATTTATAGACTATAGAGACTTGGAGGTGGGGTGGTGGAGCTTGGAGGTTAGGGTGGTGATGACGCAGTGGATAAGACTCATGCCTTTGATGTGAGAGACCTGGGTTCGAATCCACTGTGAGACACCAATGTGTCCCTGAGCTAGACACTTAACCCCTCGTTGCTCCAGAGGCATGCGACCTTTGACATATATAGCAATTGTAAGACGCTTTGGATAAAAGCGTCAGCTAAATGAATTAATGGTCTCTCTTGATTTAGTACCTTCTGAACTACCAATGGCCTAGAAGCCAACCTAAACATTTTAGGTTGCATTAATATAACTGCATAGAAATACACTGGCAACCTCCCACTTCAATCTAGTACTTTAGCAAGTAGCAGCAGAAAATATAAAAATCCAGTTAACTTTTTAATCTCATCCATATTTCTTTGCTTATGAAGAATCTAACAGAATCTAAGATTCTGAAACATGAGTTGTTGTTTTTTAACTAAGTCATGTCAATGTAATAATGCAGCACTATACAGCTGCCACTGGGAGGCCTTAGAGACCACAATTTTGCAAACAAGCTAATGTTTTCCTCAGAACTACCATAAAAATATCATCTGCATGCTGTGTAAAACTGTGGTTGCTGTTTGACATTCCGGTAGAGGATCCTCAAAGTCATAACACTAGAAGCATCCGTTTCAAAATTCAATAGCAGCGGTCAGACAATGACCACATGCAATAATACGTGGCTGTGATGTATTATGGATAATGAACAAACCATTGAGTGCTGGCTCACGGTTTTTCTGTATCCCTTTTCAGGTGTAACAGGCTCAATTATTGAAAACCATTGAAAAATACTTTGTTCCTCATTGTTTGTTACGTTTAGTTAATGAATAATTCAGCTCTATTCAAGCTGCCTGTCATGATGTACCCTCAGAGGGGATGATTAACATTCTCAAATGTCTGTGTGTGTGTCCATGTACATCTTTGTGTTGATGTACACTTAGTGCACATTTCCAATTTATTTCCTCCAATATATTTAGCCTCCCAAAATCATAGTATGCTACCCCAACTTTAACACACAAACCAGTTTCTTTAGAAATTGACCTTATAAATTCCTTATATTGTATATCATATCCATGTATCAGTATGAATGCTCCATGCGGATGAATATTTAATCTGGAAATTGAGCAGTTTAGGAACTCATTGGACATTGTGGAAATTCTGGAGCCTGAGAGTCCCGTCTGAGGAGGAGCAGACCTGAACATCTCTAGTTTCCAGAGACCTCTCTCAACTCCTTCTTGATCACTATCTCTCCATTCTGCTAGGGACAATGTGTATGATGTGTGTCTGTTCTGGCCATTTGTCCCCATGGCATCAAATGTGCTATACCACCCCCAAGCCCCCCAACATTGTCATTCATAACTCACACAAATAGACACGAAAGCCCTGTTCTGTTCTCAAGAGGTTGTCGTGCAGCATCCAGCCTGTCTCAGTTGGACCCCTGTTAACCACCGCGACCCTTGTTTTCTGGCATGACCTCATGACAACAAGGGCTAAACAGTTTGTTTGGTGTGCTTATTAAATGTGGGCCAGGAAAGGTGAAAAGATCTTGTGGAAATGCAGGATGCTTTTAAAGCAGATTAAGATAAGAGCCATTAGAACTGACGTCGCCAAGCTGTCTGTGTGAAGATGCATCTAAGCTGGCGCCTGGCGAGGTGGGGTAGAAAGGAGGGGTTGGTGGATGTATCTATATAACTTGCATCCTCTCAAAGTCAAAGTGCTCTGCAGGGGTTCTGAGCACAGGCTATGAGCCCCCAAGGCCTCTCAGCACACTGTCTGCAGTCTCTTAGGCATAGCTATGAATGCAGTCTCAACAGTATCAGTAGAGATATTATAGCACATGTGATCCAATGTAATTGTATTACAGAAATACTTGCTTGATTTATTTGTTTGTTTGTGTGTTTATTAGTGCTTTTGCTCTATAGATTTTTGTTGTGTATTTTATGTATAATTTTATAATATTATTCCCGTTGTAAAAACATGTAAATATGATTTTACACGCACAGACCTATAGTATATATATATATATATATATATATATATATATATATATATATATATATATATATATATATATATATATATATATATATATATATATATATATATATATATATATATATAGCCATTATTATGTACATGGTTACAACATATAATTGTACATAATACAGTATATAGAAAGGCACAAATGCATAAAATTATATTATAATTGTAAGTGAGGCAACCTCTTTATTCCAGCTATAGCTCTTGACTAGATAACAGCAGAATATGTGGTGTTTAATTCTCACTGTTGGCCTCACACTAATGATCTGCTCCACGTCAGTGCTGAGGAGTGTGGATGCTTGCAGGCAGGTGGCAGGGGCGCCACTCCACTCTGTCCTTGGCGTGATCATCACTGTGATATTTGCAGCTGAATTATTTACAGCAGCTACACATCTTCTGCTGCCGCCACCAGGGCACTATGTTTCATTTATGCCACCCTACAACCAAGTTTGTCCATTATTTAGAGGCCTTTTGCAAAGAAAAAACAGCAATGTGTTGTCATAAGACAGAATGGCATCAAGGTTGGAGAAAAGTTGATAAGAGTAGTGTAGGTGGCAGAGGAAATAAGAGCGTGAGAGAGAATGCACACAGTTGTGCCTCGCAGTGCCACCTCGCCTCCATGTCCCCTAGGAGAACTGCATCCGGTCTACTTAATCTAGCATGGTGACACAAGCTGAGTGATGCATATATTTAGTCGACTAACCACACTGAATTATTCATCTTTTGTTGTGCCTGCGAGTGTTCGTTAGATAGTCTACACTCCTGTTTTATCAAAAGCTTCTCTGAACGCTTTAACCCGTTCTTGTAAACTCACATCTGAGAACTCACTCTTTACTGTTAAACACAAAGGCCGCCACATTTACATGTACACCAACAGTAGTGAATATAGCATTTCCAAGATTATTCTTCTTAAAGATATTTGTTCAGCTCAGTATTGCTGATTCATTTACGTAATTATATATTTACTCATGAATGAAATTACCAACATTTTTGAAAAAATAGTCCCACATATCTGAAAGGATTAAAGCAATGGGAGTTGTTCAAATGCAGAACATTTTATAATATATTTCACAATATAATACTATGGTAACAGGAATTACTCCCTTTTTAAATTAGTGAATTGTGAAGTTACCTAATTATACAGACATTTAAATGGCTTCTGCCACCCGTTTTATATCCAGGTTCATTTGTCACCTCTTAAATACAACTGACTGTGGGAACAATGTGTCCATTGTTGTATTGCTGATAATGTTAGTCTGCTACAGAGTTCTGAAGATGTAAGAATCTGGTCTACTGTAAGAGGACCTTAAATAAGGCATGAGACTGGGTCACAGCTGTCTTGAGCTTCCCAGCCCTCGGGAGCAGTGTAAGAGACGAGGTGTCAGAAGTGGGGCTGCGCACACCTTATATACTTATACTGATGGTTAAATGTAGCCTAGTGCTGTGTTGTGAGACATTCTCACACTTTACCGTATTTTGGAAATACTTTTTTAGTTCTTAAACCTTTTTTTTTGTAAAGTTAGGCAGTGATTGTTATTCTCCAGATGTGCATAGTAGAATGAGGATGTGAGGTTAACGAGGATAATGAGGATGCCTCTTATCATTTGTCGGAGCTTGTTTGGTACTAGTGTGTTCATGTCGTCTTTGAGCACGCCATCTGTTTGATGGCACTGTCACTGACCTCAGAGAGGGATGGTGTAGGGTCACTTCTGCAATGTTTGTGCACCTGAGCCTCAGCCAAGTGTGCAGATTGACATTTTCATTCTGCTGTGTTCTGGTCTAGGCCCTGTGGAAACAGCGCTGCTCTTGTCAGATAATGCCTATGAATTAGGCATGAAGGCCATGTGCTCATCCCATCACCACCTCCCCCACAAACTCCCGTTCCTTGTCCAAACATCTTAACAGAGTAGTGCACACTTCTCAATTTTAACTGGCAACATTGGATGCTGTCCGTTTATTCTATCACTGTTGATGTTTTTAATGGCAGGTTAAATTGTTTAATTCAAATTCTATCAAATTAAGTCAAATTCTTTCTAAATTCCACATATTATGTTGTGTTATGAGTTGTTTTGCTTATTTGCCATGAGCGTTTTATTATTATTATTATTTTTTCAGTACAAATTGATGGATGGATGGATGGATGGATGGAGGGGCTGATTTTGAATATATATATATATATAGTTTTGAGTCTGTAGAATCTTGAGTTTCTTCCTCGTTGCTAACTGGCTTCTCTTTTGGGTTTTCAAACTATGGCTCTAGTCTGTCAAAATGAGGGATGTGGAAAATGTGCCTGTAATGAAATGACTGAATGGAAGCAGACATGGAGTGATGTTTACTCACAGTGTCTGTGAGATAAAAGCATTAGGACCATTACCCTTTGAGCCAAGGGACTCCTGGAGTGGCACTGTATTGTATTTCGCCTGCTTTTATAAGGCTTTACAAATTACAGCTCTGGGAATATAAACAACAAGCTTATACAAGGAGTCTTTGTGCCTATGTCCCTGTCTTTTAAGGGGCAGCATTTTATTATCCTGTTATGCTCAGGTCATCATCGGGTTACACTTCAGGCCAAGCACAAATTAATAACATTGACCCTTAAGGTGAATTTAAGATGCCGAGCACAGAATCCAAACCCATCAGTTGTATTCGTCTTAATGAGTCATGTTTTTTGTTTCAGCTTCTTTTTTCTCTTGCCCTCCACCTCCTCTTGTTATGAACTCTTCTGCAGAAATCTGAATTTCCTCCAAGTACAGTGTGTGTATAATGGTTGTTTTGTTCCTTGTGCAGTCTACTGAGAGAATGCTTTAATAATTCACCTTTTGTTCATATCGGATTTGCAGCAATTGTTAGTCTTTGAAACGGTGACATTTATGTGTTCGTTGCAGCTTCAGCACAAGTGTCATGTTTTATTGAAGACAAGTTGCTTGTTTGTTCCTATAAGCACAGACCTGATGAAATAGGTGCTTGCTTCACTTCACAGTCACACATCCATGTGTAAAATAGTTTTCACAGTGCAGAAGTCTCAGCCACCTCAGATGGGATTTAATATTTAGAAGTTGTGAATTTAGTGTCGGCTTTGGTAAAGTGGTGTGGCCATGCATAGTTTTTCTGTCCTTTAAGCAACAAAAGTGTAATGATCCTAATACTGCGCCCTGGGGCGATTCTAAATTCTTTGTATTTGTTTATATTGTAATTGTAAATGTATTGTTATTTATTTATTTTTTTTATTTTTTTTTCTGATCACAAGAAGAACTTTTGCTTGACCCTTCTAACACATTTCCAAGCCAGTGAAGTTTCGCTTGGATTGTAAAGGCATGCCTATTCAAGAGGAAAATGCGTACTGCCGAGACAAGTATTGCTCCCTGTGAGGGAGAGCTTTTAGATCAGTGTTCCTCCCTTGGCAGTTACTGATTTTTTTGCACTAACAATAGCAATGTAACAGTGATTTTTATTCTGAAGAGTTTATACTTGCAATTTAATGGTTTTTCAGTAGCAGGAACTAGGGAGAAGACTGAAGAGAAACGTCCTGTGTCTTGCTGTGAGCTTTCGTTCTCAGGATTGTAGTGTGCAATGTACATAATTTGTTAAAAATATAAAAAGAAGGTTCTAACCAGCTAATTGTTTACAATGCAAACAGGAGGTCTGCATTTATTAAACTATGAATTACTGGGCAACCCAGGGTTCAGACATTCCTCCTCAACTAGGTCTTTTTTATTTTAATGGGGGCCACATGAATGATGCAGATTTGAATCAATCTTTTGTGTTCGAGAATATGGTTTTCATTATGTTTGTTATTAAAGGCATCCCTTTTTACCTAACTCGTTCCTATTATTACTCTACACTAATTACAAATGTGTTGCACCAGAATAGAAATAAATTAAAAATGATTGCACCCCAGTGAACTTGCATATTATTATGGACTGAATATTATATCCTAATGTAACTACTGAATGTTATATTACATACTAAATTGGATTGTCTTGTTTTGGGGAATGCACTGCAAATATTAATTTATTTATTTGATTGGGACAATGCATATTAATGAACATCTCTATTGAAGAACAAGAACAGACGTAAACATGTCAGAATATAGCCACAGGGCTAATTCCCATCTGTAGTCCCCAGACAGTAATACAGAGAAACAACATACAAAAAGAAAAGAAAAAAATCTGTACAAATAACATTTTTTTTCTTGGTCATTCTTTGTGTTAAGATGTTGGATAAACTGAGGGACCGCTGGATGAACACAGGTCTGTGGGAAAAGCTTGAGGAGCGAAAGACTGTGATCACTGAGCCACGTGGTGGTGGCAAGGGTGATTTTGATGAGCTTCTACAGACCTACTATGAGGCCATCAGAGGAACAGCATCCAACTGTGAAAACAGAGGTTAGTGTTGATTTACTCCAAATGCCTAGTTTAAATGTGTTGTCTGTGTGTTGATTGTGATTTCTTTTCCCAGATGGAGCACTGCTGGTAGCTGTGTGCAGAGGGAAGGTGAGCGAGGGCTTGGACTTCACCGATGACAATGCCAGAGCAGTGGTTACCATTGGTATCCCATTCCCTAATATCAAGGATCTGCAGGTAACGGTCTGAAAAAAAACATATCATTTGTATTTGACATGTCTTTGTAGTTCTCTCAATTTTTCCAGGTCATCTTAGTATCATCTGGATAAAGCTATGATCTGATGATGAATGGATCTTATGGATGATCTTTCTGAAAATGGCAGATGTAATTAAAGGACGAGTTCGGTGTTTTACACTTAAAGCCCTGTTTTAAGACCGTTTCTGATGCAATAGAATGGCTAAGATTGAAATTTGGACACATGTTGCTGTGGTTTCCGTGGTTGCACCCCCCCCACCTCCACAATGGTAGCATAGGTGCACTGGAACAACCCTTGCTAAAACGCATTAAACTTAAGTTTACGAAGATGTGAACTCACCGAGTGGTCTGGGCTGTTCACTGATAAGCTCACACAAAAATCACTGCAAAAGATGCTTTCCAACAGGTTTTATCATAGTTTTTGTACAACTCCATTGACTTTTGGGATGCACTGTGAGGTATGGTATTACTCCGCTGCCAGAAATGGAGTTATTTGTATTTTTCAGCTTCTTCTGTGTATTCAATGAAATGCCAGTGGTTTTCTTGCAATTAAAAAAAGGTGCATTATCGCCAATGTGCATTATCGCTGGGCTGGATTGTCTATTATTCAAGCTCTCAACGGATGAATGTACGGGTGTGAGGCGTTGGAAAAGTAGGTCAACAGTTTTAC
The DNA here is from genome assembly GCA_038021265.1 of Cyprinella venusta. NCBI lineage: Eukaryota > Metazoa > Chordata > Actinopteri > Cypriniformes > Leuciscidae > Cyprinella > Cyprinella venusta. The sequence goes on along the minus strand of CM075881.1, from coordinate 13,174,930 downwards.
AACGAATGGTAAACAACAGTTTACAATGGTGCTACCACAGAAACCGAAAATTCTCGGGCCAGCAGGATGTGTCCAAATTTCAATCTTAACCGTTTTATTTAATCAGAAACGATCTTAAAACAGGGCTATAAGTATAAAATACCGAACTTGTTCTTGAACAGAATTCTGTAAAAACGTAACATAAAAATATTCCATCAATATTTGTGGTAAAATCACTGTAATCCCTGGCCTCAATGATTATTGGTTTAGTAGTAGTTCTAGTCAACTGGATACAATTTTTGATGGTCAATATTTAACACATTTCAAGTGGCTTAATCAGCTGTGAACTGTTGGTAAAAAGAGAGTATATTTGCTAGGCTATTGTAGTCTTTTTAAATCTGATTACGGTAAAAACTTTTTCACTTTTATTTGTCCTCTGTTCAACCCTGAAGTATCATTTCTCCTCTCATGTTCATTTCTTTATAAAGTTACATTTCGTAGGCAGAACAACAGTCCCCCCCTTGCTGTGATCCGTAAATGAATTCAGTAGTGATTGTGCTATGGTTTGCCTGTCCTTAGCAGATAGACCTGACCTTTAAGCTTCCCCCCTCTGTCTACCTTGCTGTCAGAGTATGTTGAAGCTTTCCTAACTGGGTCTGTCACCGTGGGGATATGTACAGATGATTGACACTTCCGAGCCCTTCACCTTAGCGGAAGCTGTTGGCGTGGTTGTACCCTTACCTCTGGGAAGGCCTTTGATTTTTTTTTCACTTCTGCTCCAGTAGAGGTCGATTTGAGTTTGCCATTTTGGATGAGTTTTGGAGGGTTCTGAGGGAGGTTTTAATCATGTGGCTTGTTGTGGACAAGCGCTGAGTCGATGTGCCAGAGGGGATGAGGAGCAAAGAAGCGGGGGTTTCTAGTGCACCTGGCCAACCGTAATGCTTCTTCTGGTTTTAAATGCCACGTGAAGTGGTTGACAGCACTCAAATGTGTTTGTTTGCTGCCCTCGATTTCTTCTCAATACCTCCCCCTTTGACACGGGTAATGCTTTGTCTCATTTTCCTAGTGCAGCTTAAGAAGATGAAGTGTGAAGGAGTTTTAGTGTACTCTTTCTTACCTTAAAAAGATTCAAAGTTGTTTCTTGAGCTAATGCTATTTAGTAAATACTAATAGACTACTAATACTAATAGATATTAATACTAATAGAACTATTTTTGCAATTGGGAGAGAAGTCCATTTACAAAATGTTTTTTTTCAGCACATCTTTTGCTACAAGTTTTGCTACTTTTTCAAGGTTCCCATGGGGATGATTTTACGTAATTGAAATGTCTTACGCTTACGTTTATACACTTACGTTTTATGTTTCTGAAAGAAACATATTTATTTGTTTAAATATTATTATATTTATTCAATTATTATTATTATAATTTAAAATGAGTGTTTTCTGTTTTAATATGGACTAAAAGGCTTTTTAAAGGTACATATCATGCTTTTAAATCATTTCTTTTTACATATAAATCATACATTTGTGGTCTATATAAAGTGAATTCCTCATTATTTTAGCTCCCCAGGCCCCTATTGTACCCCTTTTCTGATGTGCGCAACTCGTTTTGGAGTGGTCTTTTTAAATGCAAATGAGATGTCATACACTTGAGTTGACACTCGGTTCAACTACTCCCCGTTCGCCGTCTGCAAGTTATTGTAGTCTGATTGGAGATATATGATTATATAGCATCACAGAACAATTTTATTCTTTAGCTAAATGACCATTGTCATGATGAAACTCAAGAACAGTTATTCTGCAGACTTGTAATGTTACTTGAAAACAAAAACAAAGAAAGACAAAGGTACTGCTAAACCATGACCACCATGTGTTTTAGTAAAAGGAAACTACTTTATTTTTATTAACGAGATTTATAGCTTATCTAAATGGTGTTTGGGCCTGTAGTCAATGTCCTTATTTGGCTGTTCCGCTGCAATTACTGTAATGTAATTGTACAAATTAAATCACAGAGAACTGAAAAATCGTAACAGGTTGCAAAATATGACCAAAACAGAATATAAAGATATAACCCAAGCATCTGAAGAGAATAATTTAAACTTTTCTGTACTTATAAACACTACAAATATACAACAAAATGCATTTAAGGACTAAAAAAGTGGATTTAGCATGATATGTCCCCTGTAATCTGTGATAGGAAAGCTGTACTTTTGAGACATTTCTTTTTTTTCTTTTTTCTTTTTTTTTTTCTTTTTTCTTTTTTGTATTGGTCAAATCAGTTTACAAAATTATTAATTGTGTAATAGCAAATCAGTCTGAATCTTTTTTTTTTTTTTTTTTTTTTCAAAACTGGAAACTTCATGGAAATCCATTTACTAAGAAGTGTAAACTATTTTATTCAAGCATTTTTAATACGTCCATCTTATTCTGTTTGTTGTTCATAAATTAACATCAGACAGTCTTGTGTTTGATTGCTACAGGATGATGCATCTTCTTTGATTGAGTCCATGGGGGGTGGAGATGAGCCCTGGGGATACCTAGGATATGACCCTATTAATGCAAAGTAAAGAGAGGACACTGATACTATTTACTGTCAGAGCAATGGTTACTCTGTCTAAAGCAAATTCATGCTTTCATTGACACTCACAGGGCCATTAAACAGCCACGCATACATCTTAGTAACAACGCACAAAATCTGCTTCATTCGTGATGATGAGTTTTTAAAACACTAGTGCAATTTTCTTCAGAGAATATAGAAATCTAGATTTTTTATTTTATTTTTTTTCTTACTTTAGGACTGTACACGCATAAATAATTGTGACTCACTTTTCTACTCACCAGTCAGAGTAGAGGTCCTGTTGAGTAGATGCCTGCACAGTCTTCCCAGATAGACAGAAAAGCTATTAAAGTGCCTCTAAAATGAGAGTATTGCTTTTATTAGTCCGCTATTGGGAACAAGATCAAAGGTGAACTTTAAACAGTCTAAGGCATTGTAAGCCGATGGTGCACACATAAAAATAGCCTCTGGTGAACATAAAACTGGAGGGAACATGTTTTGTTTCACTAAGAAAAATAATCTCCGATTTAAAAGGCAGTAAAAGGGCTATTCCAGCTGATGCTGTCTCTTGATGCCTAATGAACAGCTTGAACATGGAAAGTGTGTTAAAATGTAAAGGTTTGTGTGGAATGTTGTATATTGTTTCTCTTTGATTTTCCTTTTAATTGAGGAGCCGAGAACTCTTAGTGTGACCTAACACAGACAGACAGTGGGCTACGAGATCTCAGTGACGGGCACGACGGCGGCAGGGTTCTGCTCTGCTGCAATGCATGCCTCTTGGTCAAATGTCTGTTTTTAAGGATGAACAGGTAAAGAGGTTGAAGCTGATGAGAGAGTGGGCTATCTCCTGACATTTTACGTAATCGCTTCCAGCTTGTGGTTTCTTGCACATTGAGGAGATTTGGCTAGCAGCGAGAATTGGCTTTTTCACATATGCAAGCTGTCATGTCGGATTGAGTGTTGACGTGGTTCTAGGAGGTGAAGGCCTTGATAGTGAAATAGACTCTGATTGGATTTAGATGACAGTCAGCCTTGGGGTAACGGCCTTTAGTTGACAACAGGATCTCTATCCAGATGCTTTTAACCCTTCCAGTGAGTTAGAGATTGAGATGTGCGTCAAATGGCAGATTCGCTCATGCTTAAGTGTTTGCTCTTCTATTCAGCCCCATGTGTATATCAACGTGTCCTCGTGTTCCTAAATATTCTTGATTAAAGTGTGTGACAACATCGCGAATGACGCAGAGCTGATGTATACAAGAGACAGGTCTTACCTGCGATGGTCATGCCCTTGTTCAGGTTTTGGCATCTGAAACACAGTAGCTGTCATAAATAGTTAAAGGCTTTTGCCGTCCTGTCCCATCAGACGGGATTTGAACTTTTCACTTGTCAATTCAAAAAGGTTAACATTAAAACGGTGAGGGCAGTGGGTGAAAATTGATGGATGCCTCCCTGGCATTTTTATGGCAAAGCAGATGCCTATTGTCTGGTGGCCTCTTTCTTCCGCCTCTTTGCAATGGATCAGCGGGTGTGGGCAGGCAAGTATGAAAGCACTACAGGCCCAGGGTGTCATCTTCAGGGGAGCCTTGCCCTCTGCAGATCGCCCCTCACCAGTCCTACCTCCTTTCAGTGTTAATCTAATTAGTTCTGTATGGGTGGTACGATGGCAACACAGCTGCCTGATTCCCAGGTGTGGCCTGTCGGGCCTTCTGATATATGAGAAGTGGGTGAAGAAAACGTATACTGTCTACTAAGTTTAGAATAGAATCATTGTTTGCACATGACATGTTCCAACCCCATCAGACTTTCGTTCATCTTCGGAACGCAAATTAAGATATTTTTGATTTCAAAAATCTGAGAGCTCCATAGGCTTCGAAGGGATTGAAACTTGCCGGCCCAGAAAAATTATTCAAGACATGGAATCTGTTCAACAGTGGTTTCACGGTTCTGGAAAACTGTGTACACCTGGAACTTTAAAATTATATTTTCCAGGCCTCTAAATGAATGAAATGGAGGGAAAATCATAGAAAAGTCATGTAAATTTCTATGTATAGACTGGTTTAAAGATTTGGGGTCAGCAAGATGTTATGTATTTTATGCTCACCAAGGCTGCATTTCTTTAATAAAAATCCAGTGAAAGAAAATTTATTACAATTTAAAATGATTCTTTTCTGTTTCCATATATTTTAGAATGCACTATTCCTGTGTTAGATAAGTTGAATTTTCAGCATCATTACTCCAGTCTAATTTGGTGATCATGAAACATTTCATCTTAACAATGTTGAAAACTGTTTTTTTAGCACTATAAATGCTTTACTATCACTATTGATCAATTCATTACACCTCTGCAGGAAAATAAATATTAATACAAACATCATCCAAAATGTGTGGAAGCCCTGGTTCTAAAATGGACTTCTATCTTGTATCATGACTATCACCTGAAATTCTATGTTTAGTGTTTTTAGAGACTACTTTAGTTTGAGTCATTGTTTCTTTTGCATTGCAGGTTGAACTAAAGATGAAATATAATGACAAGCATGCCAAGTCCCGAGGGCTTCTGCCCGGTGGGCGCTGGTACGAGATTCAAGCATATCGGGCACTAAACCAGGCACTCGGAAGGTAAAAGCCGTTTCAGGGTTGATGTTTATGCAGTTAGTCTGACATGATACAAATCTTTTAAGATCAATTTGGTGTGTAACAATATGTTTGCTGATGTCCTAGGTGTATTCGGCATCGAAATGACTGGGGGGCACTTATACTGGTAGACGACAGGTTTAAGACGAACCCAAACAAATACATCACAGGTGGTGTAGAATCTCTAAAAATGATTTTGCCATTATATCACCCAACTGTAGTTACATTTCTGTATCACTAGATGGAGATAATGACCTAGCGCAGGGGTTTTGAAATGTTAGACTGTGGGCTGCGGCCAGATAATGTGTACATAAGGTCTTGCTCTTTTACATGTAACAGTGATGGGTTGAAAACATTCATTACTTGAAAATCTACACAGATAGACAGCACTGTGGTAGTGTGTTATGAAAATAGTGGTCATGTAGAGTGGTTAAATGTTTGTCAAACGCTGCTGTCCTCTTCCCTCAGGCCTGTCAAAATGGGTGCGTCAGCTAGTGAGGCACCATGACACCTTCACTGGCGCCATGCAGTCCCTGGAGTCCTTTTCTCAAGGCCAGCGGGGGGCAGTAGAGATCTTCGAAGAGACACAATCTCAGGCTGTCACTCAATACCCCAGCCCTTCCAATGTTACCTCTCCCCCTCCTGAGATAATCACCCCCAACAAGCAATTTGACCCTCAGCCTGCACCACTAAACCTACACACCGAGATGCAAGCAGCCAGCTCTGAGAGCAGGTCTTCTGAGTCAGGTATATTTCTTGGGTGAAAACTTAACGATAATGCTTAATAGTCATTTGTTTAACAATCTCATTAGTGTTCTGAAGGAAGTCACTGAATTTGGTGATGATGAATTACTGCTGGGCCTACGGTTTCCTGTCTCACTCCATTACAGGCCCACTTCCATGAAGTACTTTTATTTCTAGTCTTTTATAATGAGGCCTAAAAATTAAAGGATACTTTAGCATTATTCTTTATATAAGTAGAAAACCTGTAGTATTTTCGAATCACCATGCTTTCCACCCTCATATCCCCCTGAAACGAGAGATTTAGGTATTTTTTTGTCTGGAAAAAATCCTCTGATGACGCAAAAATCGTAATTTTGCTGCATCGGAGGATTTGGCTAAAGACTACAATCAGTAGTGGGTGCTTTATCGACGTGCTATTTCAACCACTCACACCGAAGCAAACCCATGACACTGATGAGAGCGACGCAGGAAAAAACAAAACAGAACAGCCGACATTCTCTGATGTTCCGTTCTCTGATGTTCTTTTAATGAAACAATATTAGGTAGATTGGACAACACGGATGAAATAGCAGCATCAATGTTAATGCTTGCTTCCTCGATGCGAGCCACCATTGTTGTCTGAATCAAAACAGTCTCACGGTCGCTTCTCCACTACGTCACATCTATGAAACTGCCGCCCTGCGTCCTGATTGGCTAAACCATAAAGTTGGTTGGAGAAATCACTCTCAATGGAAGAGGTTCCAGATGGATGTAAGTGAAGCTAGGCGGAGCTAAGCGGAACGACATTCATCTGGCTAGGGCCAGGTTAGCCGCATACTGGATGTTTTTCCCTTTTCACACCATTCTTTGTAAACCCTAGAAATGGTTGCGCGTGAAAATCCCAGTAACTGAGCAGATTGTGAAATACTCAGACCGGCCCGTCTGGCACCAACAACCATGCCACGCTCAAAATTGCTTAAATCAGTTTGGAGTTCAGGAGATTGTTTTGACCAGGACCACACCCCTAAATGCATTGAAGCAACTGCCATGTGATTGGTTGATTAGATAAATGGATTGCGAACAGGTGTTCCTAATAATCCTTTAGTTGACTGTACATAATACATGCACCATACATTTTAAAATGATATCAGCTTTGGTGAGGATAAGAGACTTCTTTCAAACATATTTTAATAAAAAAAAACTGACCCAAAACATTTTGAAGCTAGTGGATGCAAACATTCTTCAGCATTTCTCCTTTAGTTTTCCACCGAAAAAAAAAAAAAAAAAAGTATCTATAAGAAAGTATTTAGAACGACATGAGGGTGAATAAACAATGACCACATTTATGTTTGGGTCACCTATTCCTTTAACATTGTGGGTATTTTTAGGTAAAACCATCTGGTAAGTGATCGTGCATTTCTGTGGTAAGGACATGTATGCGTGTGTACTGTACATGTTCTTCACTCCTCATTGCCCCTGTCAGACTCTGTGGCCCCTGACTGACTGAACATCATTGGGATGAGCAGATGTCTTGACTGTTGCTTTTAATGAAATCCCTTTGACCTTTGTTTGTGGTAGATTGAGCGTGAGTATTTGCGTACTCTTGAGAATAAATCATGGACTCCACTCATTCAGACACACAAACCATATTGAAGACTCAAAACTAAACCCCAAACAATTATCATAGAGAACATGTGCTCCACCACTTAATCAAAGCTAGCCATCAAAGTCTTGTCTGAGGGACAATGCTGGCTGTAGTGTTTTAACCAAAGTAGTGTTGCTTTGAGGTGTACCCAATAGTTTTGTATAATTGTCACTGATGTTTTTGTGTCTGTCTATTTCCACAGGTGACCAAAAGTGTATACAGCATCCATCTGAACCTACCATATTGCCTAGCAGAAAACGTAATGTCCACAGAACAGTATGGCCTACAGACCATCTATTCACCTCCTCTCCAGTCAGTAGCCAATTCAAGACTTCTATTTTTCAAATCGAGCAGGGTGCAAATTCAGTGAACAACAAGCAAGTTCAACAGGGACTTATTCCTGCGCTTTCTGTGACACCAAAGAACCAAATAAATGGAGCTCCTGACCTAAATGACGGCTCATTTGAACCTCAGCTTGAGCAGCTCTTTGTGATCCCTAGCTCTACGTTGAAGCAGAACACCAGTGGAATGGACCTTGATGACACTGAAGAGGGTGAACAAAGTATCTTCTACAGCCCTGAGCTGTTTGAAGGAGACGGAGAAGAGAAGGAAGAGTCTACTGAGGTGGAAAGATCTCCTGCAGAAGTCAGCCATCCTGCTAGCAGCACAGCCAGCATTCTTTTGGAGGATCTATTTGGTTTAGAGCAAGGAAATAGGACATTGTCTAAAGACATTGTGAGCAGCACTGTCCCAGACAACACATTATCAAAGGGTTGTGTAGAGCAGAAAGAATCATACTGTAGTACAGACTTTAAGACTGTGCCTGCCTCACAAAATGACGCCAACAGTAGTCGGTCACGTAGACTCTCCAGATCTGGGCAGAAAAGGCCAAGCACGTCGGCAGCATCAGGTAAACTGACCAACTATTTTAAAATTGTGCCCCCAACCAGCCAACCATGCATCATCACAGTTGATGACTGATAATGTTCAACTTTGTGTTATTTTGTACACTTAATTGGTGTAATAATGTGTATTTTATCCAAACCCCCAAAACAAAACGCATGGCCGCTGATTTGTTTTTAAAATGCTCCCAAACATGTGTATCTTTTATAAGAATTATTAAAAATAAGTGACAAGTGCATCCTCGACTCTGTGATGTGATGTCTTGACCGGGTTGATTTTAATGAGATGGCAGATAAAAATTGGAAGGAGGTGCAGGGAGGGGTTTACATGGCCGATTTCACTCGGCTTGGAGGATCTGCATTTTTACTAAGAAATTACAGGCCTGTAAAATTTTGTGAACTTTGGATGTAAACGGGGGCAGCTCTGTAGTTGCCGGGTGTCTGGTGCGCCATGGGCAAACGAGTCTGTAAACAGGCACAGGAAACTGCTTCTTTCTGTCTCACTCTAACTAACAGCTTGAAGAAATTATAACATGTGAATGTGAATTGTCACATAAGCACACAATTAACAATGAATGGAGCAATTTCTACTGTAAAATGTGTTTAATAGTGATCATTAAAAATGTTATTGTTAATATATTAATAGTAATCATATTGGTTTATTAGCAGTAATACTAGTTTATTTTGCTTAATGTTTCTCTCCTTCTGTTTCCACAACCTCAAACAGCAATTAATAAGTTATTATTATTGATAATATGTTTGCTATTATTATTAAACATTTTATATTGTATATTTGTTAAAAAAAATTTCCACACCCAAAACAAATTTATTGTTTATTAATTTAAAAATGTTATAGTGACCAATTGGACAAGCATACATTTCTAACAAAATTAGTATCATAATTCTGGCTGTCTGTTAAAGCTAGAAAAAAGTTTTCTTATTTAAATTCATCAGTAGGGCTGTATGTGGTTAACATATTTGTTCCACATACATTCGCAACCGAAGAATAATGCATTTATAGATGTTGTTTTTGAAAGGTGTTGTTACTGGTTGGAATATTCCAGGACTCTTACTCTGATAAATTCACATTGAACACTAGAATATGTTATCCCTCACATTACGTTCCAAGGAACATATTAAATTTAATTGTTTTTCCGAGACTTTGTGCAGTTAGGAATTGGAGTTGGGGGATGTGGGGGCAAATTAACCCCCATCAGCCTGACAAGATTTGTCTCGTTAAAGGGGCTTAAACAGCAACACCGTTAATGTGGGGGCCATAGAAGAAATTTTATTAAAGCTCATCCCTCTTCATCTGGCCTGTGCGGAGGCAGCCAGTTCGTTATTGTAATTGCATGGCGGGCTGTGACCGACCCATTAGTATCAATCTGAATAAGGATGCTAAAGGCTAAGGAGTGCGAATGTGTGTAGATCAAGACGTCCTAATAAGCTGTCTGCAGCCACGCAGGACTGTGAAACATTTGGACCCTGCCCCAGCTAACCCTTTATTAAACTAATAAATTTAATTTAATTAGCCTAAATCAGCCTTTCTCTGTCCACAATCAGTTGGATGTTTATTTTAATCGGAGCTGCTCTGCAAAAAAGCTTTTTCCACCATTTTAAGCATTATTGTGTTCAGGCATTATGATTTTCTCAATGCTCATTCTGAAGTTGCATGTGCTCTAATTCAGCAGGTCAAAGTTCAGACGCAAGGATCAGGGAGAGAGTGGCAGTGAAGTGGCAAGCTCAAAATCCACATGAAACTAGTTCAATGCCTCCAACCTCACTCAAACCAGAGCTAATCCAGAAAATGAGAGGCCATATCCTGAATAGAAAGGAGACAAAGCACACACATAGAGGTAGCCTGCAGAAATTAAGGGAAGCTGACGGTTTTGGACAGGAAAATGGTAGCGGTGTACAAAGTGTAGTCCTCCACAATCAATTCACCCATGTCAGAACAAATGCCATTGCAGTGCCACTACATGGAGCCAAAGGAGGAGATTCAGTCAGACACCCAACCCAGAGACCCTTGGGGCATCATGGGACATCTGAGGTCTCATCTGCAGAGAGGTTAAAGAGGAAGAAAAGAACTAATAAAGCTGGCACTTGTGTAACAGTCAAACCTTTGCCTCCTACATCTGTAGAGGTGCAGAATGACAACTTCGAGACCCAAACTGGTAGGAAAATCTGCTTATATGTCTTTCAATTCTATGTACTAATTGATTTCTTAATATTTAGTGTTGTTTCTATGAACAGGTATCAAAGTTCAGAGATCATATCTAAGGAAGAACAGACAGCCAAAGAAGTCAAAAATGGCACAGGAGGCTACAAAGGTTAGTCAAATATTGGCGTTGTGCAGTTGATGCTCAGTGGTTGAATTTTCTTTCTCTGACATGGATCCTTTCTCTTTCAGCGGTTATCCAGTACTTCTGTCTTTGTGAATGAGCTGGAGTCCTTTGACCAAGGTAAGGGAAATTATGGTATGATTATTGCCAAAATATAACACTCCAGTGATGGCAAAGTAGATTTCAGGATCATTACTACAGGCTTCAGTGTCACATGATTCTTTGGGAATTTGGTACACAAGAAACATTTTGTATTATGATCAAAGTTCAAAACGATTGTGCTGCTTAATATTTTTTTGTAGAAATAGTGATACATCTTTTTCCAAGGAACAGCTTTTATTTAAAGTTGATATTTTTTAGGCCCCTTCCTTTCAGGAATGGATAACAGAACTAGGTAGAGTGTCTGCATTTGAGAAAATGTCTTATAATCAGTTTGATAACGCGAATTTATATTATAAGAAATGGTTCAGATACTTAACCTATTTGGAAATTGGACAGTAATCATTGAGTTAGAACCATGCTCACACTTGAAAGTGAAACTACGATGCTATATGTATGTATGCTATGATGTATTTGTTTATTTATTTATTTATATATATATTTTTTCTTTTCTCTCAATATGGTTTTGCCAGAAGTTGTCTTAATCACACTTAATTGTATAGTGATGTTGTGACCAAGTCGGGTGGGAATGGGTGGGAAAATTTTAGGGTAAAAAAAAAAATGTTGATTCTATACATATGTTTTGTGTGGCACCTTTGACGATACTGTGAATCAATAAAAAAACAATAAGTCATAAAAAAAATTGATATTTTTTGGAACAATGTAAAAATCGTTCTCGTCACACTTGAACAATGCGTTCTTGCTGAATAAAATATTTATTCATTTTAAACGCAAAAAATTTTAAAAGAAGTCTTACCTTTGAAAAGTAATCTACATATTGTAAACGTTTTTTTTTTTTTATTATTCTAAGATAACCACATCTAAGTGGGACACACCTTTAGTGTCCTATTGTTGTGTGGTCTATGCTGCTACTTGTGTAAAGAACTACTATCCTTTTTGTCCTAAGTAGAGCAGTGCGGTCCTATTTACCTGACGGAAAGGTAGATGGGCCATAAAGATGCATTTTGACCCTACAAGGTCTTTCAGACTGTATGGGTACACGGTGGCCAAATATATCAAAGTATTCACTAATTCCATGCCACACGTAATTAAGCTTTGTGCATTATAATAATAAATCATTTTGGTTTTCCTTCATTAATCCATTTATGTTCTTAGTGATGAGATCCTCAGTGTCACTAAGAAAAAACATTGACCAGACATGCTCTCTGAAAGATTAACTTATAACTGATTTGCCGACACCCAGTCAATATTAGAACAACATGTTTGCACTTATTTGTATGGTTATTTCAGCTGAAAGATCATAGACGAATGCACAGTCCTTTTCTCTGTTTTTCATGTTTTTGTCAACCCTGTACATGTATATATGTCCACCGTACTCTTGTATGACACCATATGGATGGAAGTCTTCAAACTGGGAAAAAAATCCTTATTGATTGGAAGTCCTTGAGCCTGTCTGGTTCTTACCAGATCCAGACAGGTACTTAGACACAAAAAGGAAGCCATGGAAAAGGAACTTAAAATGTCATTATAACTTCGTTGTGTTTTTCTATTAGAGATGTCCAATAATTGAATAAATCAATTAATATCATGTGAAATATTGATCAACATCATACAAGGGCTTATTGGTGGTGTTCTTAATAGGCTATCTGCACAGTGAACATAAGTTTATTGATCCACAAAGTCCGCGGTTAGTAGTCATTAATTTTTAATGTGTATGGTGTGTCTGGACTCAGATGACCCATTAAATCAGGACAATATTTAAGTGTCAAAACACTTTTATTTTTATTTTTTTCAATCATTCAGATGTTTGTGGAATATTTAAGCACAACATTTTTCTGCATTGATGATAAAACAAAATTTTGAGCACCAAATCATTATATTAGAATAATTTCTGAAGGAAAGACTGGAGTAATGATGCTGAAAATTCAGCTTTGCATCACAAAAAAAAAAAAAAAATACATTGTAAAATATATTAGTTTTATTAAACAGTTTTATTAAATTCTAATCAATAAATTACATTGTAAAATATACTAGTTTTATTAAACAGTTTTATTAAATTATAATACAATTTGATAAGCGTAAGAGTCAATAAGAACTATGTTTATTGACAATTACATATAAATTCTATATTATTTTGTCTATATTTAAACAATAAAAATAATCACTTAAAATGCTAACTTTGAAGGACTGTATGAAAACGAATACTCACCTTGAGATATGCTTAAAATTAACATTTCACAGTGTAAATTATTTGTTTTTAAGTGAGCATTAGGTAAAAGCAAAGGAAATCTAAATGTAAAAATAGCAGATAATGATGCGGATAATTAAAAAAAATAGCTAATTTCTGCTGATATCCATGTACAGCCCTATTTTTAAATATATATTAACTTAAAATAAATTGTAAAAGTGTCACCTTGTGCTGTTGATGCTACTTTTGTTACACTTTAAAAACACACTTGAGACTGCTAGTTTTGCTTGTTTTAATGTAAGGAAAAGTTGTTGTACGTGTTGAATATGTCCTTGAGCCATTTACATCACAGCCCACCGCCTGCTTTAAGCTTAAGCTGCAGTGGGCTCTCGTCACCCTCCTGTCCCCTGCTCAACTTGACAAATCTTCCACCCTTCTGGCCTGACCTCCATCTGGGCCACATACACTGTAGCATGGGGCAAACACACTCCCCAGAGGTGACATCCCATCATTCTCACGGCCACCATCCTACCATGTAAATCACATCTCCCATTGATGTATAATGGAGGTTTCATCTACTGCTGGCACTGTAATCACTGCTGTTCTGATACCATTGGCCCATATTTTTTTCTTCTTCTTGGCCTTTTGTCTTTGCCTTAGAGCAGAGCTTGACAGCTCTCAAAGGTGTTGGCCTCAGCCGTTACCTCTCAACAGCGTTCAAACTTTAGTTCATAATGGCCGAGGACGTTGAGGGCACATTAAATAATTGGCCATTATTCACAGCCTGTAGGGAGCTTTTGCACACATGGCGTTGTTTGGTGTTTTTTAATGTGGAGAAGGAAGGTTGACAGACCTTGACCCCATTACGGAGGTTAACGTTATATTTGTAATTAAACTGGATCATTTTGTCTCATGAGAGGAAATTATCACGCTTCACAGAGTATAAAATGTGATCATTCAGAGCAGAGCTTTTCACTTCACTGCTTTTTGGATGAAACAAAAGAAAACATTGCTTCCTTTATTTGCAAAATGACTAAGCTTTTTTTAATGTTGTACATTTTAAAAATATTTATATATATATATATATATATATATATATATATATATATATATATATATTGGTTTTTGGCTTTAGGAATTTGTTTTAAACATTAACTTCATTTAATTTATGCAGATGTTTTTGTATGTTACAGTGCCTTCGATACAAAATTCACTTAGATTATCTGTACAAGATTTGTTTTTTCCGTCATGATCATCTTTTACTCGCACCTTGTTTTGTTCTTTAATATGAGCTGTACTCTTGGATATGAAAAGGTAAACTCAATGAACTGGACATGACTTCAAAGGTTTTGTGCTGTATTTGAGGCAGCGTGTACCCAAGCATTGCACAGCAAAGGAAGCTGTGAAAGCATTGTTAGGGACGGAGGGTTGGGTGATGTTATAATAACTGCTTGTGTTTTGGGTTTGGGTGCTTTAAAGGTGCACTATGCAAGAATTGCACCTTAATTTAACAGCTTCAAAGTCATCTCGGTGGTAAACAAATTCATTGTAGGGCGAATCATCCTGGTAGTAAAGTTTGGGGAGGGGGTGGGGGCGCTGCTGGAAAAACAACGTAACACACATCAACCACAACATGAAGCACGAAGACACTTGCGCGCATTTCATTCGTGATACTCAACGATGGAAAAAGCAAAGAAAGCACGGTCTGAAGTTACTAGGAAAAGGAAAAGAGAATGAGCCTCTGCTCAACCCGTAAATAAATGCATCGATATGCAAGTTCTGTTTCTGCTTGCTTCTACGGGGCCATAACATAAGCTACAAGGTAATGGGGCATTTTATACATTGTCGTTTCTTTAGAAATAAATAAAGGACAAATGGGGTCTTCAAACGCCTCAGCTGTAAAGTTATTCGCTGTCAAAGTGATGCCAAAATGAATGGGAGTCAATGGAAATGCTAACGCAAGTGAATATCTGCTACAAGATGGCAGCTCCCACGAGGCTTCAACTTCCGTTCGATGTATTACCCTCGGCAGAGACGCTCTGCTTTAGTGGTATTTACGCCAGTAACGTTAAATACAAGTATCCCACAGCGATTTTAGAGGTCGCCGTTTGACAAAAACGAAATTCCTGCATAGTGTGCCTTTAACTAGCAGTGGCTTGTAGACAGGCGGGTGCCTAGTCACTGAATGTTTGTTGCTGCTGCAACAGTCTGCACCAGTCTTGATTAATCTTTTTTTTTTCTTCTTCTTTTTTTTTAAGGGGGATGCGACTAGTTAGGTGAGGAGCAATCTATAATGTAATGGATAGCTAATCCTCATTTTGGTTAATCTGTCTGTCATGTCAGCATCTTGTGCTGGCTTTGATGCCAGTTTTTACAGCCCAGATTCAGAATAAAAACCCTTATGGGCTGAAGAGGCTCTGTTAGAGGTTTAGACCTATAATCTCTGACAATAATTGGCTCATGAGCAGACAAAGGTATTAAGGAACACATGAACATCAAGTCTAAGATGCCTCACATCTTTGGTTTTTAAAACGATAACAGTTAAAATTATTAGAAATGTTTGTTTTAAGAATGGGCGCAAGTTATAAAAAACGTTTCATTAAGATTTTTCATTACATGTGTTGTTTCCAACATGTAATCTTCAAGTCTGAAGCTCTGAAGGCGCTGTTGGCCGGTTCTGATCATCTTAGTTCCTAAACATCTCCCCCTCAATCTGTCTGCAGACACAGCTGTCAAATCTTGGCTTGGGTTATAGTTTTGGAGCCCCTTGAACAATAAACCCGGATTTCTTTCAGAGGTTTATTCAGAATTAAACGCTTAATCTGAATTAACAGTTTGATAAGTAGACTAATCTGAGTATAGACAATCTTTGTTATGGTTCATCCTCTGTTGCTTACTTAAAGCCTTTAAAGTGTTTTTTTTTTTCTTTCTGTAATCTGTTAAATCATAGAGGCCACTTGTCAGATAGGTGACTGAGTTTAACCTGATGTGTTATAGTATAAATATCAAAAGTAGTTTGTATTCTTTTGTTGCCAACCAGATACATTTTGCCCTGTTGTGTATTTTATTATTATTATTTTTTTGTTTAGTTTTTTGGTTCATATCTTTTTTTTATAGGCAAATCATTTTTTTCCAGTGCATATTTCTAATGCTGCTTATTCCCATATTCATGTACATAGTTCTAGTTACATACGTATATCTGAAGGTTTGTCGACTAATGAATGTCTCTTTCATGTAGTTTTTTTTAGTGCTGGAGTGGCCATTAGTTTAATCAATCAAAGACTTGGGACTGATTTGGTAACTCCCTATTGTCATTTCCATTAGGTAGAAAATTGATTTCTTAATTATGAGAGAGTAATCATGAGTTGTTTAATTAATACAGTTAAACATTGCTGTTGAAACACATCATGGAATCAATAAAATTGACTTTTTTAATAGAGATGGACCTTATATTGAACCAAGCAGCCTTCTTCTGGAGGTGGGGGGAGTGGTTATCTAGACCTAATGGCCTGTTTACAACTGGTATTGAGATGTGTTTTGTTCGGATCATAAGTGGACGATGCTAAAAACAGGTGTAAATGGGATCTAAAACTTTTTGAGCTTGTCCACTTTCGACCACTTCCAGAGATGGTCAAAAACACATTCAAAAAGATTGCTTCCGTAGTGCAAATGCTCATGTGGTCGAATGCATTCGAAAAGCCACAATTGACCGCCTACTCTTCACCTAATGACTTCTTGTGTAAACATTATGGGAAGCACCTAGCTAGACGGAATTTAAACTTTGTCGGCTGAAGACCCCAGTGAGTCACGCACCCATCATGTTCGGCGAGTTCTTGTGGTTATCAAACAGAAACAAAAGCTACTGCTCTCGTATGTTTCGTATCTTAATGCTAGGTGTAAATGGGGCCTAAAAGAGTTTTGTAAATGTAGCATGTTTCTAGACTTTATATGTACTTTTTCTTCTAGTCACTGTATTTTAAACCCTTTTGGAACTGATTCCCTATTATATAGATAGACAGACCGTTGCATAGATTGAACAGAAACTTATTTTAATAAGATGTGCCTCTTCACAATGACTCACTTGGTTTAGTCCTCAGTTGCAAGTTGCTTTGGATAAAAGTGTCTGCTAAAAGACTAAATGTAAAAAATGTAATTCTTTCTGCATGATTCAGGTAAAAGCACTGTCTGGTAAAGAGCCACAAACAACAGCAAATCAGCCAGACAATGGATAACAGCCTCTCATTGTCCTATTTTGCTGTGGTATTGCTAGACTGCTCATATATTACCTCACATTCCCCTTGATTTGTGATGTAGGTGCCTATAAAGTTGTCTGATTCCTCCATGTGTTTTTGATTTCGCTGTAGGCTAGGTGGAAAGCTTGTGACGTTCACTACTCTGGGAAAAATGTCTCCTCGGTGCTGTTCATAGCGGGGATTACCTGAGCTATGAGCCTTGGCGTTCTTCATGCCATGCTATAAGACCCAGTTTTTAACCATTTTAATTACATTTTAACCCAATTGGCTTTGTCCATATTTGACCCAAAGTTAGGTTAAAACAACCCAGCATTTTAGAGTGTACCCCACCAAAAAATGTTAAGGGGCAATATGTGATTTCCTTGCTGAGTTTAAAGGTGAATCAGTGACTTAATGCCTTGTTGGTACTGTAGATGTTCCATGCTGTTAGTGATTTGCTGTCGTCAAAATGCTGCAGACCAAGCTGTTTTGTGTAATATCGATGCAGGTCATAAACTTAATTTAATTTAGGCCCTTGTTCTTTCCCTCATACTCCACTGTGTGTGTACATGTTTATCTTTGTTTGGATTTTAGAAAAAAATAATACTGGCCCTTTATTATTTGTCTTTGTATTTGTTTGTAGGGCAATACTTGCGTTTTTCAGGGTAAGTTGCAGTGTACTGTTCTGGTTCTTTAAGACAAGCACACAACAAAACACGACCTTTCAGAGAATTTCTAGTTTAACTGCCAAATAGCTTTATACATATGTGACTTTCACAGGCTTCTACCTTATTTGAACACCCATATCTACATATTGTTAAATATTTTGACTAATCTGATACAGACTTACCAATACATTTGGATGCCAGTGGAATTTTTAATAAATTTCAGTCTAAAGGAAACTATGAGGCATAAGTAATAAGTTATATATATACATGACTTTCCCACATCTAGAAATCATACTTTTAAAATAATATTGCCTCATTTATTCAAGTCATGTTTTTCTTCTTTCTGTCTAAAAAAAAAGAAAATCGAATATCAAGACATATCTTATACTGCTATATTCATTATTATTGCATTATTTATTTTGGATGGAATGCAGGTAATTTTCTTATACTTTATAATAATATTAACACTGTACAATTAGGTTCTTTATGTTAGCATTAGTTAATGCCAAAATTAATGTGATATTGCAATGGAGAGTATTTTTTACATCATTTATTAATCCTTGTTCATGTTAATTTGAATACATGAATATATTTTTAATATTTCAAGGGGTTTGAATATACATTATGTATTATTAACAAAAAAACACTAATTTATTTATAAATTAACCTTAAACTAGATTAATAAATGCTTTAAAAATGTTCGGTCATCATACCGGATGCATTAAGTAATGTAAAGTGTTATGTAATAATAATAATTTCATTGCCAGGGTCTCTCCCTATGATGTCCGCATACAAAGCATAAGTAATAAGTTTAATTCATTTACATGACTTTTACACAGGGTTTTTATTTTGACATATGCAATGTGTTAGGGCACCATAACTAAGTAAACAGTAAGCATGTTCTTAACAAGTCGATAGCGATTTCATCAGAGAAACCAATCAATCGTCTACTGTTAAATCCGGCTGCCAGCACCCAGAATGATGGATGCTAGATCTGTTTGTAAAGGTTTGTGTGAAGAAAAAAATATCTCTTGGCTGTGAGAGAATACCCGGCTCCTCCTCTCTCAGAGCTTGCAAATGAGTGAAGGAAACCTAAGTGAAAATTGAATGCTTTAGAAGTGTGTATGCGCGCCTGTTAGCGCATTTGTGTGCCTCGCTAGAATGTAGGTGGTCTGTGGTTGTGTAAATATTGGAGGCTCTGAGACACAGTGTGTCAAAACACGCAGGGTTTCAAGTGCCACGCTAATGAATGGGGGCCACATGTAGAGTGCCACGGCAGTTTGTTTAAGCAAATGAACTCTGCTGACAGACATCTGCCCTAATGTGCAGGCAGAGACAGCTCTGATGCAGGATTTATACACAGACACACATACTAAGGCACACCCTTCCCCTTCGTGCCTCTGTCTAGAGGTGACTTCAGAGGCCTTTAAATGTGGCAGCCGAACAGCAGAGGCACTCCGTGTGTTGACGGACAGACTGTGTAAGAGAACAGGGGTGGGTGAATTATGCATGCACACTTTCACAACACTCAACACTTGCCCTGACTCATCATTAAGCATCATGAGAAAGGCAACTGTTTATTTAGCCTCTTTTGAGCACTTTTATTCCTTTTGCCTTTAATCCAGCTCGGCACGACCCAAGATTGGTAGTGTTCGTTTTAAAATGGATGAAACTGGTTTAAGGCCTTTCAGAGAGGGGAGTAGTTTAGCATGTAGACACAAGCCAACAGTGCTAAATGTCTTAAGGTTTTCAAAGGATTCAGTACAACAAAGATGGAATGAGTTATGAAGAACTAATGAATTGTCATCGGAAGCGCGGCTGTGTAAAGAATTGCTTTCAGCACGAATTCGAAGTGGTTTTTTTGCTGAGTAGTTGGTTGACTTTTATCTTTACAACTTCATTGAACCATGTCTTGTGACTTATTTTGTCTTCTTTCTATGCTTCTTTCTGCTGCAATACATTTTGACATAATCTTTGCCTGAATAGCTGGTAACATTTTACTGTGAAGTTCAGGATTGGTTAATTTATTAGGTAACGTCAGTGTTGTGCCTGAACGCGTTCACATTTTGGGCGAACGTGAACTGAACGTACTGTATTACTGCCTGATGAACGTTAGTGTGAACGCGCGCTCTCTTAATTTAATTTCGTACAATAGGGTGCCACATTTCTATAGAGCCTTCCAGTTAAAACACACGTAAACAGGCCTTAATATGTAGCGAAAAAAAAGACCCAATCTGGCAACACCAGCCACCAGTGTCGCACCGCGGCCACCATTGACAAAGCAGTGAGCGAGGAGGCGTTGTATGATCATTTAAACGGATTTTATGACTAGGTCTGTGAGGATGCGAAAAATCGTACATTTCTGTGCAAACTTTGCCCTTTGATAAAATAATTGTTGTCTGTGGTTGTATATGGGCTGTGGCAAAAAAAAAAAAAACTCGCAACATATGGAAAAAAAGAACTATGAATGAACTAGTTCATTTTAAAATGTGTAAACTGAACGTAGAACTAGTTATAGTTAACTAGGATAACATGCAGGTAACAATCCTTTTAAAGCATTTATTAATCTAGCTAATATTAATTTCATAAGTTTTGTTCATTTTTAAAGGATTAATACTGCATACTTTACTTCAGTTAGTAATTCAAATGTTCAGTTTGTTAACTTTAGTTAATTCATCATTGTATAACACAAATGGTTAAGCATTTATTTATCTAGACTAATATTAAATAAATGTGTCTTTTGTTTGTGTGTGTATTGGCATAGAAGCCATTGCTTGTTTTCCACTGGAATAATTATTACAGTTTATGTTCATTTATACAAAATTAAATGCTAAACGTTGAGTTAACGTTACGTAAACGTTAGTTTTCATGATGCTTAATGCATTAACTAATGTCACCTGTAATGCAAGTTACATTTCCTCTCAGTAAAATCGAAGTTGAACTAGAAACAGGTGTGACCTCCCAAGTCAAAAAGATTAAATACCACCACTTTTAATTCAATGTCTTCCAGCTTATACCAGGAATCACGCCCCAAAAAACAAGATGGTGTCAGAACAGCCCCAAGCTAGAATCTTTGCAACAACAAAAGAGGTGATACCTTAGAAACTGAAAACAAGTCAATGTTGTCATTTTCCGAAAGGATGAAAGACACTTGTGTGGTGAAAGGATCCGTGCTCAGAAGTTTGTGTGCTTTAGCAAGCGAGGGATTACTTATGTAAAATAACAAGGGGAGGTGTCGGCACAGGTGCCTCTCGCTGTTGAGAAGCTCCACTGGCCGAAGTCCAGACACACTCACGCATCTGCAGCTCCCCTCCCTTCCTCTGCGTGTCAGCGCACAAAGCCCATGGGCTTTCTGACAATGAGAGCATCGCTGTCACACCAGGAGAACACCTCGAAAGCAAACACAGTCATAGCTGGCCACAAAAGCGACCAGGGAGCACTGTACTTGTATGCCCCTAAATGCCTTGTTATAGGCACAATGACTTGCAGACCTGGACAGCAGGTGTTACATTAAAGAGCTGCTCTGATGTATTGTGGCCGCCTATTCTCACTAGGACCTGTGTTTGCTTTCTCTTTGACTTTGCAATCACACCCAACAAAGCATTGTTTTTGAGAGCACAGGAAAGTGCAATGATAAGCTTTGTTATCGATTATGAGGTGCCCTCATTCGCGGCATCTCCCTCTTCTTTTTTTGTTTGCTGAAAACCAAACCACTCAGCTTCTGTTTGTCAATTTTTGAATGAGTGTGCTTGAAAGATATTTCAACAATATTCAGATTTGCACCTACAGTATATTTTTATATTTTCAATTATATTGTCAATATAAAATGTAGAATACTTTTTTTATACAAGCATTTTTAATGTATCAACTATTGATTATCAACTAGATTTAAATATTCTAAATCTATATTTATAATTATTTTGTAGATTTCATATGGAGATATGATTTTTTTAATTTTTTTTATTACCTGTTCATCTATTAGGACATTCAATCATTCATTCATTCATTGAAGGCCAATAGATGGCAGTATGCTCCACAGCGTTGCTGTTTTGCCTGCATAGTCTGGCTTATGTGAATAGATTTACAATATCCTTACCCTGCCTTTCATAGTCACTTAGGCAGTTGAAGACCTCTTTAACTGAAGCAGGGTTTTAACCATGTCACAACAAAGATGCACAACTGTCTCTGTTTGACACAAATATGTGCAAATAAGGTTCTGTACAACTGGCATTTATTGCCTCCTTTTCTGCTCAATCATCTCAAACATGGTCACCAATTTAAGATGTGATGTCAACCATATACCCCTGAACCTTTGAACTTCTCATTGCAGCTCACTGGCTCTGTCCTGCTGGTATGTTATGACCAGCAGGATATATTTGCTGTGTACAGCCTCAGAGGCTTGGACAGAGGCACATGCTTGAAGAACTTAGCTCTCCTAAAGCCCCAAGAAGGGTTGTGTGACAGCAATCTCTCAACCTCGCAATCCTCTCCTGCTATGTGTTTATGCTATTAGCTCAGGCCGGGAGAGACAAGGGACTGCTATTAGAAAAGAGAACATGTTCATAATTGCCATGTCCTGCAGCACTGCTGAGCTGTATGTATTTGTGAAGGCCGTTTGTGGATTTAGGAAAGTGTCGGAGGCGTTAAAGCTTGGGATAATGAGAAGGCAAACAGGATTATTGACAGAGACAAAGGGAGCTTTAGAGGTGTCTCCACTACTGTGTGAATGTAGTACACACTCCCAGTGCACTGGGAGGTACGTAAGATTAACACAGATATGGTTGAAGCTGTTAACCCTGTCGTGTTCAGGCGGATGCTTATAGAGCTACATCACGAGTCATATGACCCAGATATAACCATTCCCCTCGTTTTTAGGGTGCTTTATTTGAATGTGCCATCATTGTCTGTTAATTGGCTTTCATTCGTGACCCACTTTTTGCCCGTGAGGCCTCCGCTCCCCCGTTGTGCATCTCCAGTCATGTGTCCAATTGTGCAGTGGAGGAGGGAGGAGGGCCGGTGCATCCCTGGGTTTGCCGATTGGATCGTTGCGCCATCTCTAATTACCTTCCTCTTTGGGAACGCCAAGGTGTCACCAACGTGCTCACTTCAACCCGTCATTCTTTTCCCCATCAGTAGATGTCTTCCCACCCCTTTGTTTTACATCTCATTTGATTGCAGACAGGGGGTGCTGTTCGCTAACACTTCCGCACACCTCTTTATATATATTCAAATAGATGAACTTTCCTCTCTACGATTTGGGAGAGCCGTGCGAAGATTTACTTTATCTCTAAGTGGATGATATTTAAGCTCGCCTATTTTCTTCACAAATGGTGCAGGGACATCTGCTTCTGAGTCTCATCTGATAGAGTACCAGCTGTTCAAACTTCTGGAAGCCTCCACCAATCAGCAATGCAAACACAAGCAAATATCTCTCTTTTGTACCAGGCAAATCATTTGTCTGTCCTAGCAGTTTTCACCAAAAATGCTTCGTGTACCAAAGCAAGCTATTGTGGTCTGACGTACTTGGGAGGATTTTGGAGTTTTAAAGTGTCTAAGGGAAGATTATGAGCACACATCGCTGACCGCTCAAAACTAATTGAGTGTCTGAAACAACATGGTTTCCCAGGGAGGATTGACTTGTTGTTTTATAAGTGTTAGCTAACATCATCTTGACAGCACAAAGAGATCCCTCAGTGCCCATGTCTAGACCAGCACACCTTCTTAGGCCCAAAGTCATCTCCTGGTATTTTAATCCAGAAAATACAAATTTTAATCCACACACACAAAAATAATTTTCTTAGTTTTATTAAATCAGTATTACAATGATTAGTATTTTGGTCAGTATTATGTTCATATTGTTTTTTTTTAGTTTAAATGTAACACACTCTTACAGTGATTAAACTTATATTTTAATTTATGTACATTTATGTACAAGTATAAGTAATTGATTTAATGAATTTTAATCAGTTGTGATTTGGGAATGTCCCTTTTTCACCGTAAATTTTAAGGTGACTTGCGATTAAAAATGATTTTACTTTTACAGAAAAACATACATTTAACAGTTATTATCAATAAAAGTGCTTGTATTTTTCTGTAAAGTATTTAAAATTATATTGGAATTACATTTAAATTACCGGTAATATTTAAGCTTTAATTAGTTAACCAATTATTAGGTTTTTACTGTAGCAATTTTGCTATCTTTTTTGTAAATTTCTTTGAAAATTACAATCATTTTTTACAGAATGTTTTAGAGGAATAAAATGAGCCTCAACATCCCAGTGTGTTTATAAGTGATAGTAGAGGTGAGATCAGGAGCAGTTTTCACACGGTAAGGCATGTTTGCTCGTCTTTGATTTCAACAGCAAACAGTTATTGTTTTTCTGATGACAAAGGAATAAAAATGATTTTGAGTCACGCAACTCCACGTCTCCTCCTCTGCTATGCTCTGCACAACAGCCTGTAGCTTCATAGCTCCACTTAATCTTGCTCATGAGCAAAAATTTAATTGCCGGCAGTCAATATTTACCTGACTAACTGTTGAGACACATTAAAACGCAAACTTAAGAGTGATGTTTTATATTAGTAATCAGATTGCTAATGGCAGTGAGGGTGTTACTGCTAAAGAACAGAGAAAGCCCAAGGATTCTCCTTCTCACACATGCTGTCACATGAACAAAAGAGTTGTGTGCTCTCTCACTCTTGTGCTCACAGTGCATAAACAAACACACAGCACAAAGACCAATAGGGGCAGAAGCTATGAGAGTAATCCAAAGAGCAAACAGGGGCGGGGAGCAGGGAGACATGAGCGTAGCAGTGAGTTTTGGGAGAGGCTAGAAGTGTATGTTCCTACAGGCTTCACCAAGCCTATCTAGTCAGATTCTTTTTAGGCTTCACCAAAAGAGTGTTTAATAGGTCAATATTTGATTGATTGATTGATCGATTGATTGATTTAGATTAACACCATTAATAAACAGTTAATTTTGGGTCAATATTTCCTTCTCGATAGTAAGCACAAGATAAATATGAATAAGTGATTCATCGCAGAGACTGCCACCTGTCACTAACGATACTATTAATACTCTTTTCTCACGAAGAGTGTTTATATCATCTCAGTGTCAGTCATCAATTTTCAACAGCTTACATGATGCTTTCATTTATAAATGATTGCTTTTACAGTAATATTTCTGGTTCATACCTGTACTTGTATTTTGTATAATAACTATCCTCCGTGCACTTGTTCTCGAGGTAAAAGCTTCAACAAAGCTAAAACTGACCACTGATGGATTTATTATTTATAGATTTGTGTGCCTTGAGTTCACAACATGCTTTTTCAATCATCTTTGTGCACGACCGGATTGTTTGTCATGCATGTTTAGGACACTGACAGGATGTCAACTAAGCCTGCACTTTAGACACTATGTGCTAGTTCACTCTTGTGACACAAGGATGTTTGCTGGTTCAATCCGGATGAGGATGAAGAATTGAAAGAGACAAGCTGTTGCGTCAGTTGGGGGATAGATCAACTTACCCGATTCGTTCATGCCCTTTAGATAATTTATAAACGAATCACACTGACCTAGAGAGCATGACCTAATAGAGCAAGTGTTGCATATTTTTTTTCACACTTTGCACTGCAGCTTTAAATATAAGAATGAGCGTTTAGTGTTTCGAGCTATTATGTTTTACTTGATAAATAAGCTCAGATGTCTTTTCATAGCAGTAATGTTCATTTGTCTGTCATTGGGATGTTGTTCATGCTGGTTTGATTATTAAACTGCTGTATACGACTTTCCTTCAATGACCTCTACTTTTTAGTGAGTCTACCTTGATTCTTGTTTTGGCACTCGGCAATGTTAACTGGTTAATTTACCCGATGGTTTATGGATTTTTTTGGATGGACATAGCCATGTCAACCAACCACTGTGCATTCATAATGCACTTTACAGAGGTGAAGAATAAACTAAGCAATATATGGACTGTGGTGTGGGCCATTGTGCCAAGATTTGACTTTGTAACCAGTGATTGTGAATTGATTTTTTTGTAATGCATCAAAGATCATTTTCTGAAATTTATTTAGGTCACCCGACTCCACCCTCATTCCGGTCTAATATCAAGTTTTGATATTTTAAGGGTAACATTCTCAGTCGTTCTCGACATCCATCTGTGTCAGATTCCAAACCATGCTGTACCTGACCAGACATGCCTTGCATTGTTGGAAGTTGTCTGGAAAATAAGATCTAGACATGAACCATAAGCAAAGGTCAATAAGAATATGACCTCTTTGACAATTAACTGTATGACCTTTATGAGTGTGGATACAGCATGTAACAATGTTTTCCATGTTAGTTGGGTTAGTAAAATGGAAACAGTGTCTAATTGAAGAGGAAAAACTTGGTCAGCATGTCTGCAAGAAGTAAAGACATATCAAACCACTGTGTTCAAACCAGCAGGAATTTGCAAATAAAGTTGAAAACAAAAAACCATGTGGGGGGAAAAAAACAAGGAGACTTATTGCGCTGTATGCATTCTTTTTTATTTGCTTTCACTCTCACTCTGTAGTGTTTTTGGCTGGACTTGAGTGGGTCTCATTTCCTTTGTCCTAAGATTCTTTGTTAATTAATGGTGAAGAGGTTGTGTAATTGGATTTCTTTGTCATTAGTTTATGCAAGGGATTGACAATGTCGTTTATTTAGCTTAGATGTGGTGTCTAATGCCTTGTCAATGACGAAATACACTGACACACTGAAGGTCAGTTTCATGGTTGATTTCGTTTTGGTTGTGTTTTGCGGTAGGTAGCATGCCATACGGAACCATTGCCACTAAACCAGCTTTAACGAAGACAGTGGGGCTTTAGTCAAACGGGTTGGCGCGTATGGTTGGTTTGCGGAGAGATTGTGAGATTGTGGTTAGGTCACATGTAAACTACGAGGAAGAAGCAACCTCAGCAGCAGGAGGGATGTAAAGGTCAGTAAGCTGGGCTGAGTTGAGTGAGGTGACTCTGGGACACCCTCTTGACGTGTCGTGGGCTAGTCGACAAAACACTGAGGATGGAAGGTGCCCACTTGAAGATCCTAGAGATGTCCCCTACTCAGCTCAATCCAGACGGTTGTCGTGCTGGTCCACTAGGGAGACCACACTGTAGTTGCAGTCGTTGAATGTGCTGACGCGCCAAGTACACTGCAGAGGTTAAAGCCGGACAGAAGGAGAGTCACGTCACCATATGGAAAGAAGCGTAAAGCATAGGTTACTGTAAAGCTACATCTTAGTTTTGCCAAGTACAAATCAGCATGAAGTTTTACTCTCGTAATCTACTCTCGTATAATTGAAATCGCTACTAAAGTAACATTCTTCTGTTGGGAGGAATGTGTTTTCATGCTTTGTACAGCCTGTCAAAAGGTCAGATTTCTATGAGATATGGAAGCATGTTAGTACAGCATGTCAAATTTGATGACATCAACCATCTATGAAACACTTTTAGTTTGTTTTATCACTCTTAGTTGAGTTGAGGTGGTACCATATCTTACCATATGTGCATATTTCAACATTAAATATTTGAAATAAAACTAAAATAAATATAATATAAATATTATTTAAAATATTATTTAAATCGTTTCATTTTAAATATAGAACAGCTTGATTTTTAAATAAACTGAAACTGAATCATTTATATATAACTTGTGTATCATTCCCTCCACGTTTTAATTTACAATGACATGCTGACTTAAAAATCTCTAATTATTGATTAGCTTAATTGTTTTTTGTTGTTGTTTTAGCTAGTTACTTGATCCTACTGCCCCAGTACAAATATATTTTTTATTTTCATCTTTTAACGTGCTTTGAACATCCAGAACATCTAAAAGAAGCTACCAGCTGCAGAAACAGAATCCAGACAGTCTTTTTGTGTATGTTACAAAGTAATCAGCTTTGCTGTCTTTGGTGGCAGACAGTTATCTGTGCCATCAGAGAACAGTCTGTGAACTGGCATCTCATTCTCAGTACTGATTCCACTGCCTGCAGCATATTTGCCTTTTCAAACAGCCATCTGATGTTTTACACTTCTCAAGTCTTCAGTGGTACTGTATTTTTAGTAATTACTTAAGAAACTACTTTAGCCAGAAAAAAAGATAGATTTCCCTGCCTGTGATATATATATATATATATATATATATATATATATATATATATATATATTAGGGCTGTCAAACGATTAATCGAATACATATGTGGGTGCACTGTGTATAATTGTATATATAAATACACACACATGCATGTATATATTTAAGAAAAAAATATTATTTATATATAAAATATTGCTATTTATATATAATATGAATTATATAGAAATCTATGTACAATATATACATGAAAATATTTCTTAAATATATACAAGCATGTTTCTGAATTATATATACAAAATAATTATACACACTGTACCCACATACATTATGTAAACACAAACTTTTATTTTGGATGCGATTAATCGCGATTAATCGTTTGACAGTCCTAATATATATATATATATATATATATATAATGCTGGTTTGATTATTATATATTTAATTGATTATTATATATTATATATTTATTATTATTAATATATATATACCCCTTATAGATATATATTAATAATTGTATATTATACTAGGCAGCCAGCTGCCTGGAAATAGAGGTCCTCGTGAATTGGGGAGGAAGTATTTGAGACCACATATAACCAGCCTTGTTGCTTTAGACACTAAATTATCATAATACTCTTCATAACAAACAAATTATATCTACCCAGCACGTTCAGTTCTTCTTGTGTGTGGATGTTTTCCTTTAAGTCAGCGAGAACTTGGATTTTGCCTTTAAACTATAATTATGCTCATTGAAGTGCAGGATTTTAGGAGACGTGTGGGCAACTGCAGCAGTTAAGTAATTTTAAGAAATAAATCATGAACTGAATAGCACTTGATATAAATATTTCTGTGACAGAAACAACATTTTTTCTGCTCTCTTAGACATTTTCAAACTTATTTAAAGTGGACTTACCCTCTTCAGCTTTGTTTGCGATGCCCTTTAATATACAACCACCCACAATACTGAAGGCCTGTTGAGCCATATAGGGCATTAGAAAGATAATGTGTGCTCTGGCACTGATCATGACAATGGCAGCACGACCTGACATTAATCTTGTGACTTTTCATGCGTTCTTCGCATACCCACCATTCCTCCAGTGTTTCAGTGGTGTCCAAGCATGACAGGTAAAAGGTGCATCACCCTTCATTCCGAGTCTGAATGCAGACGTCTCTGTCAATTGCCACTTTATCCATTTTGCTTGGCTAGGGGGAAAGGTAGAAACATTGATGCTGATGTAATATAGTGTGCTTCCCTAATCCTCTGAATACCTGAATTTGTAATCTTTACCTCTATAAGGGAGTCAAAACTAAATTGAGGGCACAAAAGGTCACCTCCACAAGACTGAGCAGAAAGCCCCCAGCTGAGATTCAGG
The DNA here is from genome assembly GCA_038021265.1 of Cyprinella venusta. Lineage (NCBI taxonomy): Eukaryota > Metazoa > Chordata > Actinopteri > Cypriniformes > Leuciscidae > Cyprinella > Cyprinella venusta. The sequence continues at coordinate 13,145,454 of CM075881.1, read as the reverse complement.
ATTGATGTTGAACATCAATGTTTATGAATGCTCAGAAACCATTGGCTTTGAAAAATAAGTTAATATTGGGTAAATATTGCTGCTGAAACTTTACTTTATTAGCTTAACTTCCATTCGTTTTTATATGAGAAAATATTCTTTCCTGTGACCTATAGAGCGTGTCATTTTCCTGTATAGCCACTCCACAGACCCACTTTTTAGTTCATCTTGTCAGCATGAAGCAGTAAACACCTGTTCTGACCAAGTTGCTATATCAGCTCAGAACAGCTTTATGTAAGCCAGCAAGGATGAGCTTCAAATCACCTGTAAAGACTCTTTGAGCCTTAACTGAGGACCTTAATCCTTTAGTTTGCCTTCCATCTCGGACTTAGGGCACTTACAGCGCCGCAAGTTGGCATCAGTTTTGGCTAGTGGTCTCTGGAAAGTCCATTTGTCCTTTGGCAAATTTAAATTTTGTTTGTGCTCAACTCACACTTAATCTCATAAATTTTGTGCATTTAGACATCTACTCGCTCTGTTGTCTGTGAAACAATGTTAGAATGCAATTTTGTGCTAAAAGTGTTTATCTGCAAAATATTTGCTAGTTTAGTGTATGTAATACAAGAACATTGCTTTTTCTTCCATAATGGTTTATCTGAATATTCATTATTTGCACTGTACATCTACTTAGATTCCAGAACATAGTCCTTGTTCCTTTTATGAGTTAGATTTGGTGATGAAACTGATTGAGGATGGTGATATCCTGAACCTGTGAGTTTTCCAGTAAGCCCACAGGTGGACGTGGCAGATGACTCACAAATCCAATCTGCTTTAGTTTTATTTTTATTTGCCCGGTGTATCTGGCTAATTAGCATTACAGGCTTTGCTTGACAAAGCGTGTAAAATGACAAACAAGTTTGTATTGTGCTCCTCCTCCTTTAGCCTGGTAATCACATTTCGATGGTCTTATCCCCTCTGTCTGCTCTGTCAGTCACTGGTGGCCTGATATTCTGTAAGCTGTATTTGTCAAACTAAACACTTGATCTGTGCGCAGGCATCAACCGCGAGGCAGAGAATCTCAATTGGGTTTTAAAAAGGACAAATGAATTAGCTTGAGGCTTTGCAGTTGCTTTTTCCAGGCTAATCCCAAATCTTCCCTCACAGTGTATGGGATTACCAGACTTTCCTGGGAACTATATTAAAGTGACAAAGATGATTCTGGAAGACACAGTCCGCTGGTTCTGTCATTATTTACTCACCGTCATGTTGTTCCGAACCAATACAATGGAAGTCAGTGGACAACATTGGATTCCACTTTTAATTGACTTTTAATTGTATGACACTTTTGTTTTTCTTCTTTTTTTTTTGTATTCAGTTTGAACGATATGAGTGTGAGTAAATGATGATGGAATGTTCAATTTTGGGTGAAGTGCACATTAAAACTTAACATTACATTTGCACTGAAAATCCTGTTCATTGTTTTGATAATTATAGAAAGCCAATGACTTTTAAAGAATGTTAGCCACAGAAACAGGAATTACATTATGATTTTACAATCTCATTTCTCTAAAACCTCCATGGTTCTGCAATAACAGTGTTCAGCCAGTAGAGGGGATTGGCACTCTAGATGGTTGAAAACTGGCGGCCATTCTCCCATCCTTATACACAATACCTTGCCTATTTGAATAGACCTGTCCCTATTCATTTTTTAAAGCAAATGACTATTCACTCTAGACAGCCCCTGTTGAGTCTTTTCTGTCAAGTCTTAACTTCATTCATTTGTTATTTTGGTCAAATAAACTGAATATATGCTGTAGTAACAGAACTGGTACAAGTGATGTAAGCATAAACAGTGCCTCAAGCTTAAACAAATTGGTTTTCCACTTCCCTAAATGACTAATGCCTTTAAAGGAGTGCTGATGTGGGAGTCAAAGACTTGTGGAAGGAATCCTCTGTTGTAAACTCAATATCATCACTAATATACCATGTACTCAAGGAGGTCCCCTCAAGAATAAATGCTACACCTTGTCCTCCAAAAAAAAAAAAAAAAAAAAACACTGCTAATTGTCATATGGCTGCAAAATGTGATCTCGTTCCTTTGACCTGTAGTTGCTCTACTGCTGCAAATAAAATACAGAGGTAAAGGGACTCTGTTAGTTTAATCATTGATTGGGCGCTTGATAGATCATGTGTTTGCTGCAAAAACCCTCTTGCTGGTTAGTTTATTCCGTGCAACACTTCCTTCATTCCCTCTTGTTCTTGTGCACGCACTCTAGAGTCTAGGATGCTGTGTTAAGATTGGGGGCTTGTGAAAGGGGCAGCCCTTGGCGTATTAACAGCTGATTGGTTGTCTAGACCCAACAAAAACTCTGTTGAGAATGAAGAGGTGGAGTATTGAAGTGCACGAAAGTATATCACGCTTTCAAACACTAATTCGCCATCCAGAACTCGCTCTTTTCTTTACAACACATGCACTGGCTCACATGCTAAACCATTAGACAAATGTGATGCAACAATGAGCTAAAGTGAAGTCTATGTGCAGTCCTCAAATTTGTATCTTTTTTTGTATTCTGCTTTCATCATATCCTGTTTTCTTCAGTGAAGTATGTATTTGGATACAGATAAACATTTTTCACTTTGCGAAACACTGTTATAATTGGTTAAACAGCCTTTTCTAAAAACAAGCTCCTAATTTGAGCTCGTTTGTTGTCTGTGTTCTTCTGCCATCACGGCACACTATATATCAGGCTCACGGGCCTCCATTTAATCCGATGGATAAAAGATTAATCCATCCACCGTTTCTTTAGAAAACTCTAATCCGCAGTATGTATATAATGCAATTATACATTTTTATTGGTCCTTTTATCCAAAGCCACTCTGTAATGTCGGACCCCAATTTTCTGCAGTTGGGTTTATGTTTTATTGGAGTCGACCAGATGTACCTTTTGATCAATGGATGCCGCCTTGAGTTGGACCGCCGAATCTCCCAATTTGGCCCTCCTCCTGAAGCCCACCCTCTTGTGTAAGATCAGTCAACCCCCCTCCATTCCAATGCAGGAAGACCACAAACAACTCCAGCTTGAGGGATTATGATTTCTTTTTTATTCCAAAGTCACTGAAAGTGCAAAAAACAACTTCGCATTAGACTTGACAGCAGTAATGCCTGCTGCAATGGGAAGGTTATGCACAAAAAGGGCTCCATGTGGTGCCCCTCCCATTTCAGTCGCTCCCTTTTTTCATCCCGAGAGTGTTGGCGGGGCCCACTAAATGCAAAGCTGTCCGGTCGCCCCAGCGGATCTGGCCGCATGTGGATCGAATCAGAATTATCCACTAATTGACTATTTACTGGGCTCCAGAAAGGCCATAATGGACTTGATATTAAATCTTCTCAAAGTACTTAAAGTGTGCTTCTGAGTGCTCCTTCGAAGAGCCGATTCCAAAGTTTTACAAGGAGGAGTGACTTAAGCTGCTGGGTCAGAGAGTTGCCTTGCCAAGGCGGCTCTCAGATGGGATTTAGGGACGACAGTGGGAAGCTGCAAGTGGAGGGCAAGGGAGATCTCCTCCAATGAGTTCCAGATGCCCCTCAGTTCCAACTTGGATACATACTACAAGCTGGAGCTGGAGCTACAAGCTCTGTGAGGCTTAAACCTGGCTCTATTTTAATGGAGATAGACGGCTTTATATGCGGAAAGTTAAATCGCACGAATCTTATAGGTCCAGTTTCTCTTTTTATGTGCTACCAAAGATTGTTAAAAAAAAAAAGCTAAGTTTTGATCAGATGACAATGAGGGCTCTTTTTAAGTGATCCTAGATTTATCAGATGGGATTTGGTAAGGGAGAGTTTTTCAGCTTTTTTAAAGCATATTAAAATACCAAATGACACTTCCTGTACTTGAACCCAGTCAGAAACAGAACCGCACACCATTGAAGTTATGTGTAATTTACTTCGTGCTCATGTATCCTATTGTATGCTATTGGCACTTTATGGGATTCATTCTTGGATTGTGTATCTCTTGGATCCATTCTTGGATTGGAACTCTCATGTAAATCAAAATGTTTTGGTGCATTTCAAAGACCCAGAATCATGTTCTCATTTCCTCCCTTGCTTTAGATCTACTTGGTTTCATCAGCAGTTGAGTTCTTCTCTACAATCAATACCCTGGGACCCATTCAGAGGAATCCGGTGCATTTCTCTATTGTCTTTTAATATCCCTTTTATTTTTAGCACAAGAAAGTAATATTTTGTATGACTGTTTTCCCTTGTGTTCTAAAAAACTGCTTTATACAAATCAACTCAATTTTACTTGTTAAATAAAGTAAGCAAATCACATCATCTAGCACTTCTGTTTATCAATGAATCATAGATGAAAACATAGTTTAGCAGACACTCTTATCCAATGTTACTAAAGAAATCCTTAAGTTTTTAATCTGAACATTATAGCCTATATGGTGTACATTCAGTGTAGCATAGCATATTTATTGATGCATTGTTATTAAAAAAAACTGATTTGACCTTATGGCTGATAACTGATGTATTATAATGAAACATTATTTTGTAAGTAATCTGTTAAAAAAATATCCAACCCACAGTTCACAAAAACACAGCTGTAATTTTACCATCTAGCAAGCAGGTAAGTTGAATTTTGAGTGTTGTCTGTAGATCATTATTAATATGTTGTTAGTTATGTTAATTAATCATCATATAGGCCAATTTGGTTTCATGGTCTGTTCAAACTGGAGGTCTTGGAAACAATATTACATAATGTAATCTCTAAAAAGGTACAGCTTATTTAACGTGCAAACAACAAAAAAAATAACTATTTGTCAGATTTTTGTCAGATTTGTCAACTTAAATGACCGTTTGAGTAAAATCACCACTATATGTTCCCTTACCACATCCTACTTTTCTTCGTTAGAATCACAGTGCTTACCAGTGATACCCCATCCTTTTTTAATTTGACTTGTGGGTGCCTGCCCACGAAGGCTGTTTTACATTGTCGACCTCTTAAGGATTTTCCAACCTAGCCTAAACTGTTCTCTATTCTTTTCTTAATGATCATTTTTAGGCTTCCATCTGGTTGCAAGGAGCTTTTCTGATGTTGCATTGAACTAATCAAACTAATTCAGACGATGATTAATGCCAAACGCATAACTCAAACACTTTACTTGTAGCACATATTGTTCAACAGGCCCTACAATGCATTTCCAGATACAGTCCAAAAAAAAAAGGAGTGTAAGTTTAGGAGCCAATCCAAGACCACTAAGACTTCATGGATATTGTCTCAGTGAGTTTTATTTCAGCTGTAGGTCCGATCTGTATTTAGATTTTTTAGATTTTTTTTTACCACACATATCATTTTTTATCATTTGATTATGGAAGAGGTGTTTTAATATTTAATAGTTTCATTGTTGTGAGATTGCATTACAAAGAAATAGTAGCAATTACATAGCATCAGTACATTAGCAATTCCAGATACATTGTATATATAAAATTGAAAAAAAAAGAAAAAAAAAAACTTTGTTTAAAACTTTATTGCATTATTAGGAAATAATAAGGATCTCTTAAGAACACCCAGTAAATAACCAGTCTTTGGACTTGGCACATGTTTTGCACACTCTTAATATTTCAAGAGGAAAAAAGCAGATTCATTAACTAAGTATGTTTACGTTAACTAAACTAACAACTAAACTTCTCAGTATAATCCACTGATTTTTTTTGCACTCAATACAAAAAGTCTCCCAAGTGTAGCAAAATGCAGTTGGCACATGTTGTGCTATATATAGCGCATTTTGTGCTATATACAAAAATTAAGCCCTGATAAGGTTGCTCTTAAAGGGACAGTTCACCAAAAAAAAAAAAAAAACTTCAATCATTATTTACTCTGCCTCATGTCATTCCAAAATTGTCTTTTCAAGTCAGTGGGATCCAATGTTGCATTAAACTCCCACTGACATTCGCTACAGTATATGAACAAATCCAGCTGACCCATTAAAAAAATATATATTTTGTGTTTCACCGAAGAACAGCTTTGGAATGACGTTTTCATTTTTAGATTAACTATCCCTTTAATGTCAACACTAGTGCATTAAGTTGGCTGTTTGTGCTTGGCTTCACCACCTGCGCATGGACAACAACTCTGATCATATCTCAAATTCCACTAAATATACAGTGCCACATAATGTGGGCTTCCTATACTATGAGGGTAAATAGACTTATGGCTTTGCTTTACAATTTAGCATCATGGCTGTAAAAATAATCTCATTGCAGCTGTTGTTCACAAAGAGGTTGTTTTTCTAAGCTGCAGAGGAATATAGTTGTGGACGGTGGCCGTTTAACTGTCTGTCCAGTGAGGCCCAACACTGCTCAGCCCTGTTTGGAACTGATAGGCTGATTCTCGTGTTGAAGTAGGGCTATGGTTCGGATAGCCTGTGAAATCCCTTTGCGAACGTAATGGCGACCCAGGCTTCCTATGAAAAAGCGAGGAATGTGCTCTGTCACGGGGGGTGGGGTCGGAAGGGGAGGAGGATGCTGAAGATGCCGTCGGTGGCAACACCCGCTGTGTGGTAAACGTGACTAGGTCGGGAGGTGCTGGATGTGGACGCTGCATGGGCGTTGAGTGGTGGGGTACCGCGGAGGCTGTGCTGTTGAAGTGTGCAGTGAAGGGCTGGTATTGCACAGACTCCACCGTTTGCATGCTGTAGCGAGGATATGGCTGCACTGACGCCCACATATTGCAGTTCAGTGACGGGGCAGGGAGGTCATCGGTACCCACTGCGGCCCCTGCCTCTCCCTCCATTCCTCCATACATGCATGCCTCTCTAGAACCTAAAGCCTCGCTGCAGTATGGATGGGACAGCAGAGGTGGATCGTAGGAAGGAGGGGAGCGGAAGTAGTGCTCCTCAGAAACCGCAGAGGCTGTTGTGTCAAGATAGGGTCGTTTGCATCCCAGGTCCAAATGTCTTGCGTTATCTAGAATAAAATATCACATATGAATCCACAAGGTTTGGAAATGCAATAGATTTTGAAAACTGCACTTTATATCTGTCTCGTTATGCTATGCTATGTTACACTATGCTATGCTACAGTATGTTACGCTATGTCTCATTATGCTTTGCTATGTTATGCTATGCAGTTAAATACAGCAAATACATTTCGATTTATGATACCTAAATTCAGTTGCAGCTTATAAAATTATTGGTGTGAATCATTTTAAATGCTACACGTAAATTTATGCATCATATCACTCTAAAAATGCTGGGTTGTTTTAACTCAACTTTGGGTCAGATATGAACAAACCCAAACATTGGGTTAAAAATTTAATAAAAAAATGTAACCCAATGGCTGGGTTTGTCTATATTTGACGACAAGCTGGGTTAAAACAACCCAGCAATTTTTAGAGTGTACGTTTTTCATTTCAGTGTTATTAAAATATGATTAAATTATAGGTAGATTAAATTAACTTTTAGTGAACGTTAGATGACTGCACAGGCAATCTAAATGTAAACAATACAGGAAATGAGCATAGCTGATATGGATTATATAAAAAGGCTGATAACTATTGACCTATAACTGATATACCAATATTATGTGTTCTGAGTCAGGATTAACAAGTCTTTGGTAAATAAGCTGGTTGCCACAGCGCTTTACCTCTGTGCTTAAAGCAGTGGTAAAGAAGGCTGGATTCTCTGCTAGATGGGAAGGAGTGAGAGAGAGCTTCCTGGGAATCAGAATTCGGCAGGGGGGCGCCACTGTCATACTGATAGTGAGAAACCACCTGTGAGTGGCTACTCAGCACACCTGTCCCCAGTTTTCCTGACAGGTGGCCATGTGATGAGATAAGCCGCTGCCGGACCATGTTCTTAGAAATCACAGGGTAATCTTTCCTAGGAAAAGGGGCACTTGATCAGTAAGACTACAATCTTTGGTACATTAAGCAGCATATTTTAAATGATAATCTTACCCTTGAAGTCTGGACACACGCAAATCGCCCTCGTCGCTGCCTCGGAAACCTTTGGCAAAAGGATTGTTCTCAATTTTTAACTGGGTGATCTATGAAGAAACAAACAAGTTAGCGATTGTAGTGCGCTGTACAAATAACTGCGTGTAATTGTGAGACAGGTTCTAATGGTACCTTATGGTTCTGATAGGATGTAACGGAGATGAACGCTGTCTCATGGAAGACATGAGTACAGTAGGCTGTGTTCTTAGATCCAAAGGCATTGTTTTCATCAGCTTTCACAATGTGTAACCTGGGCTGGTATTTGTGCATTGAGTTCAAGATGATCTGTGAACAGAAATGCACGCCTACATTAGGATAGATTGAGAGAGATACTTTCCATAATTTTGCACATGAAAACGTAATAATCTAATTGGTAATCATATGAATTTGCATGTAAAGTTTGGTTCAAGCACATTTAATAGATTTGAAATTTACATTGTTAACGGATTGACAGCACTTTACGTGTAAACAAGTTTAGAGACGTACAAATGTTAACGAAACCTTTGACAGAATATTGAATTAATGGGTTGAATTTGATTTATTGAGCTCTATAAAACATCAAAATATAGCTATACAAATATATGTGATTTAAATTTGAATTGAATTGAATTATCAACATTTTAAAATAAATATTTATTTGTATAGTCCTTTTCACAATTCATATTGTTTCAAAGCAGCTTTATAGAAAGTGCATTTCAGAAATGTACATAGAAAAATACAGTTAGTTAACCATGTATTAATTTAGGGCATAACATATCGCCGACACCGAGTCGTCTCTTCACAATCTCATCGCAGGTGTTGGGGCATCTTAAGTCTCCATAATATAATATTTTATTATATTATATTATTTCATTTAGGCAAAGATCTAAAAATCATTCTAAAATGTCTAAAATTATTGATTTTATATATATGGCAATATTATATTTATATATTCATTATTGTCTATATTTCTAAAGCTGTGCATGTATAAAAACCTGTATGAATGATCTGATCAATATTTCAGAAAAACTGTACATTGACCACTAATGAAGCTGTTGCTACAGTATATGTTAATGAGACCGCATCAATAGATATGTCAAGAGGTTTTGTTCGGTTATATGCGAGTATTCCAACTGCAAGATCCTTTGTGTATGTGTGTTTGATCATAGTGTTCTAGCGGCACCAGTCTGCTCAGTGTGTCCATGTGTCTGGTGTTCAGTGAAGCGTTTAGTTAGGGTCATCCCTAACACAGATCTGTCAGGGCCAATGAGCATCAGGGCCTTTCCCTTTGTTATGTCGACTCTCAGACAGAGAGCGAGGCAGCTTCTCGTTGCTGCACTTTTCGAAGAGGAGTTAGGAGCACTAGTGAACAGAGGGCAACCCCGGGTCAATCCCCCCCATCACAGACACAGACAGTAGCCTCAGCCAAATGAATGGTTTGTGCGCTTCATTTGGTGAGTGCAGACGCATGTGACCTTTGCCTGGTTGGCTGGCTGGCGTCTTGAGGTAATACCCTGTGATGCAAACTGCATTGATGATTCAGATATAGGGATGTGTGCTGTCCAAGTATATTAATCAAGCACCTTTGTCAGATCAATGCAGACTCCGAGGCTGCCTTTCATCTCCGTTTTCTCTTAATGTAAGCTCTATTTTGGGGGATTGTGTCATGTGACCTTACAGCTAGATGGCTTTGCATCGGAAAAAATTCCTGTGCGTTCAGTCCACAGCAAGTTGCTTATAAATATCTTTGGGTGTAGGGTGTCTGTCCGGTCAGTGGTGTAGCAAAAGAAATCAAAGCGTGGTGAAGTGAAGACATAAATAAATCACAATTTAAAAGTAGTTATGAAGTTGAGTACACTAAAACAGAAGAATTTCAATTTCGTCAGGTAATGAAAAGAACTGTTTTCTATTTCAGTATATTTTGAAAGTATAATTAATTTAATAATGTATTGCTGTGATGGCAAAGCTGAAGTACTACAGCCTTCAGTGGCACATGATCCTTCAGAAATCTTTCTGTTATTATCACAAAATTATATTATCAATTTTGAAAACAAATTTTGCAGCTTAATATTTTTGTGGAAACCTGATAATTTTTCAGAATTCGCTGACTATTAGAAAAAGCTTTTTTTAATGGACAACTTTTGTGACATTATAAATCGACATTTACGTGTAATATAAACATATTAAAACTATATTTTTAATCTTACCCCATACTTTTGAAAAACAAAAATATTAAGCAACGAAGTCAAGTCAACTTTATATATCGCTTTCATGCAGATCACATCTAAGCAGATTTGCAGTGAAAAACAGGAATAATGATCAGTGATGAAAACAGAATTCAGCGTTGATTTAGTTTGGTTCAGTAACTAAAATTGGTAAATTATGAAATTAATTCAAATACAATATAAAGCAGCTCTGCAGAAAAGAGGGATGTCATTATCCAGCTCAGTTCAGTTCTCGCCCAATAGTGTCTAAACCTACTTATCTCCACCCCCTGATCCCTAACCCCACCCTTAATCCTACCCATCTCCACCCCCTGATCCCTAACCCCACCCCTAATCCTACCCATCTCCACCCCTTAGATCTGGATCCAACTCTGCCCCTCACAAACTGAATCTGATTGGTTACACCTCACGAGTAATAGCCACTTGCGAGACGGTTGCAGGTCCGCTGGGCAGTGGAGCTGTGTGTGAACGGCAAAATATTCAGCATATTATTGAAGCAGGAATAAACATCACAATCTGATTATCTGTTTCTATGATGACAAGCAGAGTTAGTGTCCCAGTCACACCACTGAGAATGGCCGAAGTTACATACGATGTTGCACTGACTCTATAGAGTGCCGAAGTTATCACGTCATTTGTAGGCCAAAACGCGGAAGTGAGTTAGCATTTTAGCACTCCCGGTTCCCTCACTCTAAAGTCTACAGGATTTTTGCGCTAAATCGCCTGAAATAAGGTCTGTGGTGAACAAAGCCTCTAAATATTTTTTACGTTTTGATCTATGACATAAAACACACCAGTTATAACCTGCTTGTCGTTTTACAAAAATGTATTGTCTACTTGTTTTGTTTTTTTTTTTACTTTATATAGGCTTCAAAATGTATAAATTGTGGATTAGCTTATAAAGATTACCTTGATAGACAAAACGTGTAAAGTTCACAACTCTTTTTTGATTTTCTGCCAATTTTCCAAAAGTTTATGGGGAAAATGCATAGCTTTTCGATCGAGGGAACCCATGTGCCGCTATCTTCCGACTTGTCCTACAAAGTGACGTCATCACTTCAACAATTTTTTTTTTTTATGAATGAAAATTTTTCAAAACACATCCCGCCACCCCCTCTCTGTTTTTTTTTTTCACAAATCGCACCCTGTATATACAGTATAACTTCCTTTATATATATATATATATATATATTTTAAAAAAAGGTAACACTTAGGGTCCAATTATCACTATTAACTAGATGCTTATTAGCATACATATTACTAGGATATTGGCTGTTTAACTATTATAAGCAATAATTAGGAGTTTGGGTCAAAATTCATAATAGTGAGTGTGACCAAAAACTTATATCTGCCATGTATTGATTGTTAGTCATAACATTAAAAATATTGATCAGCACAATTGTAATATCTGTGTATAAGGCTTTAGTGTGTTGTTTTGACTGTGGCTTGTGTTGGTCCACTGTGGCTACAATGGTGGCCTGTGTTGGGGCTCTCAGCCAGCCGTGGTGTCCCTGCTGTTGTGGGCGTCAGTAGAGCTTAAGAACCTCTTTCCGTGCTCATTACTCGCCCTTATCACTTCCTAGGCATTCAACTGATCCTGACAGGCCAACTTTGTGTCATTCTGACAGGTTATGAACCTAATGAGCTTGTTTCTGATGTTATTGCATCAGACAAGCTAGGTCCACAGGCTCCTTTGGGTAGTGCTGCCATGCTCAGACTCCTCTCCTCTGCTCCACTGTTTCTCTTCTCTTTAGAAAGTAGGAGACTCTCAAGATGACCCATACCATAGCTCTCACATGAAGTGTGTTCATTCTGAACCAAACCAGACCTTGAAAGTCAAATTTAATTTGAAGGAAGTTCACAAACTGAAATTGTGTAAATGTAATTTTTCACAAGGACATTTTAATTTTGAACATGTTGGCTTGACAGCCTTGCTTGAATGTTTAAAAAAGTCTTACAGACAGGTTTATGGAATTATTTTACGGATTTTTTTTTTTTAAGTTGCAAAGTTTTTGACCATTTTCACAAAGAGCGCAATAATATTTTGTTGTATGAATATCTGAATATGCAATATATCAAATGAAAGAACAGACTCTGCTTTTTTTAAAGTTTTTATAGAGCTTCATGCATTCTTTTATTTAATAAAGACTTGAATATGGGTACGCAACATTTTGAGCAAAAAGCTGAGAAAATCCCGTTTTTGTCAGATTACATCCAGATTGGATTCAGAATGAAGATCAAAACATGCCGTAGATCTAGTCTATCAACACCCCTAATGCTTGCACAGTCATATTGCATCTTTCTTAATGTATACTTTCTTTTGCATTCAGTTCGTAAACCAAGCCCCTGCCCTACTTTTTTCCCCATAACCATGTATGTACAATAAAAAAAGATCTGTTTCCACTTTCGCTAATTGTAAACAAAAATGAATGCTCTCTTCTTTGCACACTGCAAATCGCACATTTTAATATCAAATTTCTGAATTTGGACACTCACATGCCCGAAAGGATCAAGGTGGTTGTTTGTGAGCTTCAGCTTTTGGAAGGAGACCAGCTGTCTCATCCAGTGGGCCCCTGTTGCAGGAGAGTCTGGGTGGACGTAGAGTCTTCCAGGCATGGCAGGCTCTGCTTTTCCTGCCACCATCCTATGGAAAAGATCAAGAGCAATTTTCTATTTTATTGACACTGAAAAGGCACCAGCAACATTTGCAAAAGACCTACAGCTTGAGCTTTTAGTTGTTGGTTTGGTGTGGTGAATAAGGCTCAGTCTCCAAGAGTTTCTTTTAGTACTATAGCCTTCCAGCACCTCTGACATCATGCCATAGCACTTTTAAAAGGAAAACTTTTTCTCACTGTCACACAAATTCTATAGGATATAGCAGCAGGCTACAGAAAGGCTTTATGCATAACATCTGCGCATTAATAATCAGGGCATGAGAGGTTAGGTCCAAAACATTTGGGAATACTTCCCAAAGACTGGTTGCTGCTTTGACCAAAACATCACTGCTAATTGTGTGCCTTGAAGGTGTTGCTGAAGATCTCCAGAGCCAATGCTGGCAAATGGTGAAATTCCTGTCTATCCCACAGATTTTGAAAAATGCTCATAAAATGCTTGTTCTCGTGACAAAACATGCAATTCATTGAGATGTGCGTGCCATCGTTATTTTGTTTAGTTTTCTTCCATGATGGATACATGCAGATCTGACTTATTTGTGGTGCTGATGGTTGCGTGGGTGAATAGTGTGTATATCTAGTGGCATTGGCACTGAGGTGCAAGGTCAAAAAGAGGACAGCATGCATAGCCCAGTTGTTTTAAGCCCATTGGTTCTGACAGACTGCTGTGGCCTACAGTTATTAACAATGTCCTAATGAAAATCCTGTGCCAGAAGTAGCATTGGATGGATAAACTGATATAGGCTGCATATTGTTTGCTTATAAATAATTAATTTGAGTTTCCTTCAGTGTTGGCCTTTGCAAACATGTTTAATTGGATCAATTATCATTTTAAGAAAAGTGTTGGAAACAAGGCCATTATATTCAATATCACAAGGTATCAGTAAACTTTTGACAATCATTACTTATAATATAATTATTATTAATATTAGAAATGTGTTTTAATATTAATAACATTAAAAGTCCCTTTTAGTGTGTTAAAAAGTGTGTATCTGTACTATGGATATGGATTGCGGCATTTGTCCACTCATGTGGACAAATTAAGAAACATAGAGGAGACAGCAGAATATAACCCAGAATATAATAATAAAATAAGTGTACTTGAGTGCACTTAAAAAACACTTAAATACAAGAAAGTATATTTGTAGAACATTCTTTCTTTTTGTGCTAAATGAAAGTGTAAAAATTATACACTATAAATACACTAATTTAAAGTATACTTTTACTCAAGTACTTCAGTGTAATTGCTAAAGCATATTAAATACCATTGATATTTTAAATGTATTTTAGTGGAATGTTTTTGCATTTGAATATATTTCTAACAAGTATATTAGATGTACATTGGCAATAAATATATGCTTAATTACACTTTTAAGAAATATGCTAAACACAAGCATAATTTTAATATATTTCAAACAAATGCACTATAAGTACATTGGTAATAAATATATACTTAATTGTACTATTATGATATATGCTACACGCAAGCATATAGTTTTAATATATTTCTAAACAGTATACTAAAAGTACATTGGTAATAAATATATGCTTAATTCTACTTTTAAGAAATATGCTAAACACAAGCATAATTTTAATATATTTCTAACAAATGCACTATAAGTACACTGGTGATAAATATATGCTTAATACTTTTAGGAAATATGCTGAACACAAGCATAATTTTAATATATTTGTAAAAAATTATACTACAAGTACTTTGGTAATAAATATATGCTTAATTACATTTTTAAGAAATACGATTAACACAATAATACAATTTTTGTGACGTTTTAGTGTATTTAAAGAAAACTTTATGTTGCTCTTTAAGAACATAGCAAAATGGTTAAGCTTTTTGGTTAAGCCTAGGTGTTTAAAAAGTATGTTTAAAGTACTTTTTAAACACTTAGGGCTACTGCAATATATTTTAATATTTATATATTTATAATTTTAATATTTTTTGGGGGGGAAATACATTCATAATGTAAAAAACTTATTACATTTATAATGTAGAAAACTGTATTACGTAACAGATTTTGATGTGATAATTCTTCTCATTCGTTTTTGTATACATTTTTGATAGCCCTGTTAGTTTAAATTAGGTTTAAGAAATATATTTGTCTTATTAAGGAGGGACTTTTATTTTGACAGGGACGAAAAGGAAGTAAAGGGAGAGTACGCGGTTGATGGCAGGAAAGCAAAGGGGGAGAGCAGTTTTAAAGGCTATTAAAGTATAACAGTAGGGGTGTAACGAATCACTCGTTTTCTCGATGCATCGATTATAAATCCTGACGATGCATCGATCCTAAACATGTATTTTGAATCGTGAATAGTTTATTTACGTGAATAATTGATTTAAAAGGCTAAGAATCAAATTAATCACGATTTTCTAGCGATTCAGTGGTTTAAAATATATAAACACAACCTTAAAGTGTGATGCATTTGATTGGTTTCAAGCGCTCACACACCCCTGATTTCTCACGCTGAAGAAGTCGGAAGTAGACTCGGTCAAATGCCTGAAAGTTGAGTTTATCTTTCTACCTGTTGAGCCACTCGTGTCGTGATCAGCTTGTATTACCGCAAGTTAGTTAAAATCTCCCGGAATCTAGAGCGAGCGTGCATACGAGACAGAGGTTGTGCCATAGACAGTAAAAGAAGGGTTGTGCCCCAAACCACGTATCGCGCGTGCACACACGGCTGCACGCTCTAGTCAGAGAGGGAAAGCGAGCGAGAGACCACCTTGCGTGTACGGAGAGTCTTTCCATGTAATAAATGAATGAAAGCATTTTATTTCATAGTGCCGACGCAATGCCATGGCAGCTTTATCAATGGCTTGAGCGGTTTGCCTCAAAACTATGGCTTTCTCGACAGAGAGCTCAGCTGGAGAGCTCAAACATGGACTGCTCAAAAATCTGTAGGGACCGAGCGCGAGCAAAATCCAGTGAAAAAATGTTAACGAGTGCACTGAGAGGACGCAAAATGAAACTAATGAAAACATCTCCATTAATTTGTGCATGTAGAAGTTGTCATTTAATGCAATACTTCAAAAGCCTTTTTCAAAATATTGGCTACTTAAATAGGTAGGTTTCTACAAATGCTAATTTGTAGGCCGTTGAATTTTTTTATAATAATATATTCATTAAAATTAAAAACAAACATGAACTAACATTAACAATGGACAAAATCCCCACTATCTGACCCCCGAAGGCCGCTGTGTAGGCTAATTCAAACCCAGACAAAGACCTATTGGGTGAAGCATTGAAGGGGCGCTCCTGTAAAAAAATAAAGTGGGTGAAACTTCCGGTGAGGCGGCGGAAGTAGCATTCCAATGGTATTTTGTGTGTTAGTTATCGAAGAGGTTAGCTGTTTTTCGGAGAGTAATTTTACTATTTAAAGACGCAAATCTTTGAGAGATGTCCTTACGGAGCTCAGGGACATGTGCTGTTCGCGGTTGTATGTATAACCGGACTAAACTAATTCAAATGGCTTAAACGTGTTTTGAACATAAGCTGAAAACGAAATCAGAGTGATCCTGCCAGAGCCCGTCTCTGATCATGCCAACGACTGTAGTTTCCGTCACCTCCCAAAAGACGACGAATCTCCCTGTGTACATTTGTTTAAATTCTTAATATTCTATAAACTCCATCAGCATGTTTGGCTGTTCGCTACTGATGTTACACCTAAACTCACAATCAAAGCCTGAGTTGACAGAATACCAAATGTGCCAGTTAATGTATTCAACAGGGTATCCGCGGGGTCTTGAAGTATTAAAAGGTGATAAATCAATTTTGGGAAAATTAAGACCCTTAAAAAGTATTAAAAAGTCTTATCACGGCTTTATAAAGTCTTAAATTTTGAAAGTATTTTTTCTAGGGATGTAATGATTCACTCGCAACCGGTTGAAAATCGATAAAAATGTGTGACGATTCAAGTCGGTTGAAATGTTAAACGAATCGCGATAAACGTTTTAAACAGCAGGAGCGTTTACTTAATAGCCTACTGTGAAGTTGTGAACCTCGCTTTACAGGCAGTGAGCACACACTGGCGCCGCGCGAACCTAACGAGTGTTTTCACTTCATTCCTAAGGAACTTGAGCTTGTGTGAGCACTCATAGTAATGAACTGAAAACGTTTGGTTTGCTCCGCTCGCGCCGCGCAAGTGTGTGTCATTTGTGCACGCGCTGTCAAACACACGGCGACGGCAAGCGTAGATGTTTACTAATTCAATAGGCTTTATGTCGAGCGTCACGTGACCAAACCGGAAAACGGGTCTCATCGCATCCGCTTGTCAGAGAAAGCGTTAACGGCCGTAAGAACTGACTACGATATCTATGGATTTGTAAGGTAATCAGCTAACCTACCTATTTCACTTTGTTATTGGCGTTTTGTTCCATTTAAATATCTAAACGTTACTGTGAAGAATAAAAAAATATAAAACGTTTAAATATCTGCACATGTGAGGGATATTGGTTATGCTAATCTTTGATCGCTCCTTTTAAGTTATCTTGAGTAAAACCGCAAAAAATTTCATGAAGCACATACAAAAGATCTGGACCGGAAGCGATGAGACCCGTTTTACAGAGAATGCGGAAGTAAGTTGTGCATAAAGCCTATTGGGAGCTGTGGCGGCATTTTGACTCTTCATAGACTAATAATAATCACCACCGTGAGAAGCACATCACCTCCGCTTTCACGTAAAAGTCATTAATACAACAAGTGTGAGAGCTAAGAGGTGCGTTCCATTCGACCGTTAGTGAACTGCGAAGTGGACTTCACAGGGTATTTCGCCATCTTAAGTGAGATTCCAATCCGAAGGGAACGAACATGTTCAGTTGGAAGGGCACTGCAAACGGTGTAGGGAATAAGTGAACATCGATACATCACTTCACAGGAAGTGGAGAGCGGAATCACCCAACTGTCATTGCGCGTCACGTCATCACCAGTCAGAGCGGTCGTAAATAACGATGGAGGAGTTTATGTTTGTGTATAAGTATGCATACATTTTGTCATTATTATACTAACTAAGTATTTTTTTAACGGTTATTGGGGTGAATATTACATTTACATATGCTATTTTTTTGTATGTCCTTGGGACTTTATAAACGATTACCACAACCATTTACCTCAGAATTTACCTCATCATATTTTTATTTATTATTGTATATATATATATATATATATATATATATATATATATATATATATATATATATATATATATATAATATATATATATATATATATATATATATATAATATATATATATATATATATATATATATATATATATATATATATATATATATATATATATATATTAAATTTGATATTAAATTTAATTGAGATATTAATGTAAGCCTATATCTATTTGTTTTATTATCATAATCTGCGGAACCCCGTACGTTAACTTAACTGAACTGATGACGTTTGCAGGGCATTCCAAATGAGCGGTATTGTCAGCGAAGTCCACTTCAACTGATGTACCGTGTTCAGGGAGTAGGGAGCTGTGAACACTGCGTAGGGACCCTGTCGAATGGAACGCAGCTAAGGAGATCACAAGGTGCGTCAGTGTTTCCATGGCAACCATGTGTTGTATTTATTTTATATCTCTTTCTCTCAATGTCGTGTACATGGATTTATTTAGTTTTAAAATAATTTGTTGAGGGTTATGACATATTTTGATAAATGTGTTGTTTTTTTAACTCTTTCTATTTTAATGATACAAATTATGACAAAATTATTATGATAAAAAATCTTTCCTTTATTAATGTAAAACTCCTGTCAATGTGGTACAAATTTTACAGCCTTTTACTTAGTGTGCGAAGGTACCTGAGTGTCCAGCCTCTTGACCAGACAGACAGAAACAACCTTGAAGGGAATTTTATTTTTCAATGTAGTTTTGTTATTTGACAAATCGTCCCCTTGGAATTATAAGGTTCTATCTGCGTTCTGAGCAGTTTTGAGATATTGAGCTTCAAAGTTTTTGCATTACATATAGGAAAATTTATATGGGGAACAAGTTTCATTCAAACATGAAAATAACAGGGACCCTAAATGTATTCTAAACATACAATATCAAAATCCTCTCAAATTTGTAAATGGGGATTTTTGGAATGGGTCAAATGCAGATAGAACCTTCTAATTCTAAAAAAACACTTTTCGCTTAAAATTATAAGGTTCTACCTGCCAAAACATTATTTGAACATTTAAATAAAAAAAATAATGTTGTAACAATGTCTCAACATGTGTTAGAAAGTAAAATTTTATCCTTTCTATGACATTTATTTAATATTTTTTAGCACGTAATACGGTGGCCGAGAGGTGCAAAACAAATCACAATTATAAAAACAAAATAACAAGTCAGAAAACACAACGACAATTCAGAAAACAAAGTAACATTTCAGAAAACACAACGACAAATCTGAAAACAAATTAACAAATCAGAAAACACAAAAAAAATCGGAAAACAAATTAACAAGTCAGAAAACACAACGACAAATCTGAAAACAAATTAACAAGTTAGAAAACACAACGACAAGTCAGACAAAACGGAAAAGGTAGGTATATGTGGCGAATGGAATACTGATCGCTGATTGGACGAGACATCTGTCAATCAAGACATGCAGAAAGTACACCAGACTACGCCTGCGGCAGAAGAAAGATCGATTCGCATGTGTAAATATTAAATCTGTCTGTTTAGCCGGCTAATTCAGTGATATTATGGAGAACAAAACTTTTCAAAAGTTCCCACATGTCCTCACAACATACGGGCATTTGCCGACCCGGCGCCATTGCTGAGGGCAAAACATTAGAAGAAGCAATATGAGTTGAACGAGGTGAAATGAGTTTCGTGCTATAAAGTGAAAATGGTCATCTCCTGCTGGGTCAATGGATGATAAAATCGTGCCGGAGGTTCAGTTAAATCGGGATTTTACACTATACCGTCATTAGACTCCATGGATGTGAGAATGTAAGCTTTTGTCCAAACAACGACGGAGATTATGGTGAGGATAAAGAGGAAAGAAACTCACTCAAAACACGCAAGAATTTGTTTGACAAAAGCGCAATGTTGTGTTTTATTGCGAGTGTAAACAAATATAAGTTAACACATTGCAGTTTGAATAATATGAACAAAATGACGAGGTATTAAAAACCATACAAAACAACATTGTTTCCACTGTTTTATCTCACATTCCAGCATTGCAATCTCAGATTATGTCCCTAAAGAACAATGTAGTTTTATTACATTAATTAAATTGCACGCGAGTTATTTATTTTTATATTCATGCACCGAACCATGACGCCTTCAAGTACATGCATATTACATAAAGCACCGGTGACTGTTTCAAGGGGAGCATAGGAATTAAGTTGTGCATGCTATGGCTTTTTAATAGACAGATTAGCATCACACTACTTCGCTATGATGACTAAATTAAGTTACTTTTCCATTGATTGCGCTTGAGCAATTAACGTCACCAAACCAGCCCCACTGCAATCTGATCGTACACCTCCAGTGATTTCCAGGCTCGGAATTGCTCACATGTGTAAAAACTCCTCACCAATACCAGATAATGGTACACATGAAATACTGTATCTGAGGCAAAGCTCCATAATCATTGCTCAGTGCTTCCTTCGTAACTTACTGCATACGGATCCACACCATTTATGAATGAAATTTTCACATTACCTCTCTCTGTCTTGTGTTAATAGTCTCTTTATAATCTATTTCACTTTGTCTTTTCGTGATTTGCATAACAATATAAACAGAAATACATATTTGTTTGTAAAACGACTTCTTTGATAAAACTTTGTAAACACCTATGGTTTTTGCCGTCAAAGATGCCGTCTCCGGGGAGGTCACGTGACATTAATTCGCCTATGGGAACTATGTATTATCTGCATGTCTTGATTGACAGATGTCTCGTCCAATCAGCGATTAGTATTGCATTCGCCACATATACCTACCTTTTCCGTTTTGTCTGACTTGTCGTTGTGTTTTCTGACTTGTTAATTTGTTTTCAGATTTGTCGTTGTGTTTTCTGACTTGTTAATTTGTTTTCCGATTTGTTTTTGTGTTTTCTGATTTGTTAATTTGTTTTCAGATTTGTCGTTGTCGTGTTTTCTGAAATGTTACTTTGTTTTCTGAATTGTCGTTGTGTTTTCTGACTTGTTATTTAGTTTTTATAATTGTGATTTGTTTTGCGCCTCTCGGCCACCGTACCCATGTATTTAGGACATTTCAAATTAAGCTAGGTAGGTCTAAATATTTTCCCCAGTGCATAATCTTCATTTTTGATATCAATTTGGTGGGTAATAAAACACATTGCAGAAATTATAATTTTAATCTTTCTTTTGCTTAGACAGAACGCAGCCACTGTAATACATTCGAGCAGGACTTTATTCCAGCTAAAGTGGGCCAGGTAAAATGGCTTTCTCTCTAGACCTCAATATGGCTGAAGTAACATGCAAACGTTTAGTGTTGTAATTAAGACCCCATTAAATAAATTGTTAAATATTTGACCTATAAGCCTTAATATAGTAAAAATTAAGACATTTTAAGACTTTAAAAACTGCAAGAAAATCGACATGCTTCAGCAAATTAATTCATAAAGTTTAATAATCATTGAAAAATTATTCACTGACTATATAATTGCCACAGTCTTTGTCTGCACCATTCTGTCTTCGTCATCTTCACTACACTTCCCAGCATCCTCTGTGATAGTCTCCACACCTGAACTCACTCCCTCAATCATCCACCTGTTCATCGTCCTGATCATCTGTGTCACCTGTCGTCACCTTGTTAGTGTTCATTTGTATCTGTATTTAGTTCTCTCTGTTTCAGTCTGAGCTTGTCAGTTCTTGATTGTGTTTCATGGATAGTGTGAGTAATCTTCTGCCAGTTTTCCTTGTACCTGTTTGGAGTTTTTGAGTAAATGTTTTGTATTGAAGCCTCAGGCTGTCTTCATTCCACACTACACCGTGACAGAAGAACCGACCAAACATGGATTTCTCTGCAGTAAGACTAATGTGCCTTGAGCAGGGAAACAGCTCTCTTGAGGAACACCTGGAGGTTTTCCTGAATTTTGTATCTCAAACCAGTTTCCCAGATGACTGCATCTGCACGTTTCTATGTGTGGGACTGAACAACACCACTCTAACGCAGTTGTCTGGGGAACCACCTCCTCTTCACCACCTGAAGGGTCTTCACCGCCTGAGATGTCTTCACCACCTGAGGGGTCTTCACCGCCTGAGGGGTCTTCACCATCCTGGCAGTCTGGTCCTGCTCTCAGCCTAGTCCTGCTCTGCCCTGGTCCTGCTCTGCCCTGGTCCTGCTCTCAGCCTGGTCCTGCTCTCAGCCTGGTCCTGCTCTCAGCCTGGTCCTGCTCTCAGCCTGGTCCTGCTCTCAGCCTGGTCCTGCTCTCAGCCTGGTCCTGCTCTCAGCCTGGTCCTGCTCTCAGCCTGGTCCTGCTCTCAGCCTGGTCCTGCTCTCAGCCTGGTCCTGCTCTCAGCCTGGTCCTGCTCTCAGCCTGGTCCTGCTCTCAGCCTGGTCCTGCTTCGCCATGTCCACGTCCTGCTCCGCTCTGGTCACTCCCTCAGTCTGCTCTGCCCTGGAGGCTTCCTGCTCTAATTCAGCCATGCCCTCGTCATCCTCCAGGGCGCCCTCCCACCCCATTGATGTTTTACGGCGCGAGGTCACGCCTTTGTAAAGGGGGGCGTTCTGTCTTCGTCATCTTCACTACACTTCCCAGCATCCTCTTGTCTCCACACCTGAACTCACTCCCTCAATCATCCACCTGTTCATCGTCCTGATCATCTGTGTCACATTGTTCGTGTTCATTTTGTATCTGTATTTAGTTCTCTATTTCAGTATGAGCTTGTCGGTTCTTGATTGTGCTTCATGGATAATGTGTGTAATCTACTGCCAGTCTTCCTTGTACCTGTTTGGAGTTTTTGAGTAAATGTTTTGTATTGAAGCCTCAATCTGTCTTCATTCCACACTACACCGTGACAAAAGAACAGAACACTGTTTCATGGATAGATGTCCCCTTAGAATTATAAAGTTCTATCTGACATTTTTGTCAAAATTGAGTTATTCACATTTTCTTATTCTGTGACTTGTTTGGTGTGTTTTAAGTTGTGTACATTGTGGGACTTTTTATTGAAAAAACAAAAAGGTTCTATCTACAAAGTTGAACTCTAACTTGGCTCTATAAGGTTCTATCTGCATGAGTTAATCAACACTTCGAATGCACAGAAGAGGACCAATCAGAATCAACTTTTATATGTCAGGTTGCCGGCTTTTTCCTTGAAGACAAGAAGAAACCCCATAAAGGCATTATGCTATACATTTACAATAAATTAAAAAATTCACTAAATTGTGTAGTCTAATGAAGTGGCTTATCTTTATATTTATTCATTTTCTTTATAATGTTTTAGTTTTAGCAAGTGTGTGTGTGTTTGAAAGTATTTGTGTGTGTGTCCGTGTATGTTTGAGAAAGTGTGTTGGTGTGTAAGAGAGGGAGTGAGAGACAGAGAGAGAGAGTGAGTGTGATTACAAAGGGAGTTTGACATTTTTTGTGATTATAGTCATGGTGTAGTGTGGAATGAAGACAGGCTCAGGCTCCAATACATAACATTTACTCAAAAACTCCAAACAGGTAAAGGCAGACGATTACACACACTGTCCATGAAACATGATTAAAAACCGACCAGCACACACTGAAACAGAGAGAACTAAATACAGATACAAAATGAACACTAACAAGGTGACACAGATGATCAGGACAATGAACAGGTGGATGATTGAGGGAGTGAGTTCAGGTGTGGAGACAAGAGGATGCTGGGAAGTGTAGAAGTTGACGAAGACAGAATGGTGCAGACGAAGACTGTGACAGAACGCCCTCCTTTACAAAGGCGTGACCTCGCGCCGTAGAACATCAATGGGGTGGGAGGGCGCCCTGGAAGATGACGAGGGCATGGCTGAATTAGAGCAGGAAGCCTCCAGGGCGGAGCAGGACGTGGACATGGCGGAGCAGGCTGAGGGCGGAGCAGGACCAGGCTGAGGGCGTGATCAGGGCGGAACAGGACCAGGGCTGAGCAGGCTGAGAGCGTTGCCAGGATGGTGAAGACCCCTCAGGCAGCCACGGCGGTGAAGACCCCTCAAGCAGTGAAGACCCTACAGGCGGTGAAGACCCCTCAGGTGGTGAAGACCCCTCAGGCAGCCACGGCGGTGAAGACCCCTCAGGCGGTGAAGACCCCTCAGGCAGCCACAGCAGTGAAGACCTCTCAGGCGGTGAAAGACCCTTCAGGTGGTGAAGACCCCTCAGAAGGTGAAGACCCTTCAGGCGGTGAAGACCCCTCAGGCAGCCACGGCAGTGAAGACCTCTCAGGCGGTAAAAGACCCTTCAGGTGGTGAAGACCCCTCAGAAGGTGAAGACCCTTCAGGCGGTGAAGACCCTTCAGGCGGTGAAGACCCCTCAGGCAGCCACGGCAGTGAAGACCTCTCAGGCGGTGAAAGACCCTTCAGGTGGTGAAGACCCCTCAGGCAGTGAAGACCCTTCAGGCAGCCACGGCGGTGAAGACCCCTCAGGCGGTGAAGACCCCTCAGGCGGACGGTCTCGGGCGTTGGTGTGGGGCTGGTGACGTCATCTACAGTGAAGGACGATCCGCAGGACCCCAGCAGCCACTCCACAAATTGGGCAAAGCTTGGGTCCCACACGTAGAAACGTGCAGATGCAGTCATCTGGGAAACTGGTTTGAGGTACCAAATCCAGGAAAACCTCCAGGTGTTCCTCAAGAGAGCTGTTAACCTGCTCAAGGCACATTAGTCTTACTGCAGGGAAATCCATGTTTGGTCAGTTCTTCTGTCACGGTGTAGTGTGGAATGAAGACAGGCTTCAATAGAAAACATTTACTCAAAAACTCCAAACAGGTACAAGGAAGACTTGCAGAAGATTACTCACACTATCCATGAAACACAATCAAGAACTGACAAGCTCAGACTGAAACAGAGAGAACTAAATACAGATACAAATGAACACTAACAAGGTGACAACAGGTGACACAGATGATCAGGACGATGAACAGGTGGATGATTGAGGGAGTGAGTTCAGGTGTGGAGACTATCACAAAGGATGCTGGGAAGTGTAGTGAAGATGACGAAGACAGAATGGTGCAGTCAAAGACTGTGACAATTATATAGTCAGTGAATAATTTTTCAATGATTATTAAACTTTATGAATTAATTTGCTGAAGCATGTCGATTTTCTTGCAGTTTTTAAAGTCTTAAAATGTCTTAATTTTTACCATATTAAGGCTTATAGATCAAATATTTAACAATTTAATTAATGGGGTCTTAATTACAACAATAAACGTTTGCATGTTATTTCAGCCATATTGAAGTCTAGAGAGAAAGCCATTTTACCTGGCCCACTTTAGCTGGAATAAAGTCCTGCTCGGATGTATTACAGTGGCTGCTTTTAAAGATTAAGATTTAAAGATTTTAAGATTCCTAAAGATTAAAATTATAATTTCTGCAATGTGTTTTATTACCCACCAAATTGATTTTAAAAATGAAGATTATGCACTGGGGAAAATATTTAGACCTATCTAGCTTAATTTGAAATACCCTAAATACATGGAAGTGCTAAAAAATATTCAATAAATGTCATGGAAAGGATAAAATTTTACTTTCTAACACATGTTGAGACATTGTTACATTATTTTTTTTTAATTTAAATGTTCAAATAATGTTTTGGCAGGTAGAACCTTATAATTCTAAGCGAAAAGTGTTTTTTTAGAATTAGAAGGTTCTATCTGCATTTGACCCATTCAAAAAATCCCCATTTACAAATTTGAGAGGATTTTGATATTGTATGTTTAGAATACATTTAGGGTCCCTGTTATTTTCATGTTTGAATGAAACTTGTTCCCCATATAAATTTTCCTATATGTAATGCAAAAACTTAATATCTCAAAACTGCTCAGAACGCAGATAGAACTTTATAATTCCAAGGGGAGCTCTCTAATTTAATTATTACTAGTAAGAATTACAATTATAGAGCTCTCTAATTCAATTCTTACTAGTAACAATTGCAATTAGAGAGCTCTACAAATTAAATTTTACTAGTCATATGTCTCCATTGACTTCCATTCATTTTTAATTAGAGAGCTCTACAATTGAATTGTTACTAGTAAGAATTATAATTAGAGAGCTCTACAACTGGATTGTTACTAGTAAGAATAACAATTAGAGAGCTCTCTAATTCAATTATTACTAGTAAGAATTACAATTAGAGAGCTCTCTAATTCAATTCTTACTAGTAACATTTATAATTAGAGAGCTCTCTAATTCAGTTTTTACTAGTAAGAATGCGATTACAGAGCTCTTTAATTCAGTTACAGAACTCTGCAATTATACATATCTTTAATTCGTTGTTTTTACTAGTAAAAATTAAATTAGAGAGCTCTGCTATTGCATTCTTACTAGTAAAAACTGAATTAGATCAGCCAGCTGAAAAGGAATAACTGAAATTTTCAGTTACTATGAGGAAAGGTGTACTTTGACAAGTCAACGATGAATATTTTATGATTTTTCACACCGTTTTAAAAGTAAAAATAGTCGTCTACAGTATACAGTAGCTTCTCATAACTTAGAATTGTATTATAATTAATTGTAATAAAATAATTATATAAAATAATTGTATTATATAACGTTCGGCATTCTGTCATCAATTCGCGCTACGGTAGCATTTTTCGACAAGGAAGCAAAAATCGACAGAACACCGGAATACAGTCAGTGAGTCTACGTTATATCAATCAAGAAATATAGGCCTATGAGTCTATAATAAATTGCATAATGCAATTAAATTGACAAAACACCAAATGTAAATTATAGAAATTCGACGGTCTTCATTATCACTGGAAGTACTAAGTGAAAGATATCCACAGAGAAATTCACTTCAATGTAATAAACAAACAAAATGAGCCGCGATGCTAGCGGGATAATCTGCTCGTTAAACAGGATCAAATTACCAGATCGCTAAACATAACAAACATTATCTAACTCGGCACAGATCGTAAGATTGTATTTAAACTGCAATATTAACACTATATAAAAAGAAGGAAACTTACTTTGTCATAAACTTTCTCTTGCACATATACACTGCACATGAACGCGTGCACGAGATAATCTCTCAACTGGTGTGGCTCTAGGCAATTACACTTAGTCCGTACGTGCTGAGAACGCTGCACTACGGTATTTGCGTACAACGCAACTTAAAACGTCACCCACGTAACCAACTCAATATTTAAAGGGAGAGAATTCACAACACATACTTTCAAACACACACACACACACACACACACACACACACACACACACACACTTGCATGTTGAATGGTTTTCTGAAATATTTTCATATTACTCACTGCATATTTGTATAATAATAAAATCAGATAATAATAAATAATAATAAAAGTTATTAATAATATTAACCAATAATGCACAATAAAGAAAATAACAAAATATAAAGTTAAGCCACTTCATAAGACTACACAATTTAGTGAATATTTAATTTAAAAGTCTTGAAAAGGTATTAAAATTAACTTCAAGATTCCTGCATATACCCTGTTCAAGTAGCACATTCATTTATAATTTTGAATAAACTCCAAAGCACAATGACTAAGTGTGTATTTTTTATTTTAATTGTTTGTCAGCTCACACAACTGTCTGTCACCATGCCTTGATGAGTATTGATTATTAATATAATACTCCCAACCAACTACTGCGGAGGGTAAAGGTACTGTTATTTCACCCTTTTTAATTTCGTTGAGGTTGTTCCCACATCGTTAGCTAGTTTTGATCGCTATAACTTGATTGACTGTCAACTGCTGAATGAACGAGTGTCAAGCATGTCAAGTCGCGCTTTGTTTACTTCGAACCGGAAGTCGCGCCCACTTTTGACGCAAGGCCTCATGGGGCATAGGAAACTGGATAATGCATATAAAAAATTAAGAATCGAATCGAATTAATCGAATCGCATCGAATTTGGATGTGAATCGCATCGAATTGAATCGTTCTGAATTTGCACAAATCGAATCGAAAACCTATGAATCGTGAATCAAATCGATTCGCTGTCTACCCAAAGATTCACAGGCCTATTTAACAGTGATAAGCACCCCCTGGAAAAAGCACACGGTCTGTAAATACATTTATTTATGGTTTATTGTTATTAATATCTTTATTTTACTGTATGTTATTAGTAATATAACGGAGAGTGAGTTTGTAGGCCTATGAGTCGTTAATGCAAGCTTTTGTATTTTCTTTGTTCATCTTTTACAGTGATTTGTGAGGTGATTACTGAGATGATTATTGGACTGAAACGGACTCAACAAACTTCATCAACATCAGTAAAGTTTTCTCCATCATTCTGGAGGGGTATGCTACATATTAACATTTGTCAATTGCATTGCAATAAGCCTACTTAAAACGAAAGTTCTTCTCTTTTGCTTGTAATTCCCACAAAGTATTCTTTGAATAAAGTTTAAAAAAAAAATAAGTAGCCTATTTTTCACTAAAGGAATGCTGTTTGTTTGTACATTACATGTGCTGTATTGTATCTGTGGTATCCTTTTAAACTATGGGTTACATTTTCTTACAACAAAAAATTGAAGCTGAAATAGTGTGTTAAAAGCATATTTTAGTTCATCTTCAGTGTGTCTAAAAACAGCATAGTTAAGTTGATCTTAAGTTTATCTTAAGAAGTACTAAAGAAAAACTTTAAATTGGTGTGTGCAAATGTAGCACTTTAAGTACATTGGATGTATTTTTATACTTTAATAAAATGTATTTTAGTGTGCTTTTTTCGACAGGAATACACCTTAAGTATAATTTGTATATATTTATATGTTATTAAATTGTAAGTAAGTTATTAATATAATTAAAATGCATTAAATATGGGTTTTAAATTTATTTGCAGTGTGTCAAAATAGTACAGTTGAGTACACTTAATTGATCTTAAGTTTATCTTAAGAAGTACTAAAGTTAAGCTTTTAGGAAATTAATTACAAAATAAGTGCATGAAAATAGAGCACGTCAACTCATGGTCTGTAGACTGGTCAGGCATCTAAAAACCAGCACATGCCAGGGTACAATTAGCAGACCAGTCCAATACCCAACAACCAGCCAAAGCGAGCTCACAATCTGTGGACCAGTCTGACATTGAACAACCAACCCAAGTCAGTTCACATTCTGTGGTCTAGTCTGGCAACCAGCCTAAGTCAATTCAGCTCACTGTGTGTAGACCCGTCTGGCATGACTGATTAGTCTAGTATTCGACAACCAGCCCAAGCTTGCTCATAATCTGTGCACCACATAGACAACATATTGTGTATGTTCTCAAAATAGATATAAGTTCCTCTATCAAAAAAAAGATAATAATAATAATAATAAAGTTGTCCTCCGAAGAGGGTGGTGGAGGTGGGTGAAAAAGAAAAGAAGGAAAAAAAAGAAAATAGAGCAATTTAAGTACATTATGGAAGTGTACTAAGTGCACTTAAAATGTATTTTAGTGTACTTTTTGACAAAGGAATACACCTAAAGTATAATATAAATATATTTAGAATATATTATTATTATTATTATATTTTAAATAATTTATTAGTGTAATTAAAATGCATTCAAAATGGGTTTTAGACATACTAAAATTGTTAACAAAATATTTTTTAAAGGTTGAAATAGTATATTAAAAATATATTTAAGTTCATCTTCAGTGTGTGTCAAAATAGCACAGTTGAATACATTTAGTTGATCTTAAGTTTATCTTAAGAAGTACTAAAGTTCAAATTATAGTGTATAAAATACAAAATAAGTGTGCAAAAACAGGGCACTTTAAGTACATTATGGAAGTGTACTAAGTGCACTTAAAATGTATTTTAGTGTACTTTTTTGACAAAGCAATACACCTAAAGTATAATATAAATATATTTAGAATATATTATTATTATTATATTTTAATTAATGTATTAGTATAATTAAAAATGCATTTAAAATGGGTTTTAGGTATATTAAAAGTGACAACAAATACATTTTTTAAAGTTTGAAATAGTATATTAAAAATATATTTAATTTCATCTTCAGTGTGTGTCAAAATAGTACAGTTGAGTACACTTAATTGATCTTAAGGACTAAAGTTTAACTTTTAGTATATGAAGTACAAAATAAGTGCACAAAAATAGAGCACTTTAAGTACATTATGGAAGTGTACTAAGTGCACTTTAATAAAATGTATTTTAGTGTCTTTTTTTTTGACCTGGGAAAACACTAATTTTTGTCTTTGCATTGTAATCTGGATAAGTGTTTGTTCCGATGCCTCAAGCGAACTCCAGTCACTTTTGCTATTGCGTGTTACAGCTGAATGTCCAAAGACTTAATGTATCCTTAAACTTTCTAGAATGTGGATCCTGGAGTCCTTGACAGGAAGGCGGAACGGGTGCAGAAGGACGGACTCAAGGATGGTCCAGGTGGCCATGGCGTAGCAGGGCAAGAGAGTGGCCAGGGCGGAGCAGGACGTGGGCGTGGCCTGGGCGGAGTAGGACGGGGAAGACCCTTCAGGCGGCCGTGGCAGTGAAGACCCTCGGGCGGCTTTGGCGGTGAAGACCCCTCGGGTGGCTGTGACCCGAACAGTCTCTGGCTGTGCAGATGGGGCATGAACAGTCTCTGGCAGTGCAGTCTCGGCGGGACGAGTCTCGGGCTGGGTGGTCTCAGGCATACCGACGACGATGGCTGGTGTGTGTGGTTGAATGGTGATGTCATCCTCAGCCTCACCAACGGTAAAGGCTGACCCACTCAACCACAACACATGATCGAGGTACCCAGCGAAGGTTCCCAGAAACGCTGCTGCTGGGACTTGATGGTACAGATGATTGTCCAAGCCCAACCAAAAGACAGATTTTGAGACATCATCTGACCAGCTAACCCCAGCAGAGAGTTCCAGGAAATTGGCAACATACTCCTCTACAGCATGACCGTCTTGAAAAATGTTGAAGAGCGTGTGAGCTGGGGTGAGGAGAAGTCCCATGCTGCCTCTTCTTTTTGGTCAGTAGTTCTGTCACGGTTGTGGTGCAGGCAGATGAAAAGGCAGAGTCCAGATTCCAAATAATATAACTTTACTTACAAAATATCTTGCACGGATACAGGCAGACAGAAGCAAACACAACGTAATATAAGACAAACTACTGACAAAGAATGACTGAACTGAAGGAACTAAATACAGACATTGATTACCCAAACCAGGTGACACAGCAGAAGGTGATTAACAAGACACAGGTGACGAAGATGAACTAATGATGGGAGACATGGTAACAGAAAAGTGGCAGGAAAACAAAGGATATGTGACTAAGAATGCAAACAGAAGATAAAAACAGAATCAAACGTGACAGTCGTCTTCTGCAGAAACATTAAAGATGGACGTTAACTCACCACTTGTTGTCACAGAACTTGTACCGATGGTCATCAGCTGGAATGATGTCAGTTAATAGGATGTATTTGGTTTTTGGGTTCATTCCTGTGACTTTAACTTTGTAGCTGGGGAACATCCGCCTAAAGAGAATGCAAAAGATGTCATCAGGCTTTAAAATAGTGCCTTAACTTTGAACCACACAGAAAAGCTTCATAGAGCTTCATCGTTGTACATAGTGAGAAAAAGTTTAGTAGGCCTACTTTATTTCATTTTACTAATCTTTTTTTATTTTTATTTTTTTATTTTTTTTTTTATAACGGCAACCCAGTTGTTTTTATTCACTTACTACTGTGCATTTGTCCCTAAATGCCATTTAGATCTAACTTGAAAACTTGGTGTTAATGCGCTTTTGTGCTCAGAGAGGTCATTCGCTTTCAATCGCATCTACCCAGGCTTATCCCATTTGTGTCATTCAAGTATCTCAATGCCATCTTAATTGCTCACTACAGGAACAGCTTTTTCCTCCGATTGACTTAGGGCCGGGTTGCGTGTGTAACAGCTGAGCACTGACAGTAAGCATGGATGAGACCGTCTTATCGGCTCTTTCGAGGGTTTTAACATGCCTTACATGCAAGAGAATCACGGGAAGTGTTTGTTTTGGGCGGATGAGTACACGATTAGTGATCAGATAACAGCTTAACCTGTTTTTAGGACAGATTAGTTGTTAAAGAGGCACAAGAGGTCACTTAAATCTCAAAGAAGGCTGCGTGCTGAAGCATCCCCAGTCAGCTCTGCAAAACATCTCAAACGGCTCTACCATAAAAGGTTACACTTCAAAAAAATTCATAAAATCTAAAGTTAAGCTTAAAACCTAACTGTTATCCTCGACAATCCCATTTAAGGAGTCATGATCTGTGCCTGGTACTCATTTGCTTTTGGGCAGATATATATTTTTAGGGATTGACTGCTTTGAAAGAGCTGCTCTATAAAATGTGGGATCTCCATTTTGTTCAGATACAGGAGAAGCTAAGATGACAGACAGAATATGTTAATATAGCAGACGCAGCCATAAAACAAATCAATAGAGCTACCTTGAGTAACCTCTTCACATGAAAAATACAAAACCTGCAGAAAAGATTGATTCCCCTTATGAACTCTGAGTGCTTTTGTAATGGCAGGTCTTTTAAACAGCAGGCAGCTAAACAGCCTCATTGCACCAGAAAAGTTCCACTACAGTGCATTACTTTTTTTTGGGTGGGAGGGGCTGAATCATGGTCATTGCATTTATAAATGCACAACTGCTCAGGCCTGCACTGTGTAAAAAGCGGCACTGAAAGCATGAGCTCTAATACCCAGAGGAAGAGCTTTATGTCTGGCCCAGGCCTGCAATCCAATCAATGTAAATCACACTTGGCAAGACACTGCTAAAGAGGTGCTTAAAGGCAACAGGAACATCTAAACCTGTCCAACAGGCTACGCTCTGATGATGTCTTTCCATATTCTTATGTCAGTAATTAAAAAAATGGACAAAATCTTTTCAATTTTGGTTCTGACATTGTTTCAACAAAGAACAAGAAGGTTTAAATAGGTAACATTAGTCAATGCCATTACTAACTAACAATTCAATTTTTAAATCTGGGGTGTGATATTTTTTTTTTCCTCGGATGGTAGGGGAAGACTCATAAATGGTATTAACCCCAGTGACGGGTAGGTTTAGGGACAGGGTTGGGGTAGGTCATTTATATATACAGTAATGTAACGTTAAGTCAAAGGCGTTCATAAACACGCTGAAAAGCAATTATGCATGTTGATAGCACGCCAAAAATGAAAATTCGAATTGCCGTGTCATACATACGCCATTTCATGAGATCAGTCTGTATATTTATAAAGTTGCTTATATTTATAAATATGCTATTCAGTTAAAAACATTTATTGGTATATGTAGAAATTAACATTAACCTGAATGCTGGAAATCATATATCATTCATCACAGGAAACTAACAAAATAATCATTACTATTATTAAACTGTAACTTCTTGCATTAAATTAAACCTACTGTAAAACGTTACCTTAGTATTACATTAAACATCACAAGAGTTCTTGTGTGTACTTTTATGTAGGCCAACTGAACATATATATATATATAATAAATTATTCATGTTAAGAAAATACAGTTAGGAAAAATTAACCAGTATTTACAGTACTAACAGTGAGGATGTAATAAATCTTGAGTAAAATACATTTACTCAAGACTCCCATGTAAACACTTGAGGGATGTGTAATGCTCTTTCCATTTATGCAATACTTTGACATAATGGCTGCCACAGTAGATCACATTGCACATGTCTAAAGGGGTCTCACAGTGGCACTGTAACTGTATTCTGTTGCTGTAGGTAGTCTTGTTTGAGCGCTGTCCTTGGCATGGGAACAGCTGTGTGCACCATTTACTTCACTGTATAAATGGCGTCTTGTTGCTTGAAGGGATAGATCACCCAAAAAATGTAAATTCTGTCATAATTTATTCACCCACATGTCATTGCATATGACTTTCGTCTGTGGAGCAAAACAAATAAATAAAGATTTTATATAAAGTTTTTTTTATAATAAAGTTGTTTTTTTTTTTTTTTTTAAGTGGTGTCCCATGTTGTTTCTTCCAAATTTCTTTGTGTGTGTGTGTGTGTTCCATAAAAGGCTTGGAATGATATGAGCTTGAATAAATGATGACAATTGTATATCATTTTTATATAACATCAAGTTTTAGATATCCTGACAACATCTATGGGAGAGAAATTTATTTTAAGTGATGAAGCTAATTTTTTTTTTTTATCTTAGTAAAAGCACTGTTTATGGGCGGGCCTGAACTTCAGTGTATATGTGTAAGGATGACAGTGAGAAATGGCAAGTATGTAAGTGTTTCATATCAGTATCAGCATGTGCATTATGGCAGCTGTTTCTTTTAGCGCTCTTGTCCGCCTGCTCTTTCACTGATTCATACTATCTGAAGAGCGCCTAGATCAAAAGAAGCTAGATGATAAAGCAAGAGGGGTCCTTTAGGGCTTGGGAGATGCGATTGAACAGGGCACCATGCTTCACTCATCAGCCTCGCTGATGCTTACACTGACGGGCTGTGTACAAGTAACACCAGCCGGCTGCTTTCAATAGTCATGTTTAGTGCTTAGTACAGGGCCACAGATGTGCACAATAACAAGATGAGTTGTTGTAGTAGAGTTCAGCTCAGTTTCACCTCTATTTTATCCTCTGAGAGATATTTTGGGTTCAATACAAGTCAAGCTCAGTCGACAGCATTTGTAGCATAATGTTGATTACCATGTAAAAAGTGGCTTGTAAAATATGACGTTTGTCATTTTATTGATGTGCATAAATCTGTTTTTTTTTTTTTTTTTTTTTAGCTGTAAATAACTTAAAATCTTAGGGTTTGAGCTGTTTCGTTGTCATGTCAACTAAGTTCTTACACTGGATATACACAGAAGGTTAGTAACAGGTTTTTTTTAACTAAATTTATGTTAGCACACTGTGTTTATGTTGAGTGGCTAAACTATTGAAACTGAGCATTTTAATGTTTACATATTGCTGTGGTGTACGGTATCAACACTGCTAACACATTTCCTTATTATATTTACTATATCTACTGTTAGATGTCGATGGGAAAACTAAATTGATTAATTTATTTAATACTTAATGTTAAGGGTGGACTTTTTCATTTAATAAACATTTGATAGTAAATGGGAAGCTTCCTATGTGATCAGTCCTCCACTAGACACAGTCCATACTTTCTACTCTTCCATCGACACCCTCGTCTGCCAGAGGTCATGAATACCTGTCCCATCGGAGATGATTTTGAAGTTACTGACCCAGAAGATGACGTCGACTCCACAGTCAATAAGATGAAACTTCTCAATGAAACGGTTTGTTTTTGAATAAAAAAGGTTAATGAAGTGGTGAATTTCTCAGAATTAGACCTAGGCAGAGGCTGATCTACCTAGAAAAAATTGGACATATTTTCTTTGCTATGATTCTGCTTTATTTGTACACATTTACACTGTATATCGTTAAGAGATGAGGAGAATGTAATTAATTTCTTTGTAGGTTCTTCGCAACATAGAGCACGCACAGGGAAATAGTGGGTTCGTCACCAAATCGTGGGTTCGTGGACGGTGGAATTATGGGATGGCGCTTGGCGCTACGGACTCAATGGAGCCTCCTGACTGCAGTAAAATAGTTTTTATAAATACTTTTAATTGTGTTACCCCTGCCGTTTTTTTTAATTGTTTTTTTTTTTTTTTTGGTGCGAAAAAATAAGTTTTTAATTTTTTGGATATTTTAATTAAAGTTTCTTTCATGATAAAAACTATTTTACTGCACTCAGGAAGCTCCCCTGAGTCCATAGCACCAAGCGCCATCCCACAATTCCACCGTCCACGAACCCACTATTTTTATAATGGCATAATGCTACGTGGGATGTCCATTTCTCAGCTCTGGAAGGGTCTAGAGCCTCCATTTTTGCACTCAGGTCTAAGTCTCATGGCCCTCTATCAGAATCCAGAGTTTTGAGAAGATTGTGGAAACTTAAATTTTTCGCCCAAAAAAAAAAAAAAAAAAAAAACGTAAGGGGTAACACTGTCATTTTTTTTTTCTGGTCAAAATTTTGAGTTTCAATATCTCAGCTCTGGAAGGGTCTACAGCCTCAATTTTTGCACCCAGGTCCATGTCTCGTGGCCCTCTATCAGAATCCAGAGTTTTGAGAAGATTGGAGAAACTTAATTTTTCACCCCCCGAAAAAAAATGTAAGGGGTAACACTGTCATTTTTTTTTTCTGGTCAAAATTTTGAGTTTCAATATCTCAGCTCTGGAAGGGTCTTTTGCACCCAGGTCCATGTCTCGTGGCCCTCTATCAGAATCCAGAGTTTTGAGAAGATTGGAGAAATTTAATTTTTCACCCCCCGAAAAAAAAAAACATAAGGGGTAACACTGTAATTTTTTTTTTTTTCTCGTCAAAATTTTGAGTTTCAATATCTCAGCTCTGGAAGGGTCTACAGCCTCAATTTTTGCACCCAGGTCCATGTCTCGTGGCCCTCTATCAGAATCCAGAGTTTTGAGAAGATTGGAGAAATTTAATTTTTCACTCCCGGAAAAAAAAACATAAGGGGTAACACTGTCATTTTTTTTTTCTGGTCAAAATTTTGAGTTTCAATATCTCAGCTCTGGAAGGGTCGACAGCCTCAATTTTTGCGAGCTGGTCGAAGTCTCGTGGCCCTCTGTCAGAATCCAGAGTTTCAAGAAGATCGGAGGGGGTCAAAATTTCGGCCAAAAACGACAGTGTTACCCCTTATGTTTTTTTTCAGGTCAAAACGTTGACATCCGATATCTCGGCTCTGGAAGGGTCTAGAGCCTCCATTTTTGCGCGCTGGTCGAAGTCTCGTGGCCCTCTGTCAGAATCCAGAGTTTCAAGAAGATCGGAGGGGGTCAAAATTTCGGCCAAAAACGACAGTGTTACCCCTTATGTTTTTTTTTTCAGGTCAAAACTTTGACATCCGATATCTCGGCTCTGGAAGGGTCTAGAGCCTCCATTTTTGCGCGCTGGTCGAAGTCTCGTGGCCCTCTGTCAGAATCCAGAGTTTCGAGAAGATCGGAGGGGGTCAAAATTTCGGCCAAAAACGACAGTGTTACCCCTTATGTTTTTTTTTCAGGTCAAAACTTTGACATCCGATATCTCGGCTCTGGAAGGGTCTAGAGCCTCCATTTTTGCGCGCTGGTCGAAGTCTCGTGGCCCTCTGTCAGAATCCAGAGTTTCGAGAAGATCGGAGGGGGTCAAAATTTTGGCCAAAAACGACAGTGTTACCCCTTATGTTTTTTTTTCAGGTCAAAACTTTGACATCCGATATCTCGGCTCTGGAAGGGTCTAGAGCCTCCATTTTTGCGCGCTGGTCGAAGTCTCGTGGCCCTCTGTCAGAATCCAGAGTTTCGAGAAGATCGGAGGGGGTCAAAATTTCGGCCAAAAACGACAGTGTTACCCCTTATGTTTTTTTTTCAGGTCAAAACTTTGACATCCGATATCTCGGCTCTGGAAGGGTCTAGAGCCTCCATTTTTGCGCGCTGGTCGAAGTCTCGTGGCCCTCTGTCAGAATCCAGAGTTTCGAGAAGATCGGAGGGGGTCAAAATTTCGGCCAAAAACGACAGTGTTACCCCTTATGTTTTTTTTTCAGGTCAAAACGTTGACATCCGATATCTCGGCTCTGGAAGGGTCTAGAGCCTCCATTTTTGCGCGCTGGTCGAAGTCTCGTGGCCCTCTGTCAGAATCCAGAGTTTCGAGAAGATCGGAGCGGGTCAAAATTTCGGCCAAAAACGACAATGTTACCCCTTATGTTTTTTTTTCAGGTCAAAACTTTGACATCCGATATCTCGGCTCTGGAAGGGTCTAGAGCCTCCATTTTTGCGCGCTGGTCGAAGTCTCGTGGCCCTCTGTCAGAATCCAGAGTTTCGAGAATATCGGAGCGGGTCAAAATTTCGGCCAAAAACGACAGTGTTACCCCTTATGTTTTTTTTTCAGGTCAAAACTTTGACATCCGATATCTCGGCTCTGGAAGGGTCTAGAGCCTCCATTTTTGCGCGCTGGTCGAAGTCTCGTGGCCCTCTGTCAGAATCCAGAGTTTCGAGAATATTGGAGCGGGTCAAAATTTCGGCCAAAAACGACAGTGTTACCCCTTATGTTTTTTTTTCAGGTCAAAACTTTGACATCCGATATCTCGGCTCTGGAAGGGTCTAGAGCCTCCATTTTTGCGCGCTGGTCGAAGTCTCGTGGCCCTCTGTCAGAATCCAGAGTTTCGAGAAGATCGGAGGGGGTCAAAATTTCGGCCAAAAACGACAGTGTTACCCCTTATGTTTTTTTTTCAGGTCAAAACTTTGACATCCGATATCTCGGCTCTGGAAGGGTCTAGAGCCTCCATTTTTGCGCGCTGGTCGAAGTCTCGTGGCCCTCTGTCAGAATCCAGAGTTTCGAGAAGATCGGAGGGGGTCAAAATTTCAGCCAAAAACGACAGTGTTACCCCTTATGTTTTTTTTTCAG
The DNA here is from genome assembly GCA_038021265.1 of Cyprinella venusta. NCBI lineage: Eukaryota > Metazoa > Chordata > Actinopteri > Cypriniformes > Leuciscidae > Cyprinella > Cyprinella venusta. Next base: position 13,107,057 of record CM075881.1, on the reverse strand, counting down.
GTCAAAACTTTGACATCCGATATCTCGGCTCTGGAAGGGTCTAGAGCCTCCATTTTTGCGCGCTGGTCGAAGTCTCGTGGCCCTCTGTCAGAATCCAGAGTTTCGAGAAGATCGGAGGGGGTCAAAATTTCGGCCAAAAACGACAGTGTTACCCCTTATGTTTTTTTTTTTCAGGTCAAAACTTTGACATCCGATATCTCGGCTCTGGAAGGGTCTAGAGCCTCCATTTTTGCGCGCTGGTCGAAGTCTCGTGGCCCTCTGTCAGAATCCAGAGTTTCAAGAAGATCGGAGGGGGTCAAAATTTCGGCCAAAAACGACAGTGTTACCCCTTATGTTTTTTTTCAGGTCAAAACTTTGACATCCGATATCTCGGCTCTGGAAGGGTCTAGAGCCTCCATTTTTGCGCGCTGGTCGAAGTCTCGTGGCCCTCTGTCAGAATCCAGAGTTTCGAGAAGATCGGAGGGGGTCAAAATTTCGGCCAAAAACGACAGTGTTACCCCTTATGTTTTTTTTTTCAGGTCAAAACTTTGACATCCGATATCTCGGCTCTGGAAGGGTCTAGAGCCTCCATTTTTGCGCGCTGGTCGAAGTCTCGTGGCCCTCTGTCAGAATCCAGAGTTTCGAGAATATCGGAGCGGGTCAAAATTTCGGCCAAAAACGACAGTGTTACCCCTTATGTTTTTTTTTCAGGTCAAAACTTTGACATCCGATATCTCGGCTCTGGAAGGGTCTAGAGCCTCCATTTTTGTGCGCTGGTCGAAGTCTCGTGGCCCTCTGTCAGAATCCAGAGTTTCGAGAATATTGGAGCGGGTCAAAATTTCGGCCAAAAACGACAGTGTTACCCCTTATGTTTTTTTTTTCAGGTCAAAACTTTGACATCCGATATCTCGGCTCTGGAAGGGTCTAGAGCCTCCATTTTTGCGCGCTGGTCGAAGTCTCGTGGCCCTCTGTCAGAATCCAGAGTTTCGAGAAGATCGGAGGGGGTCAAAATTTCGGCCAAAAACGACAGTGTTACCCCTTATGTTTTTTTTTCAGGTCAAAACTTTGACATCCGATATCTCGGCTCTGGAAGGGTCTAGAGCCTCCATTTTTGCGCGCTGGTCGAAGTCTCGTGGCCCTCTGTCAGAATCCAGAGTTTCGAGAAGATCGGAGGGGGTCAAAATTTCGGCCAAAAACGACAGTGTTACCCCTTATGTTTTTTTTTCAGGTCAAAACTTTGACATCCGATATCTCGGCTCTGGAAGGGTCTAGAGCCTCCATTTTTGCGCGCTGGTCGAAGTCTCGTGGCCCTCTGTCAGAATCCAGAGTTTCGAGAAGATCGGAGGGGGTCAAAATTTCGGCCAAAAACGACAGTGTTACCCCTTACGTTTTTTTTTCAGGTCAAAACTTTGACATCCGATATCTCGGCTCTGGAAGGGTCTAGAGCCTCCATTTTTGCGCGCTGGTCGAAGTCTCGTGGCCCTCTGTCAGAATCCAGAGTTTCGAGAAGATCGGAGGGGGTCAAAATTTTGGCCAAAAACGACAGTGTTACCCCTTATGTTTTTTTTTCAGGTCAAAACTTTGACATCCGATATCTCGGCTCTGGAAGGGTCTAGAGCCTCCATTTTTGCGCGCTGGTCGAAGTCTCGTGGCCCTCTGTCAGAATCCAGAGTTTCGAGAAGATCGGAGGGGGTCAAAATTTCGGCCAAAAACGACAGTGTTACCCCTTATGTTTTTTTTTCAGGTCAAAACTTTGACATCCGATATCTCGGCTCTGGAAGGGTCTAGAGCCTCCATTTTTGCGCGCTGGTCGAAGTCTCGTGGCCCTCTGTCAGAATCCAGAGTTTCAAGAAGATCGGAGGGGGTCAAAATTTCGGCCAAAAACGACAGTGTTACCCCTTATGTTTTTTTTTCAGGTCAAAACTTTGACATCCGATATCTCGGCTCTGGAAGGGTCTAGAGCCTCCATTTTTGCGCGCTGGTCGAAGTCTTGTGGCCCTCTGTCAGAATCCAGAGTTTCGAGAAGATCGGAGCGGGTCAAAATTTCGGCCAAAAACGACAGTGTTACCCCTTATGTTTTTTTTTCAGGTCAAAACTTTGACATCCGATATCTCGGCTCTGGAAGGGTCTAGAGCCTCCATTTTTGCGCGCTGGTCGAAGTCTCGTGGCCCTCTGTCAGAATCCAGAGTTTCGAGAATATTGGAGCGGGTCAAAATTTCGGCCAAAAACGACAGTGTTACCCCTTATGTTTTTTTTTTCAGGTCAAAACTTTGACATCCGATATCTCGGCTCTGGAAGGGTCTAGAGCCTCCATTTTTGCGCGCTGGTCGAAGTCTCGTGGCCCTCTGTCAGAATCCAGAGTTTCGAGAAGATCGGAGGGGGTCAAAATTTCAGCCAAAAACGACAGTGTTACCCCTTATGTTTTTTTTTCAGGTCAAAACTTTGACATCCGATATCTCGGCTCTGGAAGGGTCTAGAGCCTCCATTTTTGCGTGCTGGTCGAAGTCTCGTGGCCCTCTGTCAGAATCCAGAGTTTCGAGAAGATCGGAGGGGGTCAAAATTTCGGCCAAAAACGACAGTGTTACCCCTTATGTTTTTTTTTCAGGTCAAAACTTTGACATCCGATATTTCGGCTCTGGAAGGGTCTAGAGCCTCCATTTTTGCGTGCTGGTCGAAGTCTCGTGGCCCTCTGTCAGAATCCAGAGTTTCGAGAAGATCGGAGGGGGTCAAAATTTCGGCCAAAAACGACAGTGTTACCCCTAATGTTTTTTTTTTCAGGTCAAAACTTTGACATCCGATATCTCGGCTCTGGAAGGGTCTAGAGCCTCCATTTTTGCGCGCTGGTCGAAGTCTTGTGGCCCTCTGTCAGAATCCAGAGTTTCGAGAAGATCGGAGCGGGTCAAAATTTCGGCCAAAAACGACAGTGTTACCCCTTATGTTTTTTTTTCAGGTCAAAACTTTGACATCCGATATCTCGGCTCTGGAAGGGTCTAGAGCCTCCATTTTTGCGTGCTGGTCGAAGTCTCGTGGCCCTCTGTCAGAATCCAGAGTTTCGAGAAGATCGGAGGGGGTCAAAATTTCGGCCAAAAACGACAGTGTTACCCCTTATGTTTTTTTTTCAGGTCAAAACTTTGACATCCGATATCTCGGCTCTGGAAGGGTCTAGAGCCTCCATTTTTGCGCGCTGGTCGAAGTCTCGTGGCCCTCTGTCAGAATCCAGAGTTTCGAGAAGATCGGAGGGGGTCAAAATTTCGGCCAAAAACGACAGTGTTACCCCTTATGTTTTTTTTTTCAGGTCAAAACTTTGACATCCGATATCTCGGCTCTGGAAGGGTCTAGAGCCTCCATTTTTGCGCGCTGGTCGAAGTCTCGTGGCCCTCTGTCAGAATCCAGAGTTTCGAGAAGATCGGAGGGGGTCAAAATTTCGGCCAAAAACGACAGTGTTACCCCTTATGTTTTTTTTTTCAGGTCAAAACTTTGACATCCGATATCTCGGCTCTGGAAGGGTCTAGAGCCTCCATTTTTGCGCGCTGGTCGAAGTCTCGTGGCCCTCTGTCAGAATCCAGAGTTTCGAGAAGATCGGAGGGGCTCAAAATTTCGGCCAAAAACGACAGTGTTACCCCTTATGTTTCTTTTTCAGGTCAAAACTTTGACATCCGATATCTCGGCTCTGGAAGGGTCTAGAGCCTCCATTTTTGCGCGCTGGTCGAAGTCTCGTGGCCCTCTGTCAGAATCCAGAGTTTCGAGAAGATCGGAGGGGGTCAAAATTTCGGCCAAAAACGACAGTGTTACCCCTTATGTTTTTTTTTCAGGTCAAAACTTTGACATCCGATATCTCGGCCCTGGAAGGGTCTAGAGCCTCCATTTTTGCGCACTGGTCGAAGTCTCGTGGCCCTCTGTCAGAATCCAGAGTTTCGAGAAGATCGGAGGGGGTCAAAATTTCGGCCAAAAACGACAGTGTTACCCCTTATGTTTTTTTTTCAGGTCAAAACTTTGACATCCGATATCTCGGCTCTGGAAGGGTCTAGAGCCTCCATTTTTGCGTGCTGGTCGAAGTCTCGTGGCCCTCTGTCAGAATCCAGAGTTTCGAGAAGATCGGAGGGGGTCAAAATTTCGGCCAAAAACGACAGTGTTACCCCTTATGTTTTTTTTTCAGGTCAAAACTTTGACATCCGATATCTCGGCTCTGGAAGGGTCTAGAGCCTCCATTTTTGCGCGCTGGTCGAAGTCTCGTGGCCCTCTGTCAGAATCCAGAGTTTCGAGAAGATCGGAGGGGGTCAAAATTTCGGCCAAAAACGACAGTGTTACCCCTTATGGTTTTTTTTCAGGTCAAAACTTTGACATCCGATATCTCGGCTCTGGAAGGGTCTAGAGCCTCCATTTTTGCGAGCTGGTCGAAGTCTCGTGGCCCTCTGTCAGAATCCAGAGTTTCGAGAAGATCGGAGGGGGTCAAAATTTCGGCCAAAAACGACAGTGTTACCCCTTATGTTTTTTTTTCAGGTCAAAACTTTGACATCCGATATCTCGGCTCTGGAAGGGTCTAGAGCCTCCATTTTTGCGCGCTGGTCGAAGTCTCGTGGCCCTCTGTCAGAATCCAGAGTTTCGAGAAGATCGGAGGGGGTCAAAATTTCGGCCAAAAACGACAGTGTTACCCCTTATGTTTTTTTTCAGGTCAAAACTTTGACATCCGATATCTCGGCTCTGGAAGGGTCTAGAGCCTCCATTTTTGCGCGCTGGTCGAAGTCTCGTGGCCCTCTGTCAGAATCCAGAGTTTCAAGAAGATCGGAGGGGGTCAAAATTTCGGCCAAAAACAACAGTGTTACCCCTTATGTTTTTTTTTCAGGTCAAAACTTTGACATCCGATATATCGGCTCTGGAAGGGTCTAGAGCCTCCATTTTTGCGCACTGGTCGAAGTCTCGTGGCCCTCTGTCAGAATCCAGAGTTTCAAGAAGATCGGAGGGGGTCAAAATTTCGGCCAAAAACGACAGTGTTACCCCTTATGTTTTTTTTTCAGGTCAAAACTTTGACATCCGATATCTCGGCTCTGGAAGGGTCTAGAGCCTCCATTTTTGCGCGCTGGTCGAAGTCTCGTGGCCCTCTGTCAGAATCCAGAGTTTCGAGAAGATCGGAGCAGGTCAAAATTTCAGCCAAAAACGACAGTGTTACCCCTTATGTTTTTTTTTTCAGGTCAAAACTTTGACATCCGATATCTCGGCTCTGGAAGGGTCTAGAGCCTCCATTTTTGCGCGCTGGTCGAAGTCTCGTGGCCCTCTGTCAGAATCCAGAGTTTCGAGAATATCGGAGCGGGTCAAAATTTCGGCCAAAAACGACAGTGTTACCCCTTATGTTTTTTTTTTCAGGTCAAAACTTTGACATCCGATATCTCGGCTCTGGAAGGGTCTAGAGCCTCCATTTTTGCGCGCTGGTCGAAGTCTCGTGGCCCTCTGTCAGAATCCAGAGTTTCGAGAATATTGGAGCGGGTCAAAATTTCGGCCAAAAACGACAGTGTTACCCCTTATGTTTTTTTTTCAGGTCAAAACTTTGACATCCGATATCTCGGCTCTGGAAGGGTCTAGAGCCTCCATTTTTGCGCGCTGGTCGAAGTCTCGTGGCCCTCTGTCAGAATCCAGAGTTTCGAGAAGATCGGAGGGGGTCAAAATTTCGGCCAAAAACGACAGTGTTACCCCTTATGTTTTTTTTTCAGGTCAAAACTTTGACATCCGATATCTCGGCTCTGGAAGGGTCTAGAGCCTCCATTTTTGCGCGCTGGTCGAAGTCTCGTGGCCCTCTGTCAGAATCCAGAGTTTCGAGAAGATCGGAGGGGGTCAAAATTTCGGCCAAAAACGACAGTGTTACCCCTTATGTTTTTTTTTCAGGTCAAAACTTTGACATCCGATATCTCGGCTCTGGAAGGGTCTAGAGCCTCCATTTTTGCGCGCTGGTCGAAGTCTCGTGGCCCTCTGTCAGAATCCAGAGTTTCGAGAAGATCGGAGGGGGTCAAAATTTCGGCCAAAAACGACAGTGTTACCCCTTATGTTTTTTTTTCAGGTCAAAACTTTGACATCCGATATCTCGGCTCTGGAAGGGTCTAGAGCCTCCATTTTTGCGCGCTGGTCGAAGTCTCGTGGCCCTCTGTCAGAATCCAGAGTTTCGAGAAGATCGGAGGGGGTCAAAATTTCGGCCAAAAACGACAGTGTTACCCCTTATTTTTTTTTTTCAGGTCAAAACTTTGACATCCGATATCTCGGCTCTGGAAGGGTCTAGAGCCTCCATTTTTGCGCGCTGGTCGAAGTCTCGTGGCCCTCTGTCAGAATCCAGAGTTTCAAGAAGATCGGAGGGGGTCAAAATTTCGGCCAAAAACGACAGTGTTACCCCTTATGTTTTTTTTCAGGTCAAAACTTTGACATCCGATATCTCGGCTCTGGAAGGGTCTAGAGCCTCCATTTTTGCGCGCTGGTCGAAGTCTCGTGGCCCTCTGTCAGAATCCAGAGTTTCGAGAAGATCGGAGGGGGTCAAAATTTCGGCCAAAAACGACAGTGTTACCCCTTATGTTTTTTTTTCAGGTCAAAACTTTGACATCCGATATCTCGGCTCTGGAAGGGTCTAGAGCCTCCATTTTTGCGCGCTGGTCGAAGTCTCGTGGCCCTCTGTCAGAATCCAGAGTTTCGAGAAGATCGGAGGGGGTCAAAATTTCGGCCAAAAACGACAGTGTTACCCCTTACGTTTTTTTTTTCAGGTCAAAACTTTGACATCCGATATCTCGGCTCTGGAAGGGTCTAGAGCCTCCATTTTTGCGCGCTGGTCGAAGTCTCGTGGCCCTCTGTCAGAATCCAGAGTTTCGAGAAGATCGGAGGGGGTCAAAATTTCGGCCAAAAACGACAGTGTTACCCCTTATGTTTTTTTTTTCAGGTCAAAACTTTGACATCCGATATCTCGGCTCTGGAAGGGTCTAGAGCCTCCATTTTTGCGCGCTGGTCGAAGTCTCGTGGCCCTCTGTCAGAATCCAGAGTTTCGAGAAGATCGGAGGGGGTCAAAATTTCGGCCAAAAACGACAGTGTTACCCCTTATGTTTTTTTTTCAGGTCAAAACTTTGACATCCGATATCTCGGCTCTGGAAGGGTCTAGAGCCTCCATTTTTGCGCGCTGGTCGAAGTCTCGTGGCCCTCTGTCAGAATCCAGAGTTTCAAGAAGATCGGAGGGGGTCAAAATTTCGGCCAAAAACGACAGTGTTACCCCTTATGTTTTTTTTTTCAGGTCAAAACTTTGACATCCGATATCTCGGCTCTGGAAGGGTCTAGAGCCTCCATTTTTGCGCGCTGGTCGAAGTCTTGTGGCCCTCTGTCAGAATCCAGAGTTTCGAGAAGATCGGAGCGGGTCAAAATTTCGGCCAAAAACGACAGTGTTACCCCTTATGTTTTTTTTTCAGGTCAAAACTTTGACATCCGATATCTCGGCTCTGGAAGGGTCTAGAGCCTCCATTTTTGCGCGCTGGTCGAAGTCTCGTGGCCCTCTGTCAGAATCCAGAGTTTCGAGAATATCGGAGCGGGTCAAAATTTCGGCCAAAAACGACAGTGTTACCCCTTATGTTTTTTTTTTCAGGTCAAAAATTTGACATCCGATATCTCGGCTCTGGAAGGGTCTAGAGCCTCCATTTTTGCGCGCTGGTCGAAGTCTCGTGGCCCTCTGTCAGAATCCAGAGTTTCGAGAATATTGGAGTGGGTCAAAATTTCGGCCAAAAACGACAGTGTTACCCCTTATGTTTTTTTTTCAGGTCAAAACTTTGACATCCGATATCTCGGCTCTGGAAGGGTCTAGAGCCTCCATTTTTGCGCGCTGGTCGAAGTCTCGTGGCCCTCTGTCAGAATCCAGAGTTTCGAGAAGATCGGAGGGGGTCAAAATTTCGGCCAAAAACGACAGTGTTACCCCTTATGTTTTTTTTTTCAGGTCAAAACTTTGACATCCGATATCTCGGCTCTGGAAGGGTCTAGAGCCTCCATTTTTGCGCGCTGGTCGAAGTCTCGTGGCCCTCTGTCAGAATCCAGAGTTTCGAGAAGATCGGAGGGGGTCAAAATTTCAGCCAAAAACGACAGTGTTACCCCTTATGTTTTTTTTCAGGTCAAAACTTTGACATCCGATATCTCGGCTCTGGAAGGGTCTAGAGCCTCCATTTTTGCGCGCTGGTCGAAGTCTCGTGGCCCTCTGTCAGAATCCAGAGTTTCGAGAAGATCGGAGGGGGTCAAAATTTCGGCCAAAAACGACAGTGTTACCCCTTATGTGTTTTTTTTCAGGTCAAAACTTTGACATCCGATATCTCGGCTCTGGAAGGGTCTAGAGCCTCCATTTTTGCGCGCTGGTCGAAGTCTCGTGGCCCTCTGTCAGAATCCAGAGTTTCGAGACGATCGGAGGGGGTCAAAATTTCGGCCAAAAACGACAGTGTTACCCCTTATGTTTTTTTTTTCAGGTCAAAACTTTGACATCCGATATCTCGGCTCTGGAAGGGTCTAGAGCCTCCATTTTTGCGCGCTGGTCGAAGTCTCATGGCCCTCTGTCAGAATCCAGAGTTTCAAGAAGATCGGAGGGGGTCAAAATTTTGGCCAAAAACGACAGTGTTACCCCTTATGTTTTTTTTTTCAGGTCAAAACTTTGACATCCGATATCTCGGCTCTGGAAGGGTCTAGAGCCTCCATTTTTGCACGCTGGTCTCGTGGCCCTCTGTCAGAATCCAGAGTTTCGAGAAGATCGGAGGGGGTCAAAATTTCGGCCAAAAACGACAGTGTTACCCCTTATGTTTTTTTTTTCAGGTCAAAACTTTGACATCCGATATCTCGGCTCTGGAAGGGTCTAGAGCCTCCATTTTTGCGCGCTGGTCGAAGTCTCGTGGCCCTCTGTCAGAATCCAGAGTTTCGAGAAGATCGGAGGGGGTCAAAATTTCGGCCAAAAACGACAGTGTTACCCCTTACGTTTTTTTTTTCAGGTCAAAACTTTGACATCCGATATCTCGGCTCTGGAAGGGTCTAGAGCCTCCATTTTTGCGCGCTGGTCGAAGTCTCGTGGCCCTCTGTCAGAATCCAGAGTTTCGAGAAGATCGGAGGGGGTCAAAATTTCGGCCAAAAACGACAGTGTTACCCCTTATGTTTTTTTTTTCAGGTCAAAACTTTGACATCCGATATCTCGGCTCTGGAAGGGTCTAGAGCCTCCATTTTTGCGCGCTGGTCGAAGTCTCGTGGCCCTCTGTCAGAATCCAGAGTTTCGAGAAGATCGGAGGGGGTCAAAATTTCGGCCAAAAACGACAGTGTTACCCCTTATGTTTTTTTTTCAGGTCAAAACTTTGACATCCGATATCTCGGCTCTGGAAGGGTCTAGAGCCTCCATTTTTGCGCGCTGGTCGAAGTCTCGTGGCCCTCTGTCAGAATCCAGAGTTTCAAGAAGATCGGAGGGGGTCAAAATTTCGGCCAAAAACGACAGTGTTACCCCTTATGTTTTTTTTTCAGGTCAAAACTTTGACATCCGATATCTCGGCTCTGGAAGGGTCTAGAGCCTCCATTTTTGCGCGCTGGTCGAAGTCTTGTGGCCCTCTGTCAGAATCCAGAGTTTCGAGAAGATCGGAGCGGGTCAAAATTTCGGCCAAAAACGACAGTGTTACCCCTTATGTTTTTTTTTCAGGTCAAAACTTTGACATCCGATATCTCGGCTCTGGAAGGGTCTAGAGCCTCCATTTTTGCGCGCTGGTCGAAGTCTCGTGGCCCTCTGTCAGAATCCAGAGTTTCGAGAAGATCGGAGGGGGTCAAAATTTCGGCCAAAAACGACAGTGTTACCCCTTATGTTTTTTTTTCAGGTCAAAACTTTGACATCCGATATCTCGGCTCTGGAAGGGTCTAGAGCCTCCATTTTTGCGCGCTGGTCGAAGTCTCGTGGCCCTCTGTCAGAATCCAGAGTTTCGAGAAGATCGGAGGGGGTCAAAATTTCGGCCAAAAACGACAGTGTTACCCCTTATGTTTTTTTTTTTCAGGTCAAAACTTTGACATCCGATATCTCGGCTCTGGAAGGGTCTAGAGCCTCCATTTTTGCGCGCTGGTCGAAGTCTTGTGGCCCTCTGTCAGAATCCAGAGTTTCGAGAAGATCGGAGGGGGTCAAAATTTCGGCCAAAAACGACAGTGTTACCCCTTATGTTTTTTTTTCAGGTCAAAACTTTGACATCCGATATCTCGGCTCTGGAAGGGTCTAGAGCCTCCATTTTTGCGCGCTGGTCGAAGTCTCGTGGCCCTCTGTCAGAATCCAGAGTTTCGAGAAGATCGGAGGGGGTCAAAATTTCGGCCAAAAACGACAGTGTTACCCCTTATGTTTTTTTTTTCAGGTCAAAACTTTGACATCCGATATCTCGGCTCTGGAAGGGTCTAGAGCCTCCATTTTTGCGCGCTGGTCGAAGTCTCGTGGCCCTCTGTCAGAATCCAGAGTTTCGAGAAGATCGGAGGGGGTCAAAATTTCGGCCAAAAACGACAGTGTTACCCCTTATGTTTTTTTTTCAGGTCAAAACTTTGACATCCGATATCTCGGCTCTGGAAGGGTCTAGAGCCTCCATTTTTGCGCGCTGGTCGAAGTCTCGTGGCCCTCTGTCAGAATCCAGAGTTTCGAGAAGATCGGAGGGGGTCAAAATTTCGGCCAAAAACGACAGTGTTACCCCTTATGTTTTTTTTTCAGGTCAAAACTTTGACATCCGATATCTCGGCTCTGGAAGGGTCTAGAGCCTCCATTTTTGCGCGCTGGTCGAAGTCTCGTGGCCCTCTGTCAGAATCCAGAGTTTCGAGAAGATCGGAGGGGGTCAAAATTTCGGCCAAAAACGACAGTGTTACCCCTTATGTTTTTTTTTCAGGTCAAAACTTTGACATCCGATATCTCGGCTCTGGAAGGGTCTAGAGCCTCCATTTTTGCGCGCTGGTCGAAGTCTCGTGGCCCTCTGTCAGAATCCAGAGTTTCAGAAGATCGGAGGGGGTCAAAATTTCGGCCAAAAACGACAGTGTTACCCCTTATGTTTTTTTTTCAGGTCAAAACTTTGACATCCGATATCTCGGCTCTGGAAGGGTCTAGAGCCTCCATTTTTGCGCGCTGGTCGAAGTCTCGTGGCCCTCTGTCAGAATCCAGAGTTTCGAGAAGATCGGAGGGGGTCAAAATTTCGGCCAAAAACGACAGTGTTACCCCTTATTTTTTTTTTTTTCAGGTCAAAACTTTGACATCCGATATCTCGGCTCTGGAAGGGTCTAGAGCCTCCATTTTTGCGCGCTGGTCGAAGTCTCGTGGCCCTCTGTCAGAATCCAGAGTTTCAAGAAGATCGGAGGGGGTCAAAATTTCGGCCAAAAACGACAGTGTTACCCCTTATGTTTTTTTTTCAGGTCAAAACTTTGACATCCGATATCTCGGCTCTGGAAGGGTCTAGAGCCTCCATTTTTGCGCGCTGGTCGAAGTCTCGTGGCCCTCTGTCAGAATCCAGAGTTTCGAGAAGATCGGAGGGGGTCAAAATTTCGGCCAAAAACGACAGTGTTACCCCTTATGTTTTTTTTTCAGGTCAAAACTTTGACATCCGATATCTCGGCTCTGGAAGGGTCTAGAGCCTCCATTTTTGCGCGCTGGTCGAAGTCTCGTGGCCCTCTGTCAGAATCCAGAGTTTCGAGAAGATCGGAGGGGGTCAAAATTTCGGCCAAAAACGACAGTGTTACCCCTTACGTTTTTTTTTTCAGGTCAAAACTTTGACATCCGATATCTCGGCTCTGGAAGGGTCTAGAGCCTCCATTTTTGCGCGCTGGTCGAAGTCTCGTGGCCCTCTGTCAGAATCCAGAGTTTCGAGAAGATCGGAGGGGGTCAAAATTTCGGCCAAAAACGACAGTGTTACCCCTTATGTTTTTTTTTCAGGTCAAAACTTTGACATCCGATATCTCGGCTCTGGAAGGGTCTAGAGCCTCCATTTTTGCGCGCTGGTCGAAGTCTCGTGGCCCTCTGTCAGAATCCAGAGTTTCGAGAAGATCGGAGGGGGTCAAAATTTCGGCCAAAAACGACAGTGTTACCTCTTATGTTTTTTTTTCAGGTCAAAACTTTGACATCCGATATCTCGGCTCTGGAAGGGTCTAGAGCCTCCATTTTTGCGCGCTGGTCGAAGTCTCGTGGCCCTCTGTCAGAATCCAGAGTTTCAAGAAGATCGGAGGGGGTCAAAATTTCGGCCAAAAACGACAGTGTTACCCCTTATGTTTTTTTTTTCAGGTCAAAACTTTGACATCCGATATCTCGGCTCTGGAAGGGTCTAGAGCCTCCATTTTTGCGCGCTGGTCGAAGTCTTGTGGCCCTCTGTCAGAATCCAGAGTTTCGAGAAGATCGGAGCGGGTCAAAATTTCGGCCAAAAACGACAGTGTTACCCCTTATGTTTTTTTTTCAGGTCAAAACTTTGACATCCGATATCTCGGCTCTGGAAGGGTCTAGAGCCTCCATTTTTGCGCGCTGGTCGAAGTCTCGTGGCCCTCTGTCAGAATCCAGAGTTTCGAGAATATCGGAGCGGGTCAAAATTTCGGCCAAAAACGACAGTGTTACCCCTTATGTTTTTTTTTTCAGGTCAAAAATTTGACATCCGATATCTCGGCTCTGGAAGGGTCTAGAGCCTCCATTTTTGCGCGCTGGTCGAAGTCTCGTGGCCCTCTGTCAGAATCCAGAGTTTCGAGAATATTGGAGTGGGTCAAAATTTCGGCCAAAAACGACAGTGTTACCCCTTATGTTTTTTTTTCAGGTCAAAACTTTGACATCCGATATCTCGGCTCTGGAAGGGTCTAGAGCCTCCATTTTTGCGCGCTGGTCGAAGTCTCGTGGCCCTCTGTCAGAATCCAGAGTTTCGAGAAGATCGGAGGGGGTCAAAATTTCGGCCAAAAACGACAGTGTTACCCCTTATGTTTTTTTTTCAGGTCAAAACTTTGACATCCGATATCTCGGCCCTGGAAGGGTCTAGAGCCTCCATTTTTGCGCACTGGTCGAAGTCTCGTGGCCCTCTGTCAGAATCCAGAGTTTCGAGAAGATCGGAGGGGGTCAAAATTTCGGCCAAAAACGACAGTGTTACCCCTTATGTTTTTTTTTCAGGTCAAAACTTTGACATCCGATATCTCGGCTCTGGAAGGGTCTAGAGCCTCCATTTTTGCGTGCTGGTCGAAGTCTCGTGGCCCTCTGTCAGAATCCAGAGTTTCGAGAAGATCGGAGGGGGTCAAAATTTCGGCCAAAAACGACAGTGTTACCCCTTATGTTTTTTTTTTCAGGTCAAAACTTTGACATCCGATATCTCGGCTCTGGAAGGGTCTAGAGCCTCCATTTTTGCGCGCTGGTCGAAGTCTCGTGACCCTCTGTCAGAATCCAGAGTTTCA